>WBMY01017452.1:657457-704321 GCA_013397315.1 Donacobius atricapilla | reverse complement strand
AAAAAAAAAAAAGAAAAAAAATAAAAATCAGTGTAAATGAACAATCTGATACTATGTCAAGAAAGTTTTGATTGTTTATTGGTTATGCAGGTGTGTCTAGGAATTTCCTAAGTAAACCAGAACTTTTGTTCGGTTTGTTCAGGCACACAAACAGGAGTTGCTCCTACCCTAAAACAGATGAAATCTTATAAGTATTGGTGCAATCTTGTGCTCAAGGGGAAGTATAAGAAATATCTTCTGTGTGCACACACATAGGGCACACAGAGAAATGTACACATGTGCTTTCTGAGACAACACAGCCTTAGAAAGGAGAGACAGAACAGTCACAGTGGGCCAGGTATTCCCAAAAGAAAGAAGTAGTGCTTTAGTACAATTTCCACTTAAGGTCATGGCAAAGACCTGGTCTGGCTTTTCCCCTGTTCAGGATCAAGGAGCCCAGGTCCACCTTGCTCAGTTCCCCAGGTACATTAAGACCAAAATGCCTAAAAATGATGATTGGGCCAAATTAAGTGTTTCAGGCATTACAGAACATGGTTTTACCTTAGCAGTAAAAGATAAGAACTGTTTATATGATTCTTAAATATTTGTATATTATCAGTGTGCTGAAAAAAAAACAATTAAATTAAATTATTCACTCAGAAAGACACTGACGTCTGCTTAGGAGGAGAAATTAATTTAAAGTTATTGCTGGATTTTCATGGAAACTGAGGAATCAATTTTCCTGAAGGACTGGAATGAGAACAACAGCTTCAATAATTTTGTTTAGCCCTCTTAAAACTTTATTTTTTAAGCTTTAGTGGAAGTAAAACTGTATTTATAAATAATTTTTGTTTTCCCTGATATCAAATGAAAACATAAACAGGGATTATTCTATAAGCAACAAAGCTCTTTGAAGTCAGTATTTTTTTTTTTAATGGAACCACAGAAGGTGTTGGGTTGGAAGGGACTTTAAAGATTATCTCATTCCAATGCCCCTGCCATGAAGGGGGACACCTTCCACTATCCCAGGTTGCTCACAGCCCCATCCAACGTGGCCTTGGACACTTCCAGGGCTGGTGAAGCCACAACCTCCCTGGGTAACCTGTTCTAGCACCCCCCCACTCTCACTGGAAAGAGTATTTTCCTGATTTCTAATCCAAATCTGCTTTCACTGTGAAGTCATTCCCCGTTGTCCTATCACGCTACATGCTCTTGTTAATCTTCCTTGTGGGTTCCCTTCAGGTGTTGTTTGTGGCACCAGGAAGCACCAAACTCGAAGACTGAACCAAACAACAACATAAAACCTGTTTAGCTTTTAAAAATCTTCTGGTACACAAAGACAAATTAGTCCCAGCTAAAAAAACCTCCCAAGCCAAATTACAGTTGCCATCCAAACATCCTGTTGGTAATGATTTCGTTCACTGAAATGTTACATGCACTGCTTCAATTTATTAATCTGCATTTCAGATGAAAAAGTGCAAAATAAGGTCTAGTAAATTAGATATTAAAGATTTTGCTACTGACTGCAGTTTCTGTTGCATTAGACAAGCACATTATTTGCCATAGCAGGCAGAACAACAATGACTAAAGGCTGTTATTATGCTGTAACAGCTACATTAAGATAACTGCAAAAATAATTGTAGATTCACAACATCAGCTCTGTGTAAACAGTTCCAGAAACATTTCTATAACTTTAATTTGGTTTGCAGTGTTACATAAAGAACAGGGCTTAAGCCAAGGAATAGGGATTGACAATAGTAAAGTCTTGCAAATTTAGAAATAATAGGGCTGGCCCATTAAGCTACATCTGTGTTAGCAAGTATTTTAGAAAAAGATCAAAGTGGCTGCTGAGCTCCTCACACTGCTATTCCATGGGGTTTGGGCAGTATGCTCTGGATTAGAGACAGTTTTACCTCCTATGCTGAAGCTTCCTGACAGGAAAATTTATCAGATGCAGGTGGGAAGTCCTTGCAGTGTACAGAGGCAGTGCATGGAAATACTGGAGGTCTAAGCAAAACACTCCAAGGGACATGCAGAGTGCTCTAGGAGAAGAGGCTCTTGTTTATTTCCACCTCTAAAGAACCTGCATTTTTCTGTCCCAAAATAGCTCTGGGAACTGAGTTAGCATGTGGTAAGTGGAGACCATCTGGGGACTCACTTCAAAACTGCTCTGACCTGAACCACTGCTGTAGACACAGACTTGCAGGACTACCAAACAATTTGCAGCACATTTATCTTTCTGAACTCAACTACCACTTTCCTGTTATCACTTTAAGAGGTTCAGGCCTTTTAGATAACACTTCTAGAAAAATTTCTCATAGCATTATTACACATCACTTGGTTAATTAAGCAGCATAATTTGCAGAAATATTGTGCAACCGTAGGTTGCTGTTGCTAATGATGCGACTTGATGCAGAAAAGAAGTGGGTACAAAATACTACAGAATGTGTACTTCAAAAATAAGGCCCAATTACTCATGTTTCTGTGTCAGAGAGATACATTAACAGATTTCAAAGCAGGAGAAACAGCTTCACTACAGACACCTACCAGAGATATCTGGATATCTGTGCTCCACACTGATTCCTCTACCATGTGCCCTCCATCATCAAACAAACCTGCCTACCCCAGAAAGAGGATTATCAGACAGGTATCTGCTGTTGGCTCCTTGTGTCTTTTGCCAGCAGCAGTCACTGTGAAAGATGAGGTGAGCAGCTGATCAATTCCAGCAAGAACTGGGAGTTAGAAACACTAAACTCTGTGTGTAAGTGCGGTGCACTCAAGGTTTCATATCCTTGTTCACCTTGGTCATTCTGTCACCTGAGTTCTTGATATTGCACCTGTAATCCCTGGAGCACAGGCAGTACCTGCATACTGGTATGTATACTGGAGCCAGTCATGGCTCCCCTAAAAGAGATGGGAATAGGGTGAATTTGATTGTACCGATCCAGCAGGTTTTAGCAGGATTCACATCAATTCACTCTCTCTCGTACGCTGGGCATCAGAGCAACCACACAGGCAATGTTTCCTCACAAACCCTTCTGGTGTTCATACTTTGCTTTGCTTTCCCCAATGCAATAGGCTGTACCTGGTGAGTTTGAAGTGATTCTCTCAAATTCTGGGCAAGTCATCTGCCCACATACCAGCTTTGCAAAGTGAAGACGTGTGGGACACAAAAACTGACTTTTAGATATATGCAGAGACATGCTCAGACTTACCATTTTTCCCCATGGGGAAAATTCCCAGACTGCAACATACAAGCATTGCTCAGCAGATGACATGGAGGAATAAATTTAAGAAGGTGAAGGTGGCTCATTTGCACACCTCTGATTGCAGATCACATCTGTGCTGTTCCAGTCACTGCTGTGAAGGCAACAGGTGAAACACTACTACTGACCCTTTCAGGTCAGGGACAGCCCTGAAAAGGGGCACCAGAGCAGAGTGTTGGAATCTGTAAAATTTGGGGAGGTTAGGAGGTAGAATCTGGACCCTTAAGGGCGAAGTAAAACAGGTCAACACATTTGTTTGTGCTGCAGTTCCTGTGTCTCCAAGCTCCTGAGAGATTTGTCTTCCATAAATCTTTTAATGGACCCAAACCCTTGCAAATACCTGCACATCAAGATCTCCACCTCCCTGTGAGGTGGGAGACAGAAAAATAGGAAGGGATAGGGACACAAGGGCTGTTTAGAAGATCCATGTGGCTCTATGCAATAGAAAGAAAACAGCCAGAGGCACACAGGGCTGACCATGGCATAGGCCTGGGACGTGGCTGGACTCTGCGGGGAGCACAACCACACCAGACACCTGCTTACATTGTCCAGAATAAACAGGAAGATTGACAAGCTCTGTTCAGGAAAAAGCAAAAGCAGACAAGACAGGTTGAAAGCTATGCCTCACATCAAAGCATACCATGGCTTGAAACACATCAAAGCTGTTAATACTAAAGGTCAGTGCATTTAATCAGTCACAGGAACGTCTACCTGTGAGCTACAGCCAGCGAGAAATCAGCAATTATCTTTCATGTTTAAACAACCTTGCACAGTGTTTTACATAACAAGGTGTGTATCACCACTCAAGCTTAAATGGGACTATTACAATCAGCCACCGTAACAAGCAGGCTGCACAAGGCAAGTGTTTCCTGGCGAGAGCTTCTATAGCAGCAGCAGATGCGTAACTCCAGGATATTTGCTCCTTTCATGTTTTGTACCAGCTCTGCCCAGTTGGGCAAATCATGTTCAGCTTGTTTCTAAATACTTAGTCACATTACTGAATTCCTTGGGAATTTTTAAACTGGAGTTAATTGTCATAAAGAACTGTCCACTGTGCTAATCTGTGAGTACAAAGAATTGCATTGCACTTGTCTGATAAGCTTGAGGAACAGGGGCTGGTAGATCCAGAAGGTTACTGAAAAATAGAAGGAAGAGTTAGTCCTGTGCACTAGCACAACTAGAGCAAACACAAGTACTGAATGCAGCACTCCACCACTGACAGGTTGCAGGGAGACTGAGATGTCTATCAATTGTAACGAGTTAGTTTTCTAGCTCGAGCTACTGATCTTGGCATCTTATGCCATTCTAGAGAGTTATATTTCCACAAAATCAGTTCCCCCAGTCCACTTCATCAATTGGCCTCACCAGCATTTGTGCAAGGACCACAACCAGGGCAGCCTGGCCCACTTGGGAAAGAAGATGCTGAGGGCAGCAGCTCGGCCAAACCACTGCCTGCCAAGCTCTCCAGAAGGCACCAGGCAGAAGCTACACAGGTGACTGGAATTTTAGAAGTCCAAGGAGGCCAGTGAAAAGCCAACTCAATAGCCTTATCCCTTTACATAATCACTAAAAACCTTTTTTTTTTTTTCCCTCCATAAAAATAGCAATGTAATTCAATTAAACAATGAAGTTAATGAAAACCCCTTTTAAGCACCTGCATACACTAACAGAGTTAAAGCTGTGAGTGTCCACACTTCGCACATAATGTAAGCATTGATTTCAAATAGTATTTTTATTTTTATAGAACTGTTCTGGAAAGGTTTTTGACAAATCTCTTCCTATGAAAATGCTCCCTTGTCATAATCCAATATTTTTTCATGGAAAAAACTCCCATATTTGAAATACTGGAATACTTTTTGCCTTGGGAAAATAGGGGTTTGGTTTTGCACAAAAACCTGTTCTCTACGCCATACCGCTCATCTGCTCCATTTCATTAAGTGATCAATGCTAGGTCCCTTCAGATAAACAAACCTGGATAGAAAAATTCATTTCAGTTTTGGACACGATGTGCTTGCAGAATTTGCTTTCTCATGCTAGTCTAAAGACATGTTTTTCTTGGTGCTGCATAGGGCTAGCTGTTTTCTGACAAAGACATACCAGAGTCAAAGATTTAAAATTATTAGTGGAGTTGCAAAGGCAGAAATTAAGTGGTATTTAGCAAAACCAGGAAACATCTTCAGTTTCTCCTCTTATCTCCACCCTAGAAACTCACAAAGCAAGGCTAACCCGAAATTCTGACTGACGACTGAAAACTGGGATTGCCTCAAACACTGATAAGGAGTAGGGACACAGGTTACAGAATTCAGAAAGACTCAAGAATGTTGCCTTTGGTCTAAAACCACTGTTATGAACAAAGACAACAATAAAAACCCAGAAGCAGCAGTCAACAGTTGAAGGGGCTTTGTGCAAAAGTAATGGCTAAATTCCATACATTTTAAAGATCAGGTTTTCATTTCAGTTAATTTTCCATATCTTTACTGAACCAGAAGGTAGTCCTCTGCTAAAAGCTTCTATCCCATCCTCTCCCTTAATAATCAATGAACTTTTATGAAAGATTTTACATTAGAACTTACTTCCATTTTGAAGTAGAAAAATATTTTCACACTTTTCTACAGGGATAATCATATGCTACTATGGCAAAAGAACTGGTCCAAGAACTTTTAGCACAAAATGGAGTGAATATATAGACTGACTGTCCCTTCATACAGGTGATACCTGAACAGCAGGATAAATTAACCTACTCCAGTTGTCTCACTCTACAACCCAAGCAAACACAAGACATAAACTCAGTGTTTTTGTGAAAGTCAGCTAAGGAAAGCTGGGATTTATCTCCTCCCTTTTATTTCAAATGACTTTCAAATTACTTCAAGTGACTTCACCTACTTTCCTCCTGCCAGCCAATTTCTTTCTGAGGTGGACAGCTCACTCAGTTTTTGCTGGAGGTGCTGGGTTGATCCCAGCAAGCAGCGAAACACGCCCACAAGGTGCTTGCTTAGCCCATCCTCCTCCAGGATGGTGAGGGAATAGACAGAAGGTGAGAATACTTCACAGGGAGAGCAAAAGGTGCATGTGCAAGCAAAGCAGAAACAGGAATTCATTCACAACTTCCCATGAGCACAAGATGTCCAGGCACTCCCTAGCAAGGGGTGAATGAGGACAGGGCTTCACACTGTGCACGAACCATTCAGCAACAGCCAAAACACTGATTTATCAAAACTATTTTAGCATGAACCTGCCCCCCACACCCAGTACCCCAGGACAGCTGGGTGCTTGCCCCAAGTCCTGCCATGCTGGGTTTGGCTGGGGTAGAGAGTTACATTTCTTAACGGTGGCTAGTGTGGGGCTGTGTTTTGGATTTGGGCTGAACACAGCTGATAACATAGAGCTGGTTTCTGTTATTGCTGAGCAGGGCTTACAAAGGGCCAAGGCTTTTCCTGTTTCTCATACAGCCAGGCTGGCAGGGAGACTGGGGGTGCCTGGGAGGTTGGGAGGAGACACAGCCAGGACAGGTGACCCAAACTGCCCAAAGGGGTATTCCAGACCATGCGACATCCTGCTCACTGCATAAAGTGGGGGGAAGAAGGAGAAAGGGGGGGATGTTTGGATGACATTTATCTTCCCAAGTCACTGTTATGTGTGATGGCACCCTGATCTCCTGGAAATGGCTGAACACCTGCCCAGCCATGGGAAGCAGGGAATGAATGCCTCATTTTACTCTGTTTGTGTGTATGGCTTTTGCTTTTCCTATTAAGCTGTTTATATCTCAACCCACAAGTTTTCCAGCTTTTACCCTTCTGATTCTCTCCCTGATCCCTCTGGTGGACAGTGGGAAAGTGGCTGCCTCAGGCTTGGCTGGTGCCTGGGGTTAAACCACAACACCCATTGCAGCACTGGCAGCTTGTTTTCCTCCGTGTTTGCAGGCACACCTCTCTTCCTCAATGCACTCTATCTATTCTGTCATAAACCTCATGCCACCAGCAAAGACAGAATGATGTGAATCCAATGCATTGGAATATTCAATAACAGACCGTCCTTGTTCTATACATTTAAATTGGCACCTATGAGGCAGAGTCAGAAAAAACAAGCAAGCTAAGAAAGTTCGCTCCTAGCTTTTAATGATATTGAAAATTTGGAGTTAATTTGACGTAGAGTCAAATAGCATGGATGATTAGTGCTGCATCAATTTTAATACTCTCCTAATACTGAGAAATTATTGTCTTCATCTTAACTTTCTAAGACAGTTTTCAGACCTAGTTCAATTAAACACTTCGGGTGTTTTTCAGTGTTGAAAATAGCTTTGTAAATATGCAAAACCAGTAGCTAAGCTCAGTCTGATTTCTTCAATACCTACAAATTCTTACATTTTGTCCTATTGTATTTTAGGATTTAATTTACCATGAATAGTCAAGACTTATTTATATTTACAGGATACATATTGTACTCACAGGCATGAAAAATATAATTTGTCTCATCTAATGAGTCATCATTAGCTTTTGTTTCTACCTTTCCATAAGCAGAATATTTTTACCATATTCAACCGGAGTTATTTTTACCCTACAACTTATATAATTATTTTTAAGAAGAGCAGTCATATGTCAGCCCATCACTACTACTGCAGCTTATTTTCACATAAATGGAAAACCGAAAAATCCTTCTTAAAGGAAACATTCTGTGAAGAAAAATAAAACTTTTATCTCTATATAAAGGCAAACATGACCAAAACTTTTGGATTTCCTTTTTTTTTTTTTTTTCTTAAATGCTTGTGAAACTTTCAGCAAGATGGTGTTTCTCTCCTCAAGAATTTGAAACCAACTCTAGATAATCTAGAAAACCAAACAATTATAAAGTAAGATTGGCATAAGAAACAGCTCTCCATGACAGCAAATTACACTCTGAACCCTTTCAAAACACTTGCACCATCAACTCTGATGTGTGAAAACACACACATGTGCAGAGTCTTCCTTGACGAAACCCTTCCAATTAATTGTTACAAAGATGCCACTTACAGGCTGGTTCTTATGAAACTGGGATCCCAGCTAAGGTATGATACATGAAAATAGGTAAAACACTGCTTAACCTCTGTAGCAGTAGTTCAACAATGACAACATGCCTAGTTTGGAAACATCAGTCAGTGATAAAATACTTAAATGCAGTATACTTAAATTCCTAGAAAATTAAATTGTGAAGAGGAAGACAGGCAAATCATACACCTCAACATATCTTGAAGAGAATGTCCACATTTATTTAAGTTAAAGGAAACAACAACTGCTGTTCATTCAGTTAATCTTCACTCTTTACTACTTAACTACTGAGTTACTTTTAAGCTCTGAGAAATGAGACTTAAATAGACAAGAAGTTCTTCCTTTAACCATTAATGGGTTGTTAAATACCGGGAATCATGAAAAAAATGGAAAAGCTAAAACTACTTCAAGATGCTTAAAACATCATTTGAAAGCAGAATTGTGACTGACAGATTAATACACAAAAATATCACCTTGCAGTATCTGCAAGTACCACACAATTACTTATCTGGAATCTCGCTGTTCACACAGCTGCTCTCCCTTTGGCAGAGTATTACCAGCACCACATTCCTGTCCTTCAGAGCACATGGTTAAAACAGTCTTTACTAAATTGAATAGAATGAGCAAGGAAAACTTCATAGGAGAAAACTCAAACAGTTTTTTCCAATTAAATTTGTTTTCCAGAAGTACTCACCAATTTTAAATAATGACTCCATTCTTCATCTTCAAAATAAACCTCAAGACAATAAAACTTGAGTTGTGGGAGGAGGAGAAAACAGTGGGGAAATTAAAACTCATTGCTCATAGAACACACCAGTGTAGTGGATGCCTGCCTGTTATCACAATAGCCACCTGGTCTGGAGAGTGACTTGAATTATTAAGTACAAAGAACCCTTCACACACAGAGTGCAAGACAGAGGGAAGGTCAGCCCGAATTTTTGGATAAACTGGCAGGTGAAGGTGAGCTTGAGTTCTCACGGTGTGTTAGAGAAACCACAGAGCAGCAACTTCTGGGGCCAGGGACAGCAAGAACTCCCAGGTGACATGGAACTCTGCATTTCCAAAAGTTGAAATATAAATCCTTACCAGTCCTGTACACTAAGAGGTTATCTTAAAAGAGAGCTCCTTCACTGTGTCTGAATATCTGTGGGGAGCTTTGTGCCCTGGGACGTATCACCGCGGACCACTTGGTTTACTTCCCTGATGAAGCTGAGGAGTTCTGATTTGAGGTGTGGCCAAGCAAAAAAAAGCCCTGGAGCTCATCTGCTTCTCAGAATGTGCCAGGCTTCAACCAGACATGGTGACAGCTTCAGTACATGACTTCAAGGAGAGGCCTTGGTTGCAGAGTGTCATTAGAAGGTAGGTGAAAGCTGAATTTCTCTTCATAACCCATCAATATTCAAAGAGCAGGAGGAAGAAATTGGCTTTCCATAGATAGTGAAAAGGAAAATTTTTGTCTTGCAAGAAAGGCAGTAGCACATTCACCATTAAAATGCAGAGGTGGGCTCCAAAAAGCCCTAATTATTATGTTTTCTGTATTTATATGTTCACCTTGCAAATATTTTTGTTCACTTTTTTATTAATCTATCATTATGTTAAAGAAAATATGCATAGGTCAAATATTCTACCAATCTCGTTATGAATGCTTCTGACCAAGACAAGTCCCTGATTTTAGGATGGAGCAAAACCTAATCTGTCTTTCAGTGTTAAGACTGCTGTAAAACCATTTTACAATGCAAGGAATGAAACCATATATGCATTTGTGTTCTCCTCCTCAGAGTTTATTTGGCATATGATTTTACAGTTTATACTTCACATCATACATTTATTCCTTCTCTTGAAAAAAGGTTTGACACAGACACTTGCCATTACATTTTGAAAGCTGGAGCTGGTGCCAGTAAAAAAAAAAAAAACACAACAAAACAAAACCAAAAAAAGCCCCACCCTATAAAATATATTGGATCAATATAGCGTAAATATAACATCTATTAGAAGTTGCTTGTTATTTCACTACAAGGAAAACAATCTGGGGAAAAAAATGATAATCAGTTCCAGTTGCTAAAACAGTTCAGTATATTTTATTTAAAGTCATAGTGTAACAGGAATGCTCTTATTAGCTCACAACCAAACAATGATCAAACTGGTGTAGAGGAAAATGAAGCATGATCTTATGGTACTCAACTGCAATACAACATTCTCTGCCACACAGAACATATCAGACTGGGGCTGTTCACAAAGTCCTTTCAGGATGAACTCTGCAAAAGACTGTTTTCCATCATGCTGCATTATTCCATCCCTTATTTTGTTTAAGAAGTAAGCCAAAAGTCAGCATTCCAATAACTGTGAATAGATTGTCAGTGTTGACACCAACTATTCAGTAGTTTACACAATGGTTCACAAAGAAAACTGGGTAAAATTATGACTTGGAAATGGTCACGGACATCTTCCTCTTTGGCTACTTTAAAAGTTAGAAAATTCAGATTGGTACAAAAGACATTAATTTCAGAACCAATTCAAATATGTTTTTATAATAAATGGAACAAAATAAAGCATGTCTCGTTAATTTGGTATTAATTTTCCAGAATACTCTGCAATACATTTTCAAATATACAAAATCTTACTCTTTACAAAAAAGTTATAGCTTATGAAGGAACTCACTTGAATTATCTTAGCAGCACTCCAATAATTAACTATCTTAATTTTATTAAAAAAAAAAAAACAAACAACCTTAGTTTGATCAGTGAATTTTGAGACTGCTTCTTCACGAGAAGCAATGTTTCAAAAGTTATAAAAGTGCAAGAACATCATCATGTTCCAAGCTGAAAGGCAGCTTCTGGAAAGAGTGAAATCACTATTGCAAGGTCCTGATGTTAGTGAAATAAATGCAGTGGGAAGAACTACACTTTAAGTACCTCTTCCAGTGTGGTATTGTTGCATTAAGACCAAAACACGTCTCACTGAACACTGTAGTGATCTATATAAATAGTTGTGTCATTTTTGCCCAGCTGTAGCAAGTGAGATGCTCAGACTAAGTGATTTGGGTGGGAGCAGACAACCAGCACACACAATAGCATCAGCAGGCCCCCACTCAATCAGCCTGCTCCTTCTGCTGCCCAGCACTTTTGTGCATTGGTAATTAAATAAAAAATGGCAAAGTACAAGACTCTCAGAGGACCTTCTCATCCATTTGGATAAACATTTCTAATTCCATGTTAGACTTCATTGAAGAAGAGGAGCCTCAAATTAGGTCCCACAAACCGTTAAGGCTGCCTTTTAGCCAAAAACTTCTGTTTTATTTAAGCAAACTACTTACTTTTAGTAAGAAGCATTAATATATAATGAATATTTGAATTCACTATCAAAAAATTATAAGAAATTACAAACTTTGGAGCAGGATCATTCATCATTCCTGATAAAATTCTGTAAACAACACTTTAATTGAGAATACCTGCTGCTTTGCAACACCTTAAGTGTATTTTTGTACTACTAGAACTACAAACCCAAAGTTTTCATTTCTGCCTCTTTGTAAAGCTTCCTCAAAAGAGGGTCTAGCAAGTCAAGAGCTCTGCAATTATAAAGGAATATTAATCTTACATTTTAAACACCTAATATTACTATACTCAGCCTCAGAAAGCCTCCTTAGAGCAAGTTTTGCTATACTTAATACTAGTACAGTGTATCAGCACTTCTTTGAGACTTGCTTCTCCGGTGGTAGCTACAGAGAACTTCACTTTGGGATATCCGTGTTGTGAAGCACAAGAGCCACTCTGCTTGGAATGTACACCTAGGAAAAACATGACAAGAACAAGCTGAAAAAACCAGAAACGTTACGGGACACAACTTCTAAACAACAGGATGTGGAAAAAACCCCACATTTTAACTGTAAAAACCTGTCATTTGGGCACTGTGGTAGGTCATAAATATATTTAAAGAATGATTATTGACTGCTAAGTCCCTAGCACTGCAACTGCACAAGATAAAAATTTTAAAGGCAGCCTGATTACAATCTTTTCTATCTCTTTTCTATTTTTCTTTTAATAGCTTATTGTGATATATTTTAGGTAGCTACCAGGAGAGGGCCTCATATGACTTACAATGACGAGTTTCAAAATCCCGAGACCTTCTAGGTCAACAGACTGGCCAGTGATAAATGACAAATTTTTCCAACTCTTTTTTGCTGCGAATTAAAGTTGTCCCAAGGCCTGTGATGTCATTTCATACAGGTAAATACCAGCAATATGACAAAGCAGCACATTCTTCATACCCTTGGCACTAATGGAATGTCAGTGTCTGAGCAATAAAACTCACTCTCGAGACTGGACAGATTCAAAATTAACCATTTAAATATTTGCATTTTTCTTCCTTTTTTTTTTTTTTTTTTCCTCCTGAATACCACGAAAATACCCAAATATATATAACCAAAAGACTCCTCATAGATCACCAAAGAACTCCTGGCAATGTATTTTACATGACATTCCTTCCAAGCTGAGCAGAGTCACAATCAGAAAACAAGACCGATATGTGCTATCTACCAATTACCTTGATACATGGTACTCCATCAATTGTCAGGTCTATGAATGTGTTTTCTGAACAAGTCAATAAAAATGCAATTATAAAAGGTAACACAAGATTGAAGATTACTGGCTTCATTCTGACAATGTCCTCTTTTAGACGATCCTTCATCCCTGTGGAATGTCTAATATTCTGCAATTTCAACTGCGTTATCTGCTAACGAGAGCCTGATGGCATGAAAGGCTTTCATTGTTTTCAGAACAGAATAAAGCAATAAAGCAAAGAGCTTTAGGAAAAGGAGAAAAAGGAAAAGAACAGCTGATCTTCATTGAATCAGAGCGGTGTCCAATGCTTCTTGAAAGGCAGTGAACATAATGATTTCCCCTAAGGTTTCAGTGATAAATAGCTTCTATAAACTGGTGCAGGAGAGGAAATACTTAATGAAGTCAACTACCTCAAAACATATAGATAAAGGAGAGATTTTGAAGTTGTGTACTGAGAAATTCAGCACTTTGGGTTTGGATGATGAAGTGAGAAGGGAGAAGGAACAAACAGAAATAAGTTTTCTAAGAAAGAATTTGTAAAATATTGTTTCAGTTATGGGGAAAAGAATTAACATTAATGCAGAACACAGCAATTCTCAATTATATGCTGGTCAATGATGTGTCAGATCCTAGGAGGAGTAAATTAGCCCAATTCCTTTAGAGTCAATTTACATCAGCTGAGAATCTGAGAGCAGTGTGTATCATCCAACTCCAACCACTTCACTGACAATCAGAATTTTTAAACTGGTTTAAGAACAATATCAGAACTTGGGTAGATGATTGTATTTAAACTAATGACAGATATGTTTTCTGTTTGCTATGGAGACATGTATCTGCCAGCTTATTGCTTTAGTCATTTGTTTTTTCCTTAACTAGGGAAATTAAACACACTTTTTAGAGTCTTTAATCTTGGTGGGCTTCTTGCTAAATCATAGAAAAGCCACATATGGATGGCGTTATCTCCTAATCTTATTTCATTGGTCAGTGTAACAACCTAAGAGGCTATTTGCTACAAAAAGCAACAATTAAGGCATGAACAATGAAAAAAAATCAACTATGGATTAAACATATTCATAATTACAAATAAGATTATTAATTATTCATTCCGCCAGTGTACATTTTTTAAAAGGAAAAATACTACACAACTATTAGATAATAGTTGTCAAAAATATATAGGTATTATTCTTTTCCCCTAGCCCAACAATATTTCCAGAAATATTACATTCTACGTGCTCTGGCTTTATTACTTGTTTAAATAAATGGAACTCAGAACAATTGTGTGATGGACTGAGGAAGAAAAATGTGACTAATGAAGTTGGAAATATCACTTGTCCTTCCTGAGGTAAGACGAACACTGGAAGATTATCCGCCCAGGATCCCAGCAGGGTTTTCAGCCCAGATTTCTCACCTCCACACCTCCTTCTGACAGCTTGAACCACAAAACTTCCTCAGCCTTTTCCCTCCAGCATGATTCCTTTTCTTTTGGCACCTCTCACCTGAATTACCACTCTTGCAGTAACATATCCCCCTTAACTTAATTTCCTCCATATTTATCCTGAGTGTACTGACTGTTTCACGCCGTTGTACCAAGTCAACTGTGCTCCAAGCATATGCTTCAATCTGCCATTAAGTGACACTGTTAAAAAAGTCAGGAATCCATTGCTGACAGGATAAGCTGAAATGCGAGCATTTTGTTGTATGTTTGAGTCCAGACATTTTCAAATATATAAATGGATTATCCTTAACTCTAGATGTGTCTGGATTAGACCTTGAACATTCCACTGAGCAATGATTCACTCTAATTCAGTGCCATCTACAACTGTGCTCTGTCTCATCATGCTGGTCACCGCTCCAGACTCCCTCACAATTCCTAAGACTTACTCCTTGATACCAGTCAATCAGAGCCTCTGATTGCTGAAATGGCAGTAGCCCAGCCAGTTTTTAATCTCATCCAGCCCTGTAGTTCCTCAGCTCCTAGGCAGGAATGTTGCAGGAGACAAGGCTGAAAGTCTTACTGAACTGACTGGAGCAACCTTGTGCACACAGCTTGAGTTGTTTCATCAGGAAAGCAATCAGGCTGACCATGCGTGCTCTGACTTTGCTACATCCAGGCTGGCTTTCTGAGTGACCCATCTCATGTAACCCACTTGCTTGGACACAGATTGCAGGAAGAGGTGGTTCTTGTCTTCTCGAGGAACTGCCCTACAGACCCCTCAGCCTTCGTTTTCAGCCTCGGTTCAGTCGTCAGAAATTTCCCCTGACCACTATGACTTTGCTCAGATAATAGTCACCAGCCGTGCAATCACATCACTGAAATCATCCAACCCTCTGGCTGTATCCCACATTTATATATCCTCTTTAACCTATTGCTCTGTTACTTTATTTTCAGTGGTGCATCATCACACAAAAAGGGTCTGAAAGCAGGCTTTGCCCTTGGAGTTTGAGCCAAAAAAAGAGGACACTGAATACTCCTGTATTGTCCATACTGTCCATCAAAGTTTTGAGTCTTCCCTTTGTCAAAGGACTTAGCTTTTTTTTTTCTTATCAGCCGATTTGCAGAATCATCTTCATGCCCTTCTTCATGATATATATATATATACAGCCTGAGATCTATATCTATCTATAAATACACAAGTATACTAAAAGTACATAGAGGTTTCCTGATTAAAACCATTACAGAAACCGAGATATTCATGAGCAGAAAACAGTATCAGAGATATGTGACAAGAAGAGTGTCTCAGAAAGTTACTGTTTCATATACTGTTGTTGAATTATACACCTTGACTGTCATCAACCAAATCACCCTCAGAGTCTCTCTTCTGTTTCAAGCTTTCTGCTCATCCCGAACACCCTTTCCAGCCCCTTCCTCCCTTCCAGGCTCACTCATGATGGAAAGGGCCTCAGGAGACCCCAACTCCCTGCTGAAGACAGGGTGAGCACTGACCTCAGAGAAGGTTACTCAGGATCTCAGTGAATTGTCCCTCTGCTCTCTGTATCAATTGTTAACTTACAACCTCGAGCCCTCTAAGGTTCACACCGACTCCACTATTTTAGGAAGCCAAGAAGACATCTGAAAACACACACAGAAAGGTTCATGAGGCCTTTTCTGAGGGGGGAGTGTAACATGGGCGTTGGAAAACATCCAAACTGTTTGAGACAGGATGACTCAGCTGCAAAGACAGTTTTTGAAAATCTTAACTTTCAAACGTTTAGTCTTAAAATATCACTGAAAGTCTTTTTATTCTCAATTTGTCAGGAATGCAGTAACTGCTGTTACTTCACCTGCAGACGAGCTAACAGAGAGGATGGTGGGGGATAGGAATCTTGTTTGTAAGTCAAATATAGAACAGGTTTTTTGTTGACACCTTTGACCTTTTTATACTGCATGTCCATATGAGGCAGCTGCACTGTCAGAAACTAGGCAAGTCCCACACAGATCAAGGCTTCTGGCACTAAAACAGTATCTCTAGTAAAGAGACTAAAAAAAATAGAAAAAAAAAATTATAGTCAACCTATTTCTCACCAACTATCTACCATGATCATAGTCTATTCATGCTGGCTATCTCACAAACAGGACAAAAACAACTGGTACCACTACTGGCCAGGAATGTAAGATGTTTTCAGCCAAACTTAAACTTTTTTTTTTCTGTGAATATCCAGAAAACTTCTATGAAAAAGAGATTTAAAGGGCTAAGAAGAATACAGGAATACCACACGTAGGAAGCACCTGTGAACAGAAATATCACCTTACGTATTTCAGGAGAGGATTAAAATACACAGCAATCTCCAAATGTATCTAAAAACCCACAAGCAAGAGGTTCTGCAAATGACAACTGCTACTTTCAGATCTGTCAGACTAATTCAGTACCAGGTGCAAGCACAACCAAAATTGGCTGGAACTGCAATGAACTACTCTTCATCTGACTCTCAGGATTGGAAAACACCAAGCCCTAAAAATAATTTCAAGGTCATTTTGTAACAGATGGGAGAATTACTAGAACTCAGAGCTAGATCAGGCATTGCAGAAAAATACTCAGTAGCACATATTGCAGCTGGTAGATGCAGGAGGCAATGTCACAAGAGCCTGTGCCAACATTATCCCAAACTTTTAATTAAAATGAGGGCTTTAGACAATCTCCTGTCCCTGTATCACCACTAATTGTCACACATGGACACTATTCTGAGAATATAATTAACCATCAAAGAATAAAATAGATGATAGCTCTTCCTTTCTGAATATAATTCATTATACAAAAAACCTCACACATTTTGGTTTTCATTTTGCTAGATATTGCACATGACAAAGAAGGTATGCTTAAAATAATGTCAAGTTCTGCCTTCCAATTTGTTTTTCAATTTACAGCTATATAGCATGAATATGCAGAAAATAATTTCTTTGACTGACTTTATTTATGCAAAAGAAGTCCACATACTGCACAGGGTGTGTCTCAAAATTTCCTCTATTATCTTCTGCATTTTTTTTTTCAGGTTGAGAAGAAGTACTTTAAAGAAGACAGCAAAACCCTCTGAAAAACAAGTACACTGAAGAAGAAGATAGGATGAAACAAAATTATGAACACAGTAACTTTACATTACATTTGCTGGTGGCTTTAAGAAGTCAAACCATTGCTGAAGATGAACAAATGAATTAAGAAGTCTTAATCATCAAGAGGTAAAAATCAAGAAGACTTTTGTGGCATTAAATTCGGACTGATTCACCTAGTTTGAACAGTTAAGTTTGTAACTACAAACACTCTTTCATTTAATCTGTTATATCTGTGCATGTCAGGGGAGAAAATAGTTAAAAATTACATCAGTCCCTTAAAATTCAATGCATGAATCCTTATCATGAAAGTTATTTAAATGAGTATCTTCAAAGCTAAGGTCACTAAAAGCTTTTAGATAATTTCAATCTATGGGAGTATTTTAATTTGTCCAGAGACTCAAGGAAGCAGGAAGTTGCACTTTGACATTGACAGTATACATTAAGGCCGAGGTTAAAAACTCAAGCCTGTAATAAGGATATTCTTAATATAAACTATATAATTCCACTTTCATTTAATGTGAAAAGATTATATAGCTGAATGCCAAAAATAGAGACACAGAAAAAAGACAGCACTGGGGACAGGGGAAAAGGAATACTCTGACATCTATTTATTTTTTGAACTAATTGGAATGAACTACAGAAAAAGCAAATCTATAAAAGTCAAAATATGTTAAGCAATTATATTTCACAATAAATCATATACTACTTTTCCAATGACACAACATCCTCTGCAATATTCCACTTAGCCTGCTTACTACTCAGTTTGTTGGTACATGAAGAAGGAAAGTATAACCCCTCCATTTTCATATAAACCCAAACTTTTGGCATGATACAAAAATTTACTAGGACACTCTTTGACAGTACTTTCCTACAGCAGAATTCAGTTGAGTTGGATACCTTAGAAAAGACCAACAAGGCATTTTGAGTGACGCATCATTAAAAAATTACACTTTTTCTTCCCCCTGTCCCAAATCTAAGTTTCACATCCAACCACAGAAGCCAAGTTAGGTACCAATAAATGAATTCATCCATAAAGGGGCACTAAGACTTGACAGGGGTTGAAATGTGCGTGCAGCACTTAGCTTACATCTTGCAGGGAGATGATGAGACATAAGCAGGACTAAAGGTTCATAAAAGCATTCAAGAAGTACACATCTTTTGTAAAACATACCTCCAAAAAGACTAGTATGAGAAAACCAGGGTGAAGTTGTAAACAAAAATGAAGCTGTGGTAAAAAGAGTCTATTTTTAAAGTGATAAAATGGTTCACAGCTTGTTATTTGAAAGTCTGATTACATGAAATGTAATGTAAATGTAAATACATTTCATGTATTTGTTAACAATCCATTATAGAAATGCAGTGAAACAGAAAAATTAGTACAGTTATTTAAATAAGTCATATTACAAAGGGTATTTCTGTGCATTTTCTATGGAGTTTTCAAGGTGTGCCTGATGATTTTGAATTCTGGCCCTCTAATAGCTTTACTAAACAAGCCTGAACATTGTACAGTGAAATGCTCAGCAATGCTTACAAGGCTTCATCCTCTTCCAGGATTCTTTGCTCCAGGAATTTCATATCTCCCTTCGTCTCATTTTGATATGCCACCTTGAATATTTCTTTTATTAGGTGATTTTTTAGAATGAATCATGTCACATCTAATCTTCTATTTTTGTAACACATTTGTGTGCTGTTTAAGCTTGACTTGAGAAGCAGAATTATTGCATGTGATTTCATTTTTTCACAACCCTCTGGGCTTTTTTTGCTGACAAGACTTTGTTTACTCACACACCTTAAGGGAGGTGCATCTCTCATTAAAAATTATTTCTCTGAAGTTTGTAGTGGAGGAGAAACTAAAAATTTTGAAACAAGAAACTGAAGTCTTATGCATTATGAATTATTAGTAAACAACAGGAATAATTATTAAACAACAGGAAAATAACTTTCATGGGTTTATTGGGGTGGTACCATACATTATTTGAAAAGAAATTTGGTGGCAAGACTTTTGAGTTGGATTTTAGAAACTGCAACCAAGACTAAAGAAACTGCTAAGCAGGACAAATTACCCGATAACTTGGATACAAATTGCTACTTGAAATAAAACATCTTTGTTTTACTGCAAAATATCAGCTGGAGGTATTTAGTGTACATTTTGCCCTATCTTACGTGAAGATCTATCTGCTGAATTTAGGTTTTCCAGGTTTTTTTTGTCGATTGCTTTTACTCGGTGTCCTTTCACTGGTACTTTACCTTTATTTGGTGCATGTGGCATCCTCTGGGGGGTTGGCTGGAGGTGCTCTGTGAATTGGGTGGCAGAAGGACACAAGAGAAAGTTTACCTGGGTTTCTTCCTGACCTAGAGGTGCCATTGCCATGCCACAGCTTATGCTGCCAAAGTGCATTTGCTGCTGGGTTTGCTACATGCCTTATCTTCCACATACTCCTAGCAAACAGCAGCTTCACATTCTGTCATGTTTTTTTCTGGCTTGGATGGCTTGCACTCACCATCTCTAAATGACTAAATGTGAAATATACACTCTGAATTACAGTTAATTGGCTTGCAAAAGTTAAGTTAGTGATAGATAATTAAGATGCTCTCCAATCACCCAGGCAATGCATTTGAATTGGGCACACGAAGCAAGAACTCTGGAAGCAATAATTTGCTACATAACCTTCAGGAATGAAATCTTAGACCTTTCATTTCAAATTAGCACAAATACTTACCCACATTATGAAGGCACTGCCACATTCAGACACTTAAAAAAACCCCAAAAACACACAAAAAACCCCCCACAACCCAAGGCCCATTCCTAAGATCCCTTACAATAAGCACAACGAAAGCACAAAAATTTTTTCATGTAATGAGAATATTCAAAATCATCAAATTAAAGAAATGCCAATAGTCTGGGTACAATGAAAGAAAGAGAGAGAGGGGTTAGAAGTGACAATAACTCTCAGGAGTTCGGATTTCATGAAAAAAGTTAAGATGTGACAGAAATTCATGTTCTGTTCAGCCATGGAAGGGGAGTGGCCTGCACAAATGGGCGCAGATGCTCCTTTTGCAGGCTCTTAAGGTTACAAATGTAATTTATTTGCAGGTGTCACATGTACCAATATACCTGTGCATAGAGAAACACTCTCCACCCACATAAATGTTTTAGGTATAAAAATCTACTCAGCAATGTAAGTGATTTCAGAATTTTTTCAGCAAACTCTTGCCTTAATTCCCAGCTTTTCTGAATCTTATTTTCTTGTGGCTTGTGGGCATACACACGTATGTGAATGCATTTAGAAAGAATGGGAAATAAGTGCATATATACACATACACATACATAAAGATAGGGAAAATAACATTTTAAATTGCTAATTGTGATGATTCTGATTTCAAGAGCAATTAAGTAATGTAGAGTTCTGTTAGTGACCACCTCAGCTAACAGAAATTGTACGGAAGGATGTGTCTCCCAGCTCATCTCAGGTGATTTGTGGGAAACTTCTATCCATTATTCGTATCATTTTAGGACTGGAAATCCTTGAAATTCTTGACGTGAACAGAGAAATTCTGTTCCATTTTGCGAAGTTTTTCTGTAAACTTAGGAGGAAAAAGCCAGTTGGCAGATATATGATTGGCTCTAATTCACGTCTGTAGAGCTAAGCACATGATTTTAAAACAGCAAAGAAAGTTTCTGAAGAGCTTTAAACAAAGCAAGCATGAAGATGCATGAAAATAAAGCAAATTATAATATTAAGGATAGCAACTCAAAAGCCTGTTAGTAGGTTTTCATGCATGCTGGCAAGAAACACTGTGTGCCAGACACTGCAAAAGTGCATGGAAATACAAAACGAAGGTTGAAAAAGAGAAATTAGTTAACATTATTGGTTATAATCAAATCATAATATTATCTATTCTGCATTTAGACAAAGGTTAATTTCAGAAAATAAATTAAAAATACCCACTTTCCCCAAGTACTAGAAGAGACTCCATATTTGTCCATAGAATTGCAAAATTTACACAGATGAAAGTAAAATTGAAACAAACCAACCTCCGAACAATTTACTTTTTACTTACCATAATTGAATTAGGTCGATAATTGTGAGGATATTCTTCAGAGAAATACTCTGTATTGTGGTCCAGCCTTTGATGCCCTCCATATTCTCCAGCATCAGAATCCAGGAGGATTTTATACTTAAAGGCAACTGTTAAGGAACTATGCCAATTACCTCTTAAACAGAAAAGCAAGAAATCTAGAACTAGCAATGCAAGTAATGCAGTAATGGAAGCATGCTTACAGCATGCATTTATTCAACATAAAGCAAAAATCATAATAAAAACTAAGAAAAGGGTGGAAAAACACACAGAAAACATAGAAGTCATACAAAGTTTTGTCCTGAAAATATCATTTTACCAGAGCAACTCCTATTAAAGCAAGTACCTACCAGTCCCTTCTGCAATCTGCCATGAATGATAAGTTTAAGGCATTACAGCAGATATGCACAGCACTTTAGGATATGAACTAGACTGAAAATGTACCACTAAACAAAACAATGCATTTGAATTGCATTTAAGAAGTAACATCATTGTGACCATCAAAATCAATCGGTATTTAGCAATATTTTACAATCTGTCAGAATCTGATCAAGTGTCAAGGAGAAAAGCATGTAATTTTACAGAAGAGAACCCCACAACTCATCTGAGAGTCTTCTGGAAAAAAGCTGGAATTATTACAGCCCAGAGGAACAAAAGAAATAATATATTGTAAGAGAAGGCTTTTTAAGAGACGAATATTCTGACTGCAGTTGTTAAAATGGGGTGAATTATTTAACGAAGTGTAGAATGAGTTGGAATACTTGTAGATACTTAAAAATGATTTAAACAGACATAGCAAAAAAAATAAAAGATGAAATTAAGTCAAAGCAACAAAGTCAGAAAACATAAGGAAATAAATGGAGAAATAAAGAGCTAACTCATATTCAAAAGTCGATTTCTTCTTATTTGGGACAACCACAAATAAAATATTTTAGTTTTTTTATTATTTCAGTACCTTGCGTTTTCTTGATTAGACATAATTAAAGCATCTTTTTCCCTCCTGAAATTACAACAGAAAGCAAACTCCACTCCCCACCACCCAAAAAAGAGAGGGAAAGAACAATGCTCTATAATCCACACTCTGCTCTCTCTATTCTAAGCAGTGGAAGAATCTTACTTTCCTAGAGCTTGTATTTAATAGGATTAGGGGTGAGTGAAGCAACACTCTTTCAAAAAAGTCAATGGTTCTTAAAATGTTCTTTGGCTTCTGTGTTTGCTCAACCTTCTGAAAACAGGCCTGCTCAAAACCTGAAGGACTGTGGTATAAACAGAATTGTTTTCAAGTCTCTTTACACAGCTCCATCAGATGAGGTGGGAAATTTCCCAACCCTCTGCCTTACTGACTGAAACCTCTGGTGACAAGGAAGGCTGAACCATGACATCACACAGAAGTAACCATAAATTTACCCTGAGACACTTCAGTCTAGAAGATTGCAATGAAGAAAAGTAAATGCACATAAGGAAAACAGCAAAGCTGTCAATTAGCTCCTATATCACAAATGGTAACTAATCCCTTCCCCACAGGTGTTTGCAGCAAAATGAGACAATGTTCCAAAACTGCCAAGATAGTTGTTGAGTTCTACAGGGCAGGTGCCCAAACATCACCACATTCTCCAGCAAAATATTCATGTTTTTTACCTTTCTTTATTAAAAAAAAAAAAAAAAAGTTTTGAAAATTATACTTTGCCAGCTTTAGTCCTCAAAGGTTTTCACGTGCACACCACACACACCTCTCCCCTCCTGTCTTTTACAAACACAAATCAAATTACTGGTCATTTGTTGTCACGTACAACATGCAAAGCCCCAAACTACAAGATCCAGTCATTCTCTTCAGTGTCCTTTCAGCTGCAGCAATGTCTGCTAAAATTCCACCACATATTTTATTAACATGGCAGGAGAATGCCTCCATCAAGCATTTCATACCTTGCTTCAGCGAGCTGCACTATACATTAAATTTAGTAAGGTATCAATGTTGTTGAAAGCCCTGGCATGTTTAATGATACCCTCAAAACCCTTTACAGCAAATGCCACTGTTATGGCTATGCTGTTTTAAAAACAATTCATAAAATTATGTCTGTATTGCCAGACAGCAAAGTCTGGTGAAGTTAATATCACCATCTCTTCACACATATATAGCATATTTTGTGTAAATATTGTTAACCAGATCCTGAATAATGGGGTCACAAAAGAATTCAAGATCTTCACAGATCAGGTATTTGTCTGGGAAAAATAACTAGTTTGGTAAACAAGTGCATTTGCCTTCCAACTTAAACCCTCAAAAAAGTCAGTTTTGTAACAATAATATAGAAATAATAGAAGTATTTTTTTATGCAGTGAGGTCTGTTTTGTTTCTGTAACAGTGTTGGAAATACTGTATTCTCACTGGGGGGAAAAAAAAAAAAAAAAAAGCCTGACTTCTGTTGTTTTGTGTTCCAACAAAATTTCCCACCCAGTACAAGGGAGGAGAGCAGCAAAAGCAATGAACTCTTGTATAGATAGAGCTAAAAATGGAAAAACGGACACATTATCTACCACATTAATTACTGAATTTCTATGCTTTAATAATGTTTTTAAATACATATTTTAACACAATTTTTATTATTTAATCTTCTGCATGCTTAGTGACACATCTGCAAAGTAAATGCAAATCATAAAAAAGGATATTTTGTTCCAACACTTACTGCTAAAGAAACAAAGTGGTGCTTGAGTGGGTGATAAAGTGGTTTGGTCATTTTGCTTTTAATAATTTTAATAATTCTTGAATTTCACTGAAAAAAAAAACCTAGCATAACTAATTTCAAGATGAAGGATACCACTTTTGCTCCTCTCCACACATTGCTAATTTTGAAGACTAAAAATTCAACTTAGAAGTGACAAAAAGCCTATGGAGAGTATTTGGCTAAATTTTGTAATGAAGTTAAACACCTTGGCCTGATAAAATTCAGCTCAGGCTATTTCAATGGCAGCTGAAGCCATTTAAGCACTCAGCACGTGCACAAGTACTGAGAGGGAGGGGGTACTGTCAAATATGATTTTTGTTTAAACCACATGTAAATTTACAGGTATGTCAATTCATGTTGGTTGGTGATTACAAACAAAATGCAGATTTACTTTTGAGCCAAGATAATAAACCTCGTTAAAAAAAGGGGGAGGATATATACGTGTAGCTTAATTTTAATGAGAGTTCCAACACAGATGAAATTTTATTTAACAAAATCAAGAGTGGAATCTCAAGTAAGGAAAAGGACTAATTTCTGAACTCTTTAAGCCTGTTCTTACTCAATCCTTTCAGTCACGTTCCTTTTGAATAGAGGAAAAAAGGTTTCCATACAGAATTTTCACTTCAAACTGGCCTTAAAATGCAAGCACTATCCCACAGAAATTGGGATATAGGGAAGTATATATTGGGAATAGGCAGTATTAAAACATAAAATTAGAAACTTATGAATGGTTTTATCTACAAGCAGAAAACTAGAGACAGCTGACCTAGATGTTGATTGTTCATCTACCTCAAAACTGAAGCAAATTAGGCAGAAATAATTTGTTAGTTCAAGCTGCCTTTCTCATGAAAAGGCTTCTGAAAGAGCATAATTTATGAAGAAAAATTCCAGCATAAGCACAGAAATGTTTTTTCTTTTTCCTTCACATCATGACTCAAAAATTGGGCAACAGGATACGCGGCTCTGATACTTGCACAGGCTCAAAGCGCTGCAAACCTCCGTCTTCTCCCATGCAGATCAAAGAGGCATTCCCACATTAGTATGCTGTATTTCTTATTCACACCTATTAACCTTAAGTATCAATAGCCTTGATGGAATTTAGCATTTGAATGATCCTAAATTAAGTCCTTTGTCTCAACGTGCCAGAATTCTACCAGGCAGGGACAGTTACACAACCGCACTTCAAAGCGGCGTCTTTGCCTTCAGCAATCGCACACCAACCAGTGGCTCATTTAAATGACCTGACTTGCTCATTAGGAGCTCTAGGTGCACGTTGTAAATGTCAGAGAGCCTGAATTAATGTGGGGATTTTAAAAAAAAAAAGTATGGTTTTGCAGCACTTTGATGACAATATTTGTGATTCCTCAGGTCTAACTAAATCTTAACTATTTGCTTGTGGACAACTCTGGCTTCAAATCATAGAATATCCTGAGTTGGAAGAGAGCCTCTAGGATCCAAGTCCAACTCCTGGTCCAGCACAGGACAGCCCCAAGAATTATATGTGCCCGAAAGTGCTGCCCAAGTGCTCCTGATCTCTGTCACGTTTGGTGCTGTCACCACTGCCTTGGGGAGCCTGTTCCAGTGCCCAACCATCCCCTGGGTGAAGAACCTTTTCCTAATATCCAACCTAATCCTGACACAGCTTCATACCATCCCCTCAGGTCCTGTCACTGGTCACCAGAGAGAAAAGATGAGTACCTGAATGTCCTTACAAACCCTAAATTCATGCCACTCTGGTATTCGTTCACTCTGGGACTACAATGCTCTGACACAATATGTAAAACAAAGAAAGCCCTCTTTCCCATGACGACATCTGCTTCAGCAAGTATATGACAGCATGAAATATCAAAATACAGATAAGCTTGCAGCAATTCATACTGCTCAACATTCATGGACTCCCATGCTCACATATAAAATTAAGATTTTTATTCCTTGAATACCTCATACCAAGGTAGAGCATCCTAGGAGAACAAATCATAGAAGAGAGCAACCCAATGTCAAGGAAAAATAAATCAAGAGAAAAGACTGAAGTATAAGGAGGAAGAAAAAACTGTCCACAAACTGACTGTGACTTTTCATATAGACATTTTCTAGCTGAATGTCCACAGAAAGACTTTCCAAACCAGGTGGGACCAGCAGAACTGTAATGTCTACTGACTACACCTTCTCATATAAAATTAGAGTTAGGGTTGTTATGCCAACAGCCTATGAATACAGAACAGTAGAAAGAAGAATGACATTTTCAGTGAGTTCGGAACAGAGGACTGCCAACAAAAACGCAGGCCAGGCAGGAAACTCTGTACCTTTCAACATACCTGGTAATATCTGAGAAGCTACATGTAAAAACAGCTTAGAGATATATATCACTACAATATATAGACAGACCAAAGCCATCCACTCAATAAAGGCAGGTTTAACGACAAGTGTTAGATGCACTCATTTGTCTAGTTCAATCCACAAAACAAACTTAGCCCTAAGTATTGAAAGGACCATCCCATTTCCCACAATTCCCAATATAATTCAGAAAAATGTTTAATTAAAAACCATTTGATCAATATATTATAGCAATTTGTCTCTTCTGGCTTATAACAGCAAAGGCTATCAAATTAAAAATGCACTAATTTATTAAAAGAAACAAAAAGACTACGCAACAAACTTTGGCTTTTAAGTACTTCCCCTTCACATCTAAGTTTTAAAGGGATAATAAATAATTCCTTTTCAAAAAGAGAACTTGTTCTGAGGATTTAATATCAAGTTACCATATGCCCTAATAATAGGACATCCTTTATTGAGGTCTTAGGCTAAAAAGTTCCATTAAAAAGCTACACATAAAATTCATGGTTCTCATTGCAGGAGAAGAGTAAGGAAGAAACCTTAGTCAACATTAAAACATCCCAAAGTATTTAAAGAAAATAGAGAAGAAAATTCCTCTAGATATTAAATAGTTTCTCTACTCCTCTCTGGTGAGCTCCCCCTCCTGCAGAGCGCTGTGTGCAGCTCTGGGATCCTCACAACAGGAAAATCCATGATTGAACTAAAGCAACTGAAACACAGAATCACCCTGAATGGCTGATCAATAAAGAGCAGGCTAAAACTGGAACTGCAGTGCTCAAAACTGGCACTGCAGGAGTCACAAGGCTGTGTTTGTCAAAGGACTTGAAAGAAACTGAATTTGGGCGACAAAAATTCCTCCAGAAAATCAGCAGTAATTCTTGGAGTCACTAAGAATTCGGACACAAATGCAAAACCAGTATCAATTACTTGAGTAATCATTTACTGCTCAGCTGATCGAAGAGCACGTTCTTAGTCCATCCAGTTTTAAAGCAGAAATATTCCTGTGTGACTCCATGCAGCATCATCCTACTGTGGTGACTTTCTGTCATGTATTTAAGAAGTGGGAGTTACTTGCTTTTTCATTCCTCAACAGAATTCCAAAAAACAGCTTCACAAGTCTTAAAATTGCATTTTTTTTTACTTTTGCTTTCTACAAAATTATCTCTTACGAAGAAGACAAATTTATAGATTTTTTTTTTTTTGCTGTACAAATGAATTAAAACAATATTATACTGGTAACAAAGAAGTGATTTCTTACCTTTAACTACAATTTGAATTCATATTAGGGTAAAAAAGACACAAAAACAGCTATAAATTTCTAAAACTTTTCCTCACAAACAGAACAGTAAAGAAAAGGATATTTTCCTGGAGTTTCAATACCCACTCTGTAGTCCACGTAACTTTGGTATGGATGGAAGTTAAAAATAAAAATAAGACCTGCTCTCTCAAATGCTATCACCTTATTGGATTCATGCTTTTCACTCACATAGGCCTAAGGGAAAAAGAAAAAAAAAAATCAACACTTTAAAAGCATTTAATTTCTAACTGTGCTAACAAAACCAAGAAAAACCCCACTACTTCTGTACCTCATTTCAAGTAATACAGGTAAATATTCAAGCAACAGAAATAAAGGCATTAACATGCAAACTGAAATTTTATCTAAGAAATATCATATAAACTTTTTGATTACTAAACTGTAGCTTGCGTTTTACAAGGCAACGTAAAATTACAGAGGTAGAAGCCTGTTCAGTATAGAGCACTTGAAAAATTCTTGGTCAAAGATTGGTAACGCGGTCTTCTCATCACACTTTCCCTTAGTAAAAAATGGATTCCTTTTGTCAAATGAAATCTTCAGCCTATTTGTTATGGGGATCTGCATCACATTTATTAATTCAGAAAATGAAGCACTCAATCTGGGTTTTTTTTGTTTGTTTTTAAAAAATCTGGGTGAGAAACAGCTTCGATAAGCCACAATAAATGGCTGCACATACCACCTTTGTTCTATTTGCTAACACCATTAATAAATAACTAGATATCAATTAAAAAAAGTTCTTTGAAGTGGATTATTCTTTTAAGAAGACTAGTAAAAAATAATTAAATATTGAGAAATGATAACAATTGATCTTCTTTCATAAAAATTACACCGTAATACTACTGCAAAAAATGCAAATACAGCAGCAGCATGTTGAGGACTAGAGACTATAACTTACACTAGACTGCTGAAAGTTTTTCCTCAGAAATGGAGTAATTATTTTTATAAAGTGTAATGTCAGAACAACTTAATACTTTTTCAAAGCAATCCTTGGATTATGGACAGTTTTATAGTCTGCTTTATCCAATCCACAGTTACTAAATAAAAATAGGGGAAATAACAGGAATAGACCTTGTTGTGAAGCTAAAAGGAGACTGTTTCACGTTTCCATTATCGGTGGAAGATATTTCAGTGCCATGTTTTGACAACTTGAAATATATGGTGAGGCATTACACAGTGCATAATAACGTGGCATTTGAAATTTCACTATGCAAATTTGGAAACGTTGTTACTCTACACATGTACCCAACTGGTGACTAAAAATTATCATTTTGTATATACAGCTTACCTGGGGGGATGCAAGCCAGCCAAATCTTTCCTCCAATTTATTCATATCTCTATCAAAGGCATTCAGGAATTTATAGCGAAGAAGATCATCCTCAGTAAGATTAAACTGTCTTCTGGCATAGTGGTAGCTCTCATTATTCCCTATTCTGGGGAAGTCAAGCCATTCTGGATGTCCAAATTCATTACCTGCATTTAAAAATATTAAGGATCTGTGAAATCACACGCTAAGAATACACTCAGCCTGCAAAAGCAAAATATATTAATGTATATTTCCTTTCTACAAGTTTTAAATTCCAAAGAATCTGCTTCCATATATAAACCAGTCATTTTACTATTATGTCTCTCATTTATTAATACATCTCTTCAGAACTTCCGTTTGTGTTAGCAGGGTTGTTTGGCCATTAAAACTACAACAGCAAAGTATCCATGGACTCCAGGGGAAGTATAAAGAGACAAATTATGAACTCCATGTTATCATGCCATGCTTAAAATTTTCCCAAAAATTTTCATGTGTGTCTAAGTGCCCTTATATCTCAATTTGGTTTTCTCTAGCGGTATCTTCACAAGTCTGCCACCAGTATCACTCAGATTATCTAGCCCAAAAACTATTGAGCAGACTTCTCTTGAAGACAAAGATCAGGTTTATTCAAACTTGCATCACATTCAAAAACAAGGAAAAACGTTGACGTTTAGTCAAGAAAAAGTTTAGCTTCTCTTCTGTAGAATCTCCAAAGCAAATCTCAGCTGTCAAAGCTAAAGATTCAAAGCAAGACCTCATTTGAGACTCAATATTTTGAGTGACTTTAATGTATCCAAAGTTTTCTTGGTTTACATATTGTCATTATTACAGTTTGAGACAACTCCAAATGCACTTAATAGTTCTAACTCATGCTGCTGTCCTGGACCTGTTGTCCTGCAGACTCTGTCATTTTAGAGTATTCATTTGACACAGGATGGAAGGGTATCAAGTACCTTGCAAGTTAAACCCTCATTTCAAAGCCCACAACAGTTGATTCGTGACAAACATTTCAGAGACTACACAGCATTCACTCACCATAAAACAGAGACAAAAGCATGTGCCTGGAAATATGTATGGAAAGTAATATGATGAAATTTAAGAGGTTTTCTATGAAAACAAGCAACAAATACTAAAAGGACCCTCACATTTCCACAAACTGTCACTCAAGTTTTGTCAAAGAACTGGAGCTTTGTGGGCTGACAAAGGGTAGGGATGCCAAGAGAAGTTAAGAGATTCCTGGCTGGATAGCCTGCATGTGCACCCACCACCCATCTGCTGTCCCACCCAGCCTGCGCTGCCTTGAAGGCCTGGAGGATACAGGCAGCAGGCGTAACTATGAACTTCGATTTAGGAAATGATTTCTGTAATTCCCTGCTTCACAGGAACAAAGAAATAAACAAAGGACAAGAGAGAAAAGCCTCATGTATATTTAGGAGAATCCTTCCGAGTTGTATCCCCTTTGTAAATGAACTGACAAGTTGTAAATTAAATTTCCTATTCAAAAGATAAACTAAATTTCATATTCAGCTCAAAACTGGAGACAAATATAAAAGAATCAGAATCACAGCAGGACTTTCAAAATGACCTTGGAATAATGCTGGACTGAGCTCTTAAACTGTGCTAACAATACGGTTTGGGAAATGAGGAAAGATATTGCTACAAAACAGACACTGTATCTAACCAAATTCAATATTCTCTGAAGAGTTAGGCAAGGTATTACCTTCTTTCGTGATCTGCACACTATTGAAGAGATGAACTACATGAGACCGCTCAGCTAAGATAGCAAAAAAGCATCAGAAAGTCAGAGATGACACATCTTGAATTGATAGGCAAGGAAATCATACCTATTTCTTCAAGAAATAAACGAAAATGGGGGAAATAAACAATATAAGATAGTGAATAAATTAGACTGAACTAGCCCATTATTTCCATAGATTATTTCACTGCAAGTAGAGCAGACTTCCTTCAGGTTTATAATGCATAACAACTCTCTCACCTCCACTTGGCTTTGCCTATTTCCCCACCACAGTAATTAGTGTGGTTCCAATGCTGCTTTGTTGCCTTGGCTTTTTAAAAGGAGCAATATAAGCACCGCAAAACAGTAAAAGTCTTAATTTCCTATTACTAATGGCTTAAAAAAAAAAAAAAGGGGAATTTAGCACAGTGCAGCAATTTGACAAAACACTAAGATAGTTTCTGTTGCCAAAAACACAAACCAAGGTCTGAACTCTGCATGTACTTTGACAGTCTGTATCTATGAGCATCTTCTGGAGAATATGCTCCTGAGCCTTTTGTACTAGTTGCTTGACTATAAAAGGGTCACTTGATTTCTCTTTATGGGAAGAAAAATAGCACATAAATTGTAACAGAATGAATTCAAGTAGTTTTGATTATGTTTTTAAACTGTGGTGTAGGGAAAAGAAAGTAACTTGTAGGATACATCTGCATCTTGTGATGCATTAAGGCCATGCATCCTATAAAAAAACCCACATCTAATACTACATCTTTCAATTGCTATTTTTTCCTGGTTTAATTTCATAACAAATGACAGGAGGGACTAGGAAAGGAAAGGCACAGGTAAGTGACCAATACTTACTTGTAGAGATAACTATTTGTTCACTAAATGTGAAGCATGATGTGCCTCCCTCCCCATGTTACACTTCTGATCTCTGACAAGAATCAGCAACATTCACTTCTATGCTTGGAGGCTTCCACAATTATCAAGAAGTACAACTGGGATTTCTTTTCCTCTAATTAATTTACTGTTTGATGTAAAGGTCTAAACTACAGATTGATAAGAAGGCAGCTGCCACAAATGATGCAAATCAAGACAATGGAACTAATGTGGGGGAGGCAGAGAACAAAGCTGAAATTAACTGAAGTTTTGATTAGAGAAACAAAATAAAGACAAATCTTTGAAGTGCAATGCATGCTAATTTTATCTAGGAATTAATTGAAGTTTGCAATTTCCTGCGTATGGTGCACACTGGACAACTTTATTATGTACAGGATTTCAAGATCACAATTCTAACAAATAAATTAACTTTCTACTCCCATAATGAAAATTTATATCACCCTTGTTTATGAGGCTAGAAATGCATTTACACCACAAAGAAGTTAGGCTGTTGAGGATTCTTTTAAAGCTGAGCTGCACAGGTCATTAAAGTTTTCTTGATCTCTCTTCTTTAGACATCTTTAATAGCAATTCTCTCTCAAAGATTAAGCCTAAGCAGAACTGAAGGGATATTTAAAAGATGGAGCAGGCAGTTTCAAGAGATATTAGGAGTTGTTTGCATTTTGAAGTAAGTATGACACTAAATACTCTAAAAGCAATTAAAACAAGTATTTTATTTTATACAACAAAGGTAAGAAGTTTAATTAGGTGTATAAGGCTAAACAACGTATTAAATGATCTAAAACAATACAAAAAGATCCTATTTAAAACTGATGAGCTGGAGACTGGACATATTGGGACAAAATTCCAACTGTTCCACCTTAAAGTACATCTATCAAAGTATGTGGAGTTACACCAATTTACAGAAACCAGATAATTAAGTCATCCAGGAGTTGTAACTGATTTGAATTTGACTTCACTACCTTTGTGAACAATGATGACAGTGCAGGCTATAAATAGAATCAATGTGAATCAGATCTAGAAAGCACATGGTATTTATCATTATTTCAAACAATAAACACTTCAAACAATGAATCTTCAGTTTCCCTAGTTGTAAAGCTCTTGGCTGTTAAGTAATTCTGATACTCTGTATTTATTCATATTTGTACCAAACCTTAACATTCATTACTACCAAACCCAAACAATAAACACTACACTGCCTCTAAATGAGAGAACGAGCCTCACTGCAAGCATTCCTATAGTCTTGAAATCCACGCAAAAATAAAATGAAGTGGAATTCCAAATGGACTCCTGAAACACCTGGGTTAGATGACATGAAGACCTTCATTTTTTTTTTAATCCTCTCGCATTGGTATTTAATGACATATTGGGTCAGAAAAGACTAACAAAATCAATTCAGGCAAACAATTATATTTTAACTTGTACATAAAACACAGGCTAGTGGAAATCTCTAGTGTGAGATAATGGTAGAGAAGGCAATTGGTAAAGACAGTTCTGTGAAAAAAATGTATTTTTCTTCCATTTTCTGTAAATACCAGATATTGCCTCCTCCTCAGATATGAAAGATAAAAATCAGGATACACACCATATTTGTTTTGCAGCTTGGATCTTCCATGTCTCCTAGGCGAGAAAGGAGGGAACATTTAACATCCCCTGTATTAAAGGATCAAAGAATGCATCTCCTCTGGGATGATACAATCATGAAGAAACACAAGGATGCCTCCAGTGTATCCAAGACATGGGGAGACTGAGTCCTTAAAATGCTTGCCCTAAATCACACAGGGACACAGTACTCTGTACAGGGATACAGTTCCTGTTGTTTCTCTCCCATTCCCACTTCCCATCAAGGGTTGCTCTGTCTTCACTCATTTCTTACTGATGTTTAAAAGTTGGGAGCTACTGTGCCACACAATTTTATAACACTCATAAAACAGTTCCAAATTCTTAAAGGAGATAATTCCAATCGTTCCAACAAAAAATTCCAACCATACTAAATGGCACTGTCCAGTTCTCATATTTCAAACTCAGATTTCTCTTTTGTCAGATAAATTACAGAAAAAAACCCAAACCAAATAACAATAAAGAATTCTTCCCAGAAGTACCAACTCTGCACCTCTATTAGGAAGGGCTAGATGGCTGAAAAGATTTCTTACACAGAGGAACAACCAGGCACAGGCATAGGAAACAGGCCATAGCACTGCTTACTATGATTTACTTGGTTTTCTAACAGAAGTAGATCATATAATGCTTATGTCCACATGCTGGCATTTAGCAGAACTATATTTACACAGGAAAAAAAAAACCAAAACCAAAACATTTATATGGGATAAATTCTTCTTTCATTTACTTATTTGTAATGTCCTATCAAAGGAATATTCAATAAAGTATCAGTGGCCTCACTGAAAACAGTATTCAGCTCCCAAGGGCAGATGGAAATTTTCCCTTGAATGTTTACTGAGCAGAGCAAGAGTTTCTGCAGTTCACACTGACAGACAAGGAAAAAAAAAAAAAAATAGAGTATCACAAGAAGTTACCCAGGCTAGAAGGGCCCTTGAGAGGACAATTATTTTATTAATTTACTCTTAGAAACTTTCAGGCCTGAAAGTTTATATTTCAGCCCTCCTTTCCCAGTGTAGAATGATGTATTTCTGACTTACAACTTACTCAATGCCCTCATCCAGTATTTAAAACAATAAACTAGCAATTAAGCTCTTTGTGGTGCTTTTACACTGAAACAGTTCCCGTTTTGCTGTCTTCTATTAGCTGCATCCTGGTAAAAACAAGAGACTGACTTTGATACTGTGACATTTCCACCAGGCTCTATGTGAACATGGCACAGTATACATTATTTAGTCAACCACTTCCAAGAGCTCACTAAAATATTTAAGAACAGAAATACTGCAGAACACATTGCAAAGGTTAAAAAAAACCCACAGCAAAACAGACAAACCCCCGTCAAATCTAACAAAAAAATACAAATCTATATCAAGAAATTTTTTTAACAGAAGATGCAGTCAGAGAAGTTCTACCTAGATCCTTCAGTTTGGTGCACTGCCAGTTATTAACGGGTACCACAACTGACAGGATAATGGGTTTACAAAGTGAATTTAGGGCAAAGCTGTAACAGAAAGAGGTCCAAAAAAGGCATCAATAGATTTGCCCTAGGATATCCAACAAATAGCAGTTTACTTGCTGGTGTCAGTAAGAATTTCATTGATTTTGAAAGAGCATATAAAGAATTTAGGAAAAAAAAAGTTAAACAGAACATAAAGTCCACTTACGTAGTGTTTAATGGATGGGAAAGTTAAAGTAAATAAAAAAATAAGGTTCACTATTATCCTGTTCTTCTTACAGAAACAAATCTAATTACTTAAATAACTATGTACTTGTTAACAGCACAAAATGAAAAAAACCTGAAATTAAAACTTGGAATAAACTTTAAACAAAGTAGTGGGGGAAAAGGCATCCTAAAATAGATGTCAGTAATCAAAATAGAAGGTGCACTGTGAGAAGCCCTGCTTTTTTCTGAAACAGTACAAATCACCCATCACAGTATAATTCTGGCTGCACCTCTAAACTTCTTCTTACCTAATGTCCTCAAAGGAGTATATTCCCAATATTCTTCCTACACCCACAAATCACTGCTTTGAGATTAAAGCCCCTTTTTCCCAGCTGCCTCCTGCCCTCCACCTGAGGCTGGTTCAACCCTGCCATGTCGAGAATATATTTATAAACTTCCTAGAAACATTTGCTTCAGAAAAAAAACCTTCTCAAGATCCTCAAACCCTAAACATCTCTCGTCTGCTATTGTTTCCAGTGAACCTGGGCACTTATTAAGGTATTTTCAAGAACAGAATTATGTAATTACTGTAAAGCCTTAGAAAAGGCACAGCATCGTACTGCTCCACTACTTTTTCCTCAAAGAAATGGAAAACTCCAAACAGCACCTGAAGTGGTACCTGGGCACTGTTGCACAGTTCTTAAAGAGTGCAGAGAGCCTTGATGTGCTCAGCCTCAAGGTTGTGGCTGCCAATGTTAAGACTCCTCTGCTGCAGAAAACCAATCAATGGTATTTCTATGTTCTCATAACAGTTATGCTTCAGCTCAGATAAGGAAATGGAGTCATTTGTTTTCTGAATGTTACATAAGTGATTTGGGAATTTGGAAGGTACAATCCACGTTTTGTTTGCAGGACTTAGCACTATTTCAAAGCAAGCTGTTACTGTAATATCTCCTGCCATGAACTTGCATATACATAAATATAAATAAACATAATATTAAAAAAAAAGAAATCAATTGATGTATTTGTTTCTACGCACAATTCTACGCAATATCTGAAATGTTAGCTGGAACTAACACCTACCTGAAGCCATACTTTACATATATAAGGATATTTGCTTAAGAATTAGTTCCCATTGGACAAAACAAAAAGAATCTTCAGAAGTCATCATGGAGAGTAGAACTCAATATCCTACTCTCAAAGTAAAAGTTTATAGAAAGAAATGCTTACAAATTTTGGTATCAACTTATAAAATTCTCATGCAGAAAATCCTGAATGTTAGCAGGGAATTTTACCACACTGAAAAGTGAAAAAATAGTAAAATGATTCTGAAATTAGACACACAACATGTTAGAAAAGAAACTTTTTACACTGAAATCCTTTCAGGTTCCCAATTCAGTAATTAAACATCACGGCAACACGTATGAAATAGGTTTTTGACCATAATTGTATCTTCCAATTAAATGCTGTTCAGAAAATAAAGATTGGGAACATACAGATATATTTTCCAATTGCTCAATTATTACAGAGTTTGACAACACCACTCCAGTACAGTGTGTGTAGTGCTTGGTCAGTAAACCCAAACCCACTATTAAGGAGAAAGGGAAATATTGTGATCGAGAATTTTATATTAGCAACGTCTCACAATACAAAACACCTCCCAATATGAGAAGAGCTGCACGCATTTTAAACTCAGGTTTCTCTTAGAGTGTCCTCAAATAATTTATTTCAAGAAACAGACTCATGTTAGTGAGCTGATAAAAAAGCATAGCCCTGGCAAAATCAAGCCTTCCTACTGTTCAGCAGTGCATTTTCTTTGTACAATTACTTCAATTGCGCTATTTAGCAGGAAGACATTCAAATTTTTACTGTACTTCTACCTCACAGCAGAAGAATGTATGAGACTGATGCTAAATAATCATGTACTGTGGATTCAAGGTCATAGCAGGTTAGGGTTTTAGGGGTTTTTTTGTTTGCAGTTTGGTTTTGTGTGGGATTTTCAGTGTTGGTTTGGGTTTCTTTACACAACAGATGAAAATAAATGCCAGGGACTGACACTGGAAAAGATTGGCCAACTACTCCTTTGGCCATCTGTAAAACTCAAACATGCTGAGGAAACTAAAAATACAAAATCCACATTTCAAGAGTCACTTCATTAATAGTTTAAAGTAGTTGTGAGGGAAGACATAGCAGCTAAATAATCGTTTTTCTATAGTTATTAAAGTAAATGTTATAAGGAGATTCATGAAAAGAATGGAATGTGTAGAGGAAGAACTCTTGAGTGTGGGCAAGAAGTAAAACAAATCTTACCCTGCTACTTTCAAATGCTCCTATTAAACCCTTTTGTGAAATCAATACATGGTATGAGCCGTAAGAGTAACTCTGCACAAGATATTATCTTGGGAAAGAGTGATGATAGCCATGTCTAGCAGCCAATACCAACGTTGGCTTGGTGTTACCTAGCTCAATGTTAAAGAGGTACCAAAAGCACCAACCCTCCTACAGAACACAACACAACACAGAATTATACATGAATTTTTGGCATTTCCACTCAAACCAACACACTACAATTGCTGGGTTTTGGAAGGAATTTTTAGCTAATAACTCAAGGTAAAACATGGGGTTGCTCAAATAAACATCTAACAGGAGTTGAGACAGATTAAAGAATGGTAACAGAATAATGACATTACCTGGAGTAAAAATTAACGGACTATTTATGCTAGGGAGTTACAAGCCTGCCAAAAACCTCCCTGTGAGTGAATATTTTGAGCAACCTGAGGGGAAAAGAAGAAGCCTCAAGAGTTGTAAAAACTCATTAGGCCTACGCCAAATTAAACAGTACATTTACATTATGATTCATTTACCTTTTGCTTATTAGTAAATAAATAGATTATTCAAGTATCATAACCAGTTTAAACTCTATCAAGTGGAAATAATTTCCTTGTTTTTCCTCTCACAATAATTTGACTCTTTATCTGGGAAGAAAATTAGCTTTGAAATACACTGATATTCCAGAGAACAAAACTGCTGCTTTGCTGGGAATTTCAGAAGCAGTATCCTAGTGGATGGCAAATATTTATGGTGATTTAAACATAATTTATGTGTATGTCAGAAGAATGCCCTGCATCAATTTATTTATTTTTTGTATTCATTGCTTTAGAGTGTTTTGCTCCTCACCTTCAACTAGCTCATTGTTAGATTCACAGTTTGGAGCTTTTTTTGGCTTGTTTTTGTTTTGTGAGTCTTTTTTTTTTTTTAAGATATCCATACATTAAAAAAAAAAAGATAAGTAGTTTCTGTGAGACTCTAACCAGACATTTGAAAGCAATTTTTCTAATTCATGTTTATTGGTTTTGGCATATTTCAAAAATCCTAGCATAATATTCTTATGGTGACAGCATAATCTATTGTAAGATCTCTGCTCATTAGAGTCAATCTTAACAAGGATGTCTAAGGCAAGATTATTTGTAGAGTTGGTGGAGTTGTTTGTTTGTTTGTTGTTTTGGATTTTTTCTTTGTGGAAACGAGTAGAGAAATTTTCAGGTTTGGGTTTTTTTTTTTCAGAAAAAACAGTTAGAGGTCAGGAGTCAGGGTCTCTGGTATTTTGTCATGCTAAAAAAGGATCAGGTTTTAAGAAGAGTCTAATTTGCCTAATAATCAACTAAACTACTTTTGACTGTTGGTCTGTATATTAAAGTTAACTGTCTGGAACAGAAAATGCATGGTTTAAATTGAAATGCCTTGTCTGTATACGAGATCTATTACTGAAGGTGCTCAGAAGGGGTGTATGAATGAGAGAAACCTCTGATGAGGTAATTCTGACCTGCTCAAGGCAGTGACTGTCTGCTCTTCTCTCTCCCTCTTGCTAGACCTGGGACCACATCTCATATAATTTTCCAAAGAGATATTCTTAACTTTTTACAAGATACAATGCATCTATCAGACTGCACCTGAAGAATGACAAAAATCAGAATTAATTTAGAATCATTGAGACGTGCTGCTCCCCCAAAAATACTTAGTCTTGGAATGCTCACTACATCATATTTTAAAATGTAGCATAGATTTGCAACTGCTTTATGTGGATGTTACGCATGCATATCTTATATGAAAGGAAGTGGCACAAAATTTGTTTTTTAAGCATCTTAAACCTGATCCTTGAACTATCTTTAGTCACAACTTGGAGTATAACAACAAAAAAAGAAAAATTAAAATATCATAGCAATATAATGTTCGTATATTAATAAAATGCTTTTACAACTGTTTACAACACCAGAAGAGGAAAAAGAAAGGCTGTAATTAAGAACTAGCCTCTGAAGAGCATCACCTTCTAATATTAATCTACAATTAGTTATACCAGAATAATTGCTGGTTTTCCAGTGTGAGTGAGTATGTGCAGACTGTGACTACAGTGCAGGCTTGGGCAGACCTTTGCAAGTATCCTGATAGCCAGATGGGCTGGATTCACAACGTAAAGTCAGTTTTGACTCACCTGTACATTAACCAATGCCAGCACAACTGAGAAGTGGCAAAAAGGAAAAAAAAACACAAAAAAAGGTAATGAAAATAAAGAAAAAAAAAAGATAGTAAGCAACAGTCTTGAAAGCTGAAGCAAAACCATCACTCAGATAAAAAAATGACTTTAAGGAATTGGTACTGATGGCACCTTTGCTGCAAGCAGCAGGTGAATTATAAAATAGCCACCAAAATCTATAGGAACTGAGCACAGTTATCCAGGAGGCTGTTCATCTTGTTTTGTTTTGCTGTTGTTTCTTTTTGTTGTTGTTTGTTTTTTGTCATGGTAGTTATTTTTGTTATGTAAGGAGACAAGAAAAAATAAATCTCACTATATTGAGAGAACAGTTGGCTGTTGAAATTTAAAATATAATACAGAAAGAAACTAGACTGTAACTGAATGTTACCACAGCCTTTCAGAAGGCAGTTGTGGCCAGAAAAGTCCTTTCTGCATGTTTAGTTACTTCTTCACATTCTTCTTCCCTCGTACCTCTGAAGAGGACATGCCTTAAAAATCAGCTTTAAGAGACCTCAGAAGAGCCCTGATTTAGTGGCATGATTCCAACTCCCCTTCCTTCAGGTAATCATTTTCACCCCAGCCAGAAAGACTAGAGAAAAGATTACGGATGTTTGCTCCCTAATGACAGGTCATTTCATAAAGAGATTTTAAGAGGTACTCAGCGTATCATCAGGCAGAGCTTCTGCCTATTTTTGATTTGGTCTTCCAATTTTTAGGGTTTAGTACAGAAAATTTTTCAAATAGCTGGGAAATCCAAGACCCCCTAACAGACTCCATTTCCTGATGATGGGCACATTACATAGGTAACTCCAGATGAAGAGCTCTAGTATGGGGCATTTCACTGGAGAGTGATCCAGGGGTTCTTCTGAATGCCCCTGTGGTGCAGGTGGGAGGAAAGGCTGAATTTGGGATGGTGTGTTCTGATGGCAACTGAGGAAGGGATGACTCTGAAAAAATGTCTTCGTAGACAAGAATGCTAACTTTTGTCCAGAGTGATTCCCATGAGAAAGGAAGGCATCATGAAGTCAGATTGGTTATCTGTCTTCACACACTACTTTTTTTTTAATAACTTTGTTCAAAAGAGGTTAGGGAACAAGTAAACAGTTATAAAAGAGTGGCCTGGAACTGTGAACCTTTGAGATTTAACTTCTAAGAAAAAGAGGTTCACCATGAGCCATCCCCTCTGTTCAGTCCATTCTATCAGGCCTCTTTCTTTGCAGAGGACAGCTAACCCTTCTGCCTTTGAAATCCAACATTTTAGTATATACACAGAGGCAAACATGACAGTATTCATCTTATGCTCAAAACATATTTAAATTAGTGCCAAGATCTGGATCAGCTGAAGGCATAACAAAGCTGTGAGCCTTTTGAGACATAACTAGCTAATAATTTTAGATTTTTCTTGTCACACCAAGTTAATGGACAGAAAACAAATTTATACTGATAAATGAGATTTAGAACAGAAATTATTCCCAGACGACATTAAAGATGGCTGCTTAAATCACGATACAATTTTAATTTGTTTTTCAGTTTTGAAATAAATACCTCTGAACTAGTGCACAAAGTAAAAAAATAAATCTCATTTAGGTAGCCACCTCTAACCTTTTCCTTGATCCACTTTTTACTAAAAACATATGTTCATATGAATTGCTCCTTTCCCCACACCAAGTTTCACATAACTGCTGTAATTAATTCTGTATGCATGCATTCATTTTTAAAAAATATTAGTTCCAAAAATAATGTGTTTCAATTCACTGAAATATGAATGCATTTAAAGAACTACACTTCGTGCTGTCATTGCACTGTACACAAAGAAGAGATACAGCATTTTTAGGGGCCAAGATGAAAATATACTGCACATAATGCTTTTTGTGCCTTTAAGACAAAACTTCTTTGTCAAAGGAAAAAGTAAACTTTGATCTCAGAGAAAACCCCCAAACCTGCTTCCATGTCTGAATAGTGTTGTTACAGTTGTTTGAGGAAAGCCAAATGTGTACAAACACTAAGATGATTTCTCCTCTCCCCCTCCAGCAATGCTGTATGGAAATTCAAAATTACAAAAGCAAAACACAAAACCCAGACAAGAAACCATTAGAGATTACTTGCACAAAGACATTTTGAATTGGACATATGAAATTTCTCAGTGATGATTTTTCATTCCTTTGTGGCTTTTTTCTTTAAAAAAAATAAACTTGCTCAAGTGATAAATGCTTTACATGGATCATCTATCAAAAAAAAAAAAAGGGGGGAAGAAGAATCCTCTGAAACAAATAAAATTACACCTTTATCTGCAAAAAAATTATTCGCCAATGTCATTACTCATTTTGTTTTGTTCCATTTCATCTCTTTGCACAGCCACATTATGGTGGTAGCTTATTTCAATACTTGTTTTCTTATTTAGATGTTAATGGGAACATTTTATTGTCAAAAAACAACATATCCTTTGAAAGCCTGATATGTCACGGTAACAGCAGGAGGGAAGAAAAGAGACAGGGCCCTAACAGGAGCCTGGTAAAAAACTTCTCATGTCCCTGAGCCCAGCCTCACAGTATCTCAGACATGGATAACATCATCCCTTTATGAACTGGGAAATGAAGAATACACAAATTAAAAACTTAGTGTGAGAATATGACGTGTACACAAAATCTTTATTAAGATATGACATGTACACAGCACCTTAAGATAAATTTTATTAATTTATACAACCCTCTTCCTGTATTTCAGTTTCCAGAGTCAAGCAATGTATTAAGCTCTGCATTCTTATGAGCAGTGTACAAACCAAGCAATAGCCTTCCAGGTAGGAAATAAAGCTCAGTCTTTCTCACCTACAAACATAAAAGCAACTAGTAAATACAACAAGTGACTCTGGCAATTTATCTGAAAACTTCAATTATGTCTAGGCTGAACTCTGCAAAATGAAAACTTACTTTAAATGAAGATACTCCCTGCTTCATATTTAATTAGGACACGCCTTTTCAACCCATAAGCAGGAAAGCAGGATATTAATAAATAGCTTACTGTATTTCTAAGACTACTCACAGACAGAACTGTAATAAGCTTAGTTCAATATTGATTTTTCTTTCTGTTTTTTTCTTTTTTTCCTCTCTCCAAACAGAACAATAAGTTTCACATACTAAGGAAACTTGTAGAAATAAGGCAAGTTTTATTTCCATCTATTGAAATTAATATGTCAATACTCTGGCATGCTTATCAGCCTGTGGGCTTTGAATAGTCATAGAATCATTATGGTTGTCTGCAAAGTCCACCACTAAATCACATCCCCAACATCTGATAAACACCTCCAGGGATGGCGACTCCACCACTTCTCCGGGCAGCCTGTTCCAGGGTCTGACCACCCTTTCAGTAAAGAAATTTCTTAATACTCAATCCAAATTTTCACTGGCATAACTTGACAGTATTTCTTCTTACCCTATCACTTGTTATCTGTGAAGAGACCAATCCCCACCTGGTTACAACCTCCTCTCAGGTGGTTATAGAGAGTGATAAGGTCACCTCTAAGGCTCCTTTTCTCCAGGCTAAACAACACATATTGTAAAATACAGAGTTTTAAACAATTAACTATTCACATATTCAAGAAGAAATACATAAAAGCTGTTTAAGCACTGCTAAATAGTACACAAGGAGGAAAAAAGCATAGTAACACAAGTGAAGATTTAGGGAAAACAGAATGTACCTTCACATAGTATTTTGGTATCTATAAATAACTAGAACTTGGCTATATTAGCTTAGATGAAAGAAAAATGTGAGTTATGGAAGTCCATATGAAGTCCCATGTTGAGACTTCTGCACTTTTCCCTTCAAGCAATATTATGCACAATTCACGACTTGCTAAAATGGTGGCAGCCAGTAGGAACTATAATAAATAACCAATCACGAAAACAAACAAACAAGAACAGCTCAGCTTGAACCAAGTTTTTTGTTTGTTTTTAGGAGCTGAAGATAAATCATGGAAAAGAATGCTGCCAATCCAACACTGTATGTTAAGAGAGGTTAGTGTTTTCCATCGGATAGCCTTTTCTTTGCCCATTAATATTTTGAAATAAAACCATACATTTCTCCCTTATGAAGATAAAGGTTGTGAGCTTAAGCTGCACAAAGAGCTGACCTCTATAATACAACTACCCAGATGATCCAGGCTTTCCTGCAGTATTTTGTATTAACAGTTAGCAGGATTAAAAAAAAAAAAAAAGTAAGGCTTGTTTCATAGTCTACAGATTGACTCTTAAATCAAGACTGAGTGGATTACTAGATTGCTTTTAAATAATCTCTCTAAAAATCCCTCTTGAGAAGATATTCTATGAAAATATCTTGCTTGCAGGACTTGCTCTGAATTTCACAAAATGATCTGAATATTTATCCCAACTGAGTAAAAGTTCTAAGCTTCTGTCTGTAAAAAGACTGCACTAGTACTTTTGGCTTTGTGAATAACCCTGCTCTCCTTGAGACATTAGTCACTCGTCCTGTTACTCCTCCTGCCCTGCACTTCTATGTAGGTCACTAAGACACAAGTAAGTGTTTTATATTCAACAAGGCATCCCAATTCAAAAGGTACCTGTACTATTTGGAAAAGAAAAAAAAAAACCTAACAAAACCCCCAAAACAATCCCCCATCCAACAAATTCATTTTCTTTTTAGCCGAAAGTAGTTTGATTGTGATGATAAACTCCCTTTCTAATCTACTCCACTATAAATTCCACCGGCCTTTAGATCAGACAGTAGTAAGAAATTTTTTGCTGTGCAGGTGGTGAGACAATGGAGAAGTTGTGGATGCTCCAGCCCTGGAATGGTCCAAGGCCAGGTTGGATGGGGCTCTGACCAACCTGATCTAGTGGAAAGTGTCCTAGCCCACGGCAGGATGGTTGTGACCAGATGACATGTAAGGTGATCTTTTGGTGGTTTCCCTTCCAACCTAGAACATTCTACAGTTCTACGGAATTTCAAAGTGAAGACCTCAAAAGACACCTGAGAAAGATCAGGTCAACAGCTTTAAAAGATGTTCTCATGCTAATATGCTTTGCTCTGCAGACTTTACCACTTCTGAGGAAAAATAGAAAATACCTTGTCTCTTGAAAATCAGTGCAAATTTAACTACAATGTTGTTCAAATTCTTATTCTAGCAAATTCCTCTGTGTGTGCTGGATTGATGGCCTCAAAAAATTAGGACAATGAGAAGATTCTAAGCTAATAACATCTTGTGAAAATAAGCTCTTGAACACATAAAGACATCTTTTTTTTTTATTCCAATGTCATCACAAAATGTGAGCTTAATCTACATTGATTTGGGGAATTAATGACACTACTGAGATGAACTCATTTCAAATTACCTCAACTGCATGCATTAAAATCCAAATGGGAATATATGCCTAAGGATCTATTATTCAGACTTTACAAACACAAAATGTCACCTTTGCAGTCATGTCTCAAACCAACAGTTCCTTACTGACTAACACATGGGGTTTAATTCTATTTGGTTCTGCATTGCCCAGAGAAACCTATCTGAGAAAGAGCAACGTGTCACCAAAGGTAGGCTTGTGACTACCAGACCCCTCTGCATGCTCCTAGACCAGCTCACTAGAGCCTGATGTTGCCAAATTACTTGATTTAGATCACCTTTCTCTACCTCTTTAAATGCCAACCTATGAAGTATAATCAGGAAGAAATCTTTTGCTCTTTGGTAGATGGCTACGGAGAAAATATTTACATTTTTCTCTCAGCCCCTTCCAGACTAGTGAGTACAGATAGACTGCAAAAAGTAGAAGTAAAACACAGCTGGGTGTGGTAAGAGGCCGCTGCTGCTTCTTTTCACACTGAGGTTTCAGAAATAAGTAACGAAAAACAAGTACTGATAAATTATCAGCATCAAAATTGCACGCAACACAGTGAGCGGTAGTAAGAAAAGACAAAAGCCTTAACATCCACATCATATTTACCCCTGCTTAAATGGGCACGCTTACCCTTTTTCCCTGCTCTTAGAACACACAGCTCTTGCACAGATTTAGTTTCTATCAGGCAGACCACTTCTGTAGACACTTGGCATCCAGGAAATGAGTGGCCTCCTGCAGTAAGCATTTCATTAGTGACACTGATAAACTCAGAAATCAACTTTATTCGTCTGCTCTGTGACATGGCAGAGGCCAAGTTCTGCACGAAAACTATGTATTATTACATGAACTTATTGAAGAAGGTGCAACAGAGAGAAACCCTCCTAAAAAGTCTGCTTTTTCTCAAAAAGATAAATTATAACGGAGACCTGAATGCTGGACCTCACTTTTATCTATAGATCAACTTAACATTTACTTAAAAATCCAAAAAAATTTTTAAATTTCCTTTCAGCTTTGCATTGTGTCTTTCAGCCAGGAACACAGAGCACTAGAAGCAGAAGTCCAAGCAAAATCATCTCAAAAAGGCATTTTACGTACTTTACATTGTGAAGGCTCTTCTGAAGCACTAATGATTAACAAATTGTTCATAGATTGAACCAAGCTTTATGAAGTTTTTAACGTTACTGTAATATGTAACACTTTAAAGCACGTCAAGTGTATATAAACAGAAGATATTCAAAGCATTTTGTTTGAATCAAAGTTAACCACAGCAAAGGAATTGTAAGATGGCTATGCTTAATTGCTTAAACAATGACTCATACACAAAAAAATGTTTAGGCACACACAGATAGAAAAAACTGCATATGTAGATACAAAAATGTTTCTATATATTATCAATTTTTAAACACTTAGCATAGTTTCATACTATCAGGCAAAAAAAAAAAAATCTGTCTTTTACTCACATCTTAATTTTGGACAATGTCTGATGTNGTATATAAATAATATATAAAATTATAATATATAGAGGCCTATTTCTGTGTTCTTCAAAACAACAACAAATAAAACAACAATAAAGCAAAAATGAAGGCCGTCATACAAACAGAACTCTTGTAACTCTAATAACTTGAAGATTTATTTTGTAACTTCATTCATTATTCTTTAGAAGCCCTCACACCACATTAAGTATTATATTAGCAGACAAGGCCGCATGCACTCACACAGTGATAGTGGAGATGTCACGAGTCTGATCTGTGAACTGCACAAATAATACAATAAGTAAGGCAACAGATGGAGCCCTAGGAACAAAGCTTGAGACACTAGCAGAAGTTTCAACAACAGTGTCCCACAGTTAAATGATGCTACTAAGCACCATGATAAATAAAATAAATAAAATTAAAAAATAGCAATGCCATCCTTAAAAAAACTCCAACACCTTGTAACTGATGCACCATGTCA
>WBMY01017452.1:627729-657235 GCA_013397315.1 Donacobius atricapilla | reverse complement strand
CCTCCTAAAAAGTCTGCTTTTTCTCAAAAAGATAAATTATAACGGAGACCTGAATGCTGGACCTCACTTTTATCTATAGATCAACTTAACATTTACTTAAAAATCCAAAAAAATTTTTTAATTTCCTTTCAGCTTTGCATTGTGTCTTTCAGCCAGGAACACAGAGCACTAGAAGCAGAAGTCCAAGCAAAATCATCTCAAAAAGGCATTTTACGTACTTTACATTGTGAAGGCTCTTCTGAAGCACTAATGATTAACAAATTGTTCATAGATTGAACCAAGCTTTATGAAGTTTTTAACGTTACTGTAATATGTAACACTTTAAAGCACGTCAAGTGTATATAAACAGAAGATATTCAAAGCATTTTGTTTGAATCAAAGTTAACCACAGCAAAGGAATTGTAAGATGGCTATGCTTAATTGCTTAAACAATGACTCATACACAAAAAAATGTTTATGCACACACAGATAGAAAAAACTCCATATGTAGATACAAAAATGTTTCTATATATTATCAATTTTTAAACACTTAGCATAGTTTCATACTATCAGGCAAAAAAAAAAAAATCTGTCTTTTACTCACATCTTAATTTTGGACAATGTCTGATGTTTAATCAAAACAGATTCTTATGTACAAAATCATGTGTTTAAATGCAAAACTTCAAAGAAACTTAAGAGGTGTTTTTAAGACAGAGCTTTTATTATGGTGCTTACATTTTGAATTAAGAAAGAAATAAAATCTAAAAGTGGGGTAAATCTGTTGATTTTAAACTTAATTGAACTTAAGGTCAAGAGAATGAAACAAAATACAATTTAGTCTTTGTATCTATCTTTAATTATTTTTTTTTCCATGACAGATAGCTAAGGAAAACTAATCAATATCATGTGTAAATAGTTTAATTATAATTTATTGGAAAGAAATTCTGAATCTTATAGCTGTGGAGAGAAAAATAAAAAACAACTACTATGACAGGAGAGAATAACAACCACGTCCTGTAGAGTCAGCAATCCAGGTGTGAATCAAGCTCTTCATAATGATATGAGTTTGTCATAATTTCTGTAATAAATTACATTTTTAACAACTGAAAAGAAAAATTCCTCTAAAAACCTGTGCTGGAAGTTATAGTACATAGTCCAGTACTNAAAAAAATAGCAATTCCATCCTTAAAAAAACTCCAACGCCTTGTAACTGATGCACCATGTCAGAACGCCTTGATATACCATAAATCTTCCCCACTGGTAATGCAGTCTTAGCCAATACCCAGCAGATGTGGGTACAAACTAAGGAAACATCAGCATTACTCTGAGAGAAAAACAGAGTGCCACTGGTGCCAGCTACCTCGACTGAGACTCTTCCCTCTACAATCCTGGAAAATCCTACCTGGATTTCATTTCACGGACACAGCTGCAGCAACTGCTGGCTCTCAAGCAGTTCTGAGGATGCTGCTGACTATGAAGGTTTCTGTTTCCAGGTTTCTGCCTTGAGACATCAGAGCGTGGACACGGATGCACCACCACATATAGACTGCTGTCTCTAACAGTCTTATTTATGTGTGTAAATAACATACACACATGTGTAGAGCTTTATAGGACTACAGGATGTACAGCCAACTCCCGCAACAGAAACCTAAGTATTTGGACATACTTAATTTGTGAAGAGAGGTGGGCTAAGACAGGTCTGTTTGTGATTTACTTCTAAATTATGAGCCAGTCTCTCTCTTAAATTGTTTTTCTCCCAGCCACTCTAATGTGTTTTGAGCAAGTATAGAAATGAAGCCTGCCTCAATCAACTCTAAGTGAATAAACATTAACAGTTTGCACCTCTAGACCTTGCAGAACAGACTGTCAAAGTGATTTATGAAGCCTAATATATAAATTTAGATTCTTCCCACTGCCACTGCCCAACCCAAACTGTGAGTGGGGTTGCATTATGCAACAAAGCTGTAGGTGGTCTGTCACTAAGTCTCTGAGAAACTGTAGGTGAGATTTCAGATTACACCTTTGTTTTCTGCTTTAAAATGAACGTAATTTTTTTCTGTCAGGCTGCCATGGAATTCAAGCACCTGCTAGAACTGGTAGCACTTTTGTCACCCATCCTAGGCAAGCATGTTAAGGAGGACGACTTCAAACTACCTCTCCTAAAGCTGCAATCTGTACCAAGTGAGCACTTTAAGGTTGTTTAGCAAGAGGAGCTGACTGAAGTGAGTGAGTTTGAAGAGCACATGCTCTCTCAAGGCCACTCTTTAGATGATGGTCAAAAAGGTCACCCTGTAACCAGTGCTCAGATGTAAGAAGCATACAAAAGTGAACAGAAAAAAGTGCAAAAATGCAACGTGCCAAAGGGAACCAAACTCCCTTAAGGTTTAAGCTAAATATCCTTGTTCTTGATACAATTCCTTTTTCATATAGAATAGATAGCAATAAAAATAGTTGTTCAGATTCTGTTTAAAGTAACACTCCTATTTATATTGTCAGCTATGCTGCACCATTTTTATTTCAGGTTTTTAATTAATATTACTAAAGAAAATGGTACACACCTTTCTCACACTGATATTGGTGCTACTGATACAGTTTTTGTACCATTCCTTTTCTCATTTGTCAATAGTTTTTCAAGAGCCTGCTGTTATGAAATTCCTTAGTTTAAAAGTAAATGACCGTAAAAATACCTCCGTTTCTTTCTCTAAAATACTCTTGAGGAATAGATGATGCATAGCATTTTACTTTTAAGGGCAAAGAAAAACAAGGTCTTACCACAAGAAACTTCTGGCGCATACGAAAAAGCCCTAAGATAAGTGAAGGTGGATAAAACTGCTGTGTAAATGAACTAACAAGTGGGAAAGAGGAAACTTAACAGACAAATTAGATAGTAGTGAAACAAGTGAATGTCAACCCAAACAGTAACACCGTCAGTCAATGCTCATGATTACAAAAAATGTTCTAGTTACTTCAAATAACTTCCTAAATATATATAGATATTTATATAGTCTCAGAAGTTGTTTTTCAGAGTGTGAAATTTGGTCTCTGGAGTCTTAATTAAGAGTTGTTTTACTATGGGAGAGTCATGAAAAATAGTGCTAGAGGTTCATGTAGGAACTTATCTCCATTTAAATCAATGAATTTGAGCTTAAGCCAATTTCAAACAAACAAACAAAAAAAGAACCAAGGAAATGATTGTTAGCAAGATGAAAAGCAAGACCCTGCAGTGGCATAAAACACTAAGTATTTGTGCTAGGAAAGATCTCAAGGACCCAAAATAATATTTAAAGCCTTTGGGTATGTATATTCGGGGCAATAAAACAACTACCCTTGCTTGTGTAAATCTAGACACACAGATGTATATCACAAGATAAGGAGAGACCACGGAAACAAATCCACTGAAGAACTATCACAGCTTTTTTACGTGTCCTGCAGAGTTTCACTAAGTGCAGGGCACACGCAGTGAACAAAAAAAAAATGCAAAAGGAATATTTAAAGAACAACAATTACCATTGTCTATAGCTTGTTGTCAGGGGAAGATTGAAAAATGAAGCAAAAAGCAAATGCAAGGATGTAGAGACGGAACAGTTTTGTAGTGGTAAGTTCAAGTCTTATTTTCAGGAAATATGAGTGAGTCTACACTGAAGCTGAACACTGCTGGCTAACAACAGTGGTATCTTTATTTTCAAGCTGAGATCAGAAGATTCCTGTAATACTCTACAAGTCTTATAACAATTTCTATTAGTGCTTGTTTAGTGCTTGAGGAATTGTGCTCCATCTCAAGCCCCTTTGTTATTTTGTAGGGGACTAAAATTGACAATTAAGAATTTTAGTCAGACAAGTTTTCTGTTTTGGATTTGTTTTCAAATCCTGATATTAGGGAGGGCAGAGATCTATGGCCCTAAATATTTTTGCATATACTTTTCTGGTTTTAAGTTTATTAGATGTGTATGGTATTTCAATATCACTATAACTACAAACAATAATACTTGAGTAGGAAGAGAGAGTTTTTTCTTATTATTTACAATTAAAAATACTACTGTCACTATTTAATATACACACATTGTAACTGCTTGAGCCTATAAGTGTCATTAAAGTTCAGACATTCAAGCGTGCATTGTCAATGTCAAGGTCTTCATAGAAAATTAGTAAAGAAAGAAATCCCTTAAGAAGCTCATGTGCTCTTAACTAAAGCATTGTGCAGAAGAACTTGCAGAGGAATTTTTGTGACTTCGTAAAATCTGTGACAACTTCTGACTCCTAACCGGCCTGTCTCAGTATTAAAATCTGTCTACAACAGGACCTGGGTTGCACAAACTACAGCTACATTGGGATTGTTGCTCTCTATCTGCTCTGAAAGAAGAGAATTTAGACACAGCAAAAGTTTCAAAACAAGTGCTACTATTTTACTATTGCTATGAAACAAACTGGCCTTCCAGAGAGTGCATTCCCTGCTGCAGGACACCTATCATTGTGATTCTCATTTTCAGCCAAGCATATGGAGTTTTTCCCTTCCTAGGTTAAGTCTTCCATGCCAGATGCACACACGAAGCCCAGGAGATCACCTGAAAAACTGCACATAAAACTAAAACACAGACTGGAGGAAATAATGCTCCCAAAGATTTTTGTTACAAGGGAATCAATTTACTGAAACAACAGAACTTTCCTAATCACATTTAAGTCTGAATACAATACAACTGACAATACCGGGTCATAAGCAAGTGGGAAGAAAATTAAAAGCCTCCAGCGAAAATTAAACATCCAGAAACATGAAAAATAAGAGTAACAACTTTCAGGGTTTTTGCAGTGGTTTCTTAGAGACACATCTAAGAGGGACAGAGAACCATCCAGTGCGAAAAGTGAAAAAGATGAGAGAAAGCCACAATCAGGGTCTGACGCACAATTTCCGTCAGCAGGAATCTGCTTGCATGTATGGAGCCCAGATGAAGCTCCAGTATGTGTGTAATCAAATATGATTCCACATCTTCAAAGAGAAATTACAGGATATATCTGAGAATACAGAATTCCACTCCTGACACAACATTTTTTAGATGGGGTTTGTTTTTCCTTAAGGTGAGCAAAGCATTTGGAAAGTAGGGTGTTTCTTTACTGGGTTTTCAGAGACAGAAGATTCAAGATTCTTAATGGAAGGATCTAGGGAAGCACAAAGGCACCTGGAATGCCTTCTCCAGGTGTTGTGAAAGAAGATTTCCACTCCTTCCCCCCACCCTACAGGAGGCTTCTCTTTCTTACCTTTGGCATTCACACAAACCTGCAAGTTAAAGAACTCATTTGTCACTGTATTCACTTAATTAAATAGCATGCTGCAACATGCATTTTAAGTCCACAAGACTGCCAGCATTCTGAATTTATATGTTTTCTCCTCCAACAGTTATTACAGTCTTTTCACCTTTTACATATAGCAAACTATAATGTAGTTACTGAACCATCTGCAGTACTCAGAGATACCCAATATTAATTGCTCAATCAGCCAGCATTGACACACTGGATTTAACACGCCACATTGCATTACTGATTATATTTCTAATCTTACTAAGTCAATCTGGAGCAAAGACACCTGCAGTTTAGCTGGAGTATTTAGTAAACACCTGTTTCCTAAATACCTGTTACTATTGTAATATCACAAGTTTGAATGGAAGCATGCACCTCATACCTTGAACATTTTGGTGCCTGACTGCACACTTCATAACTATTGATTTCATTAACTCTTCTTCACTCTTGAGAAAAAAAAACAAACCAAAAAAACAACCCCAAACAAACAAAAAAAGCACAACCTCCCCCTGTATTTTATTGGAAATAAGTTTTACTAGCATTGCATATAGTGAATTAGTTTGTTCTAATTGCTTCAATTCTTTTTAAGAAAATAAACACAGTATTTTCTGAGTTTTCTCCTAATATAGAGAGTATGTACCAGTAGAGGCAAACTTAAATCCAGTGTCACCGTTGTCTTATGTTCTCCATGTTTTTAATGAGAAAACATGATGTTAAATACACTATTATGGACGAAGGGCAATATACATTCAACAGTCCCCTTAAACTTTATATAACAAAACATTTCATCACAAAAGTAGAAGACAATACTAAGCTAAATTTCCTATAATTTTCAAGTGTTACATTATCAGAAAACTGAGAGGGTGATTTTGTAGCAGGCTTTCAGCCTTTTTTTCTCCATGAGACTAACACAAATGCTATACAGAACTTGTCAGACCACATCAGAAAATTTTAACTGTAAAGTAAGAACTATTTTGCAAAGAAATTAAACAAATGAATGTGGCAAAGAACAGACAGCATAAATAGCTTTAGAATTTTGGATAAAGCTAAGAATATTCAACTCTCAAGATGACTACAAGAAACTGTAATTTGCTGACTAAATTAGACTAACAACCTAACCTTCTTGTAGCAATTGTGCTTAGGAAGTGGCAACGGTTATATCTTACAGTTTATGGACCAGAAGAAAGTACCACTAACTCTTACAAATTCTGTGCTTTGATAGCAGAATGTACGTCCTGTGTCTGCGATTTGTCCTTGCCTACCTCATTAAGCAGTAAGAAACAATGAAATAGGTCAACTGATTCCAGACTACTTCCTGACAATTAGTAACCAAAATAAGCCCAGAGCTATCTTCAGTAAATTCACTGTTACCCTAAAAAATTTGAGAGTAAAAGAATAGAGATTAAATACAACCCAGCTCACCACGACAGGCTTGCAGAACAACAATTAAAATACTAGTCTGAGTTGCAAAAGTTATTTCTCTTACAGTTAGAAACCATCTTGATTTTATTTTCTTAACATACATCTTACAGACAGAAATATAATGCATATTACCTTTTGTAATAAATCCATAAAAGCATTTATGCTCCAAATTTCAGCACTGTGATAAATGCTGTGGATATAAGATGATGTCAGATCATTTTATTTCCCTGCCACGCATTCTGTAGATGAGCAAATGAGAGACTTTTTCCTGAGATTACTTACCCATGAAGTTCAGATAGCTCTCTCCTCCGAGTGCATGAGTAATGAGACGAATCATTTTATGAAGCTGTATCCCACGATCAATAACCGGCGTCAGAGGCATGAGCACACTCATGTTTGTGTACATCTCTGCATCCATCAGGCGAAAGGCCAGTGTCTTATCACCAACCAGGGCCTACAACAGTTCAAAAAGACACTGAAGAAAACCCTTGGGTGTAATAAAAGTCTTTCCAGGTTGTTTTGGGTTTTTTTTTGTTTTGTTTTTTTTTGGGGGGCAGGGGTTGGTTTTTTTTTGAACAGGTGGTCTGTATCGTAGAGGGAGGACTTCCAAGATCACTAAGGAGCCAAGGACATGGCTCAGTGTGGATGACCCAGTCCCTGTTCCTGAAGGAAACGTCCTGCCACCACCAATGATCATCAGGTGATGGTGACCCTACATTCTGACCATCTGTGCACTGTGTGATGTGCAATACGGATCTGGTCTGCTGCCAAAAACTGAGGCAGGGATGTCCATGAGCTGAGCCTGGACTGGCTGCCAGGCCCAATTGTCTGCTTTCCCCTTGCAGTCCTCCCCATTGTTACTGAGGCTCCTGGACTGATGGGACTGAGTGCACATGATAACAGACTAGCAGCTGTCCAACCCCTGGTCCTACCTTTCGTCTAATGGGATCAAACTGCATAACTAGTTCTAAGAACTTTCTCACCTTCAGATATCAAATATCAGCATCAACTCAGTAAGTCACAACTGACCTACCATTTGGGAATTTTCATAGGAAACACAGAAAATAAGGAAGTGAACATCTAAAGTAAAAGTTCCTGGAATGTAAAAATAAATGGGTATGAACAAAACTCTGATTCAGACATGCAGAGTGAGTATGAAGCATTCACTTATATGCAATCAAGAATGTGACTAGCTTTCTGTGATTTCACACAAAAGAAAAAACTGAATTACTAACTTGTTATTGCTCACTGCTACTTGAGAAAGGCCACAAAATGCTCTTCAATATATTAGCAGGAAGGTAGTGGAAAATATTTTGGAGCATCTATATATAAATAGCTGATTTTTGTTCAATTAGCCCAATTCTTGTTTTATACTCTTGAATGAAAACTTACTAAATTTCAGAGATACAGATGAATTGTAAACAGGTCTAGCTGAAAAGCACCATCATCCTTTCATTTTCCAGGTGACAATACAACAGCATATATAGATTATTCCCTTAAGTAAAAAAATACTCTACTTAAAGGCAAAAATAAATCCTATGTGACAATGACAAGACTGAAGACTGCAATGAACAACTATTTTCTGGACTCAGAATGTGGCATTTGTTGTTGCCATTTAATATCCCCTAATCTTTCCATTGGAAGAGCAGCTAAGTGTTTCCCTATTCAGGTTTTCTGTGGCAGCTGTGATTTTATATAAATGGATATATTTCCACCTTCAATGATCTCTTTGCTACCCCAAAGAATCTTACTCTGTTTAGTTTTTCTTCTTAGGAAAATCAATCCACACCTGCAATTCCTCTCCACAGCATTTTCCCCAGTTATGCCGTATTGCCTGTCAGACACAGACCAACAGACCCGTCTCCAACACTGAAGATTCACACAAACCAGGAAAGACTGCAGGCATGCTGATTGTGCTCTTTGCTCTATTCCACTCATAATAATTCCAGGACTGCATCTGCTTTTTGGACAGCTATTAGCTTTGGAGTTGCTATTTTCACACTCTTCTTATAACCGTAAGGCCTTGTATTGTGACTGGCAACAGTCAGTTCATAGCCCATCACAACATATAAGAAGCCAGGATTGTACCCTCACGTGCATCACTTCAGGCATCTTCAGACTGAATTATATCTACATTTTTTGTTTCTCTATCCTACTTTTCACATATCAGCCTGATGTATGTCTAATCATAGTTTCATTTTAATTAAAAATAGTGAGGTTTTTTTCCCCTAAGTATGACATTCTAAACTGAAAATGCAAAGTGATATGGAAAACAACTCAATTGCTAAAAATCAGCATGAAATAAAAGAACAGCAACAGTAATGTTATATGTCATGCTTTAGAGTGAAGAATCAGCTTTGATGAAAGCAGCTTATCATAGAATAATATACATTTCCAAGTAATTTCTGAAATTCTTTATCAGGATCATGCATTAAATGAACATGGTAACAGACTCTGAAATTAGAATATAAATAGGTACGCAAAATGGATATAATGAATGGTAAACTCAGAACGCTTTCTTTAAAATATACAACTTGTTTTGGACATTTCTGTTGACATTTATTATAGAAAGAACAGGAAATGGAATATCAACCTCTTCTATATAAAGGAAAGATAGGTTACTTAAATAAGACATCAATTTCTTAATAAAAGGTTTAATTCTCAAATTATGTGTTTTCTGACTATTTAGAAACCAGGGTTTAAAAGACTGTGGGAGATGAGTATTATCCAAACTCATCATTACTTTTTCATTTTTCCATACACATAATATTACAATTGCTGTTCTTTGAACCAAACTGTTACAGAATATTTCATTTAGGTATCAAAAGAAGATGTTTTCAATCCTTCCAGAGAGGAAAGACTTTCATGAAGGTTTAAAGAAGTCACAAACAAATTTCTTAAATTAGCATATTGTTTATGCTTATCAGAATGTTCCAGTTTATTGAATGGAAACAGGATTTTCAAAAGCACGGATTATACACCTTCCTATGTTCTATGGCAGGCAAAACAAGAAGTTACGACTCATTTCTTCGAAATGAAACAAAACTGAAAGCCGATATTGCCCACACACTCGAGGGAGGATTCTTTTACTAAAATGAAGGATCATACAATAAAAACACAGCAAAACAAAAATAAAACTCAAAAAACCCAAACAAACCAAAAAAGTACAAAAAAAAGAGCACTAGTCCAAATCTACCCATTTCTGAAATTCTTGCCATACTCCTCAATTCCTTTCTCATTAAAAAACAAACAAACAAACACACACCCCAAAAAACAAAACCCCAAACAAATGAAACACAAAACTTCTAAGCAAGACCTTCGACTTGGTTATGAACAAACAAACAGCTGAAAATACCTGGTCATGACTCTCTGCATAAGCAATGTATTTTTCTTCGTGTCGTCTGTTCGTTAATGTATGCACGATATTGCCCATATTCCAGTCTTCATCCTTCAGTTCCTTAATTATCTACAGAAATAAAAGAAAGGTCACTGAGAAGTTGTTATAACTACAAACCTGTAACATTATCTTGGCACAGAAATTTCCAATGGATTGTGAACTGTATTCCCACACTCCCAAATTTTGAAGTGATGAGCTTTCTCTCATAATCCAAAGAGTTGGTATTTCCTTTTCAATTTTACCACATAAATATAGTACCTAGAATACTTTGTTTCTCCTCTACCTCCCTGTGGAGGCAGGGACAACAGGTTTTGCCATTTACTATGTGAATCCTCTGATACAGTGGATAACATGATTGATAGGACCTGCAAGAGAGCACTGCACCAAAACCACGGGAGAAATACGCGGGCACGGCCCTACCTGATTCACAATATCAGGAAATGCAACCCTGGCTTACGGGAGTTTCCAAATAAAGCTTAATCACTGGGCAGTGTGGTGCTACCTCCTGATTTTTAGCAATTTAAATTGAATTCCATTAATAGGAATTTTCTGCCTCATATCATGTTATTTCCTTCCTCTGCTAAATCTAGCTCAATCTCAGTGTTAGTTTGTTCCTTTATTTCTACATCACTTTGTAGACCTCCATGGATCCCTATGACTGAAATGCATATATACAAATATATAGACATAAAAAACAGAAGTGATAAAAAGGCAATAGCATCAACATGGCCAATATCATGCTATAAAATTGAACATTATAATTGTAACTGCCCATATACTCCTAAAAAAGTCTTTCTTCCTCCCCCCCCTCCCCTTCTTTGTTGATTTTTTTTAAGTCCATAAATTCTGGCTCTGAACACATCAAGGTCCCTAGGTAGCATCATATTACGTACTACACCTATCCTGAATCTGAACTCGTACAACCACTGCTGTGACTAACAGTTTATCTTTCTGACTTTTACAGATTCCTCAGAACTAGTTCAGGAATTCTCTTGGAGATTCTTCAGTTTTCAAACTGACTTTAGCACATTGCCTGGAAAATTTCCTATTAACAGGTATGTACTTAAAAACTGGAGAGAAGTGAGAGTAAGCAGCCTAGGAGAGTTTGATAACAGCTGATAAACCGTTCATCTAAACTTCTCCCTTCCAATCATCTCAGCTTTATTTTTTCCTTCAAGAAATGTGGTAACAAACTCTGGCATCATGTCTTTCTCTAACTCCACATCTCTACTGTGGTCACTTACTTGCAGTTTCTTCGGCAAGAAGCCTCCTGCCTGCAACACATTAAATTCTTGTACAATCCCAATTGTAACTGATTTGCACTCAACATGCAATCAGTGTCCCATGCTGTCCCATGTCAAGTGCATGTTTAAGCTGGAAAAACTGACATTTTCTGCAGTTAAAGAACAGAATTTACTGTAGCACAGTTATGTTTCCTATCCAAGTATTGCGAATTAAATGAAGCAGACCATATTAGAGATTGCTAAATTAGATGGTAAATTTTTTGCACTTGTAAAATTCTACAGTCTGGTTTTTTTCCCATGTAACATGAACTTGGCCACTTGCATTTTGCATATCTAGGAAGTTGCTCATCTTGCCTGCCCTACAGTGTGGTAAGGAACAAAACAAAACAAAAAAAACCCAAACAAAAACCAAACTAACAAAACTCCAAGAAACTCACAAAACATCAGTTAGGTATTTGTTGTTAAAAAACCAACTCCTTATTGCATTCCAGGACCTAAATGTCTAAATTACACATAGCAAATTTTACTGATGGTGTCTTTGTTGGAAAAGCTGTCAAGTTTCTCTTCTGAAAAGAGGCCTGAAATCTGTTTTTCACTTGGCCCTCTACCTCCTAGTTACAAAACTGAAAGATGCTGAAGGTAAGCTAATTTTTTTCGAATTATTATTCTTAGCTCCCCGTTATATTTATTGAAGCATTAATGGTCATATTTGTTTTCAGATCATCATGACAGCCCAAAGTATTTGTGCATAATCTTCTATCTGACTGAAAAACGTTCTCTAAAACATCAGTAGAAGCCTTTTCAGATCACTTAGAGTTTTATGCCTTTTCTTGTGATTCTCTATATTCAGGATAAAGTGACACAAATCCTTATTGTAGTCAGAATTTATTAATATTTACAGATTTATATTATGCCTTTTTGTAACCCTCGTGTATCAATTGCAAGTGTTTGTGTAATGCACCTAGGTTTATTTTGCTTAAACTTTCAGGTCTATTTATATTCAATGCCAATATCTATGCCCAGTGTCAGAAGGGTTTATTGCATGTATATGGAGTGTTTTTTTTATTGTGGTTTTTTTTGTTATATTTATATGAACATGGTTAACTTTTTATCTACCTGTTCTCATTCAATATAGATTACACATTCTACAGCTGTTGCAAGATACAGATAACTTCAAAGAAATTGAGCTTATATGTATTGTATGAAGAAAATAATTATTAGCTGGAATGCAAATCCCAGCTCTTGAAGTTCCTCACCTCAATCCTACATAACATCTGACAGCTCCCATTTCAGCCTCTAATACCTGTGCTCAAGCCTTGAATTTATTTCAATGGCACATTAACACAAGAGAAAGCAAAACTTGTCAGTAGGATTCAGAAGTGCTTATGTGTGTGCATTGACAGAAAACCACCCCACTTTTGAAGAGCAGAAGGTATTTTTTAAGAAGTTCTCACCTGTATCCACTTATCTGGAATGGCCATGGCAAGTCGATAATCAAAGCCCCCTCCTCCCTCTGCGACAGGCCGGCAGAGAGCTGGCATTCCAGAAACATCCTGGAATACATAAAACACCCCACAACGTAATTCCCACAGCACTGCAAATATTACTGCATATTTTCCACCATATAGTAATACTGATATACAAACACTCTATAAACAGAGTGACCAGCTGAAGAGAAAAAAGAATAAATTTAACTCAGCTATTACTACACCCAGATGTGCTGTTTGAATGCAAAAGTTACAATGAAAAGCATTTTGACTTTTCTCATCAAATACTCTACCACAGAATATTTTAATAGATATTTGAATGGGAAGAGACCTCAGTAGATGAAGAGTTTGAAATAATTAGCTCTCTTGAGTTCCAAGTAATCAATAGAAAGTACAAAGTAGTCAACCAAAGACAAATTAAACCTTCATTTTGTTTATTGATATTTTGCATAAGGAATGGCATAAAAAAATGTTAAATATAAAGTACTCTAAGGAAAAAAAATACAATCTCTATTCTTTTCCCAAAACCAAGCCTATTGATCCAGCTAGTCCTGGAAAGTGACATGCTCTGACTGCATAATTTTCCAGTTTCATATTGATGGAAGCTGACTATTCATAAACATGTAATTCCAAGTTCTCAAAATATTTTTTTCATCATGTTTTTAGGCAATTTTATCATGCAGCATTCTTTCCTAAAGTTATCTGGACAGAAAATGCAAGTCTCCAATAATTGCAAAATATCCATCAGTACTCAAATTTATTAACTTTTGTGGAGGAATGGCTTCTCACTGATAGCAGTTATGGATTAACAAACACCTCTTGCATCTACACAAGAGAATACATGGAATTAATACTGACTAGAGCCAGGGCTTAATTAGGAGGCTCATTCCAGTTTACTGGATTCAATCCAGTTTCCAATCCAATTGCTGCACTGGAATAGTGAAAAAGACATTCACACTTCAAATCATACACTCATACAGGCACGCACAGACACAGACATAAGGGAGGAGATCAAACAGATCACCAGAACGCTCATGGATGGCATCCCAGGCAGGGCTGCCATCCAGAGGGACTGGCTGGAGAAATCAGCGGGCAGAAATGTCACGGAGAATGTCACCAAGTTAATCCCCACCCTGGTGCGGGCCACCTCCTGCACCCACAGGGGCTGGGCCAGCCAGGCTGGGCAGCAGCTCTGCTGGGGAGGAAGGGGCTGGGGCTGAGGGCCAGCAGGCAGCTGAGCTTAAGGCAGCAGCCTGGCCTGGCAGCAGGGATGGCCAGCACAGCCCAGGCTGCGTGAGCAGCAAAGCCAGGAGATCCAAGGAGGGCATTACCCCCCTTCAGTCAGCAGCCATCGGAGCACACAGAAATCCCTGTCTCCGTTCCACACGCCATAAAAAACAAACAGTGAAGTGGAAATTTTTTTAATAAATTCTTAGATGTGATAAAAAAAAACAAACCAGTAACTCTCCTAAATCAGTCAGAAAGATAGACACAGACTCCTAGTCTCTAGATTATACACGACATGATGATGTGAAACAAAAGCCTTTCTCTGTGATGCCATGATGCCTGCCTGGAGGAGGTCCAAGTCTGAGATTTAAGCAGCTCCCATGTACTTTAGTCACAATATTGAATGCCAGATTTTTTGGAAGCAAATTTCCAAATTTAACAGTATTTATATCTATGTCTACAAATTTTAACTGGACACAGACACACACAAAAAACCCCAAACCATAGACAGTTTGTTTAGTAGATCTTCCATCAAATATACTTCTACCAGGAAACTTTCTGGCCTGGTACAGCCCTCAGACTACAGCCCATTACTGATCTTCCACACAGGGGGCAATGAAGCGGCAACACGTGAGCCAAGGGGGATTAAAAAGGTCTTCAGGGCCTCAAGACAGCTGGTAAGGGAAGCTGAGGTGGAAGCCCTATTCTCCTCTGTAACTCTAGCTGAAGGCAGCAACACTGAAAGAAATGGATGGACCGAGCCTATTCATGCATTGCTCCATGGCTGGTGTCACTGCCAAAATGTTGGGAGTTCTGACAGTGGAATGGCCAGGTATGCTGGCTTCAGACAGGAATCATGTTTCTTAGTGATGCCTGAATTGGAACCCGTTTAAGTGGGCCCAGGGGAGTCTCACAAGGTTTGGCAAGACTCAAGTCCAAGGGGCTTCACCTGGGTTGGGGAAACCCCTGTTATCAATCCAGGCTGGGTATGAACAGATCCAGAGTAGCCACAGAGAAAAACTTGGGGGTTCTGGTGGGTGGGAAGCTGGATGTGACTTGTCAGGGTGCTCTTGCAGCCCAGAAATCCAAATCTGTCCTGGGCTGTATCTAACGTGGGCAGCAGGGCAGGGAGGGGATTCTGCCCCTCTGCCCCGCTCTGCTGAGACCCCACCTGCAGGGCTGCACCCAGCTCTGGGGGCTCAGCACAGCAAGGACAGGGACCTGCTGGAGCCAGGCCAGGGGAGGGTCATGAAGATAATCAGGGATGGAACACCTCTGCTATGAGGAAAGGCTGAGAGAACTGGGATTGTTCAGCCTGAGAAAAAAAAGCCTTTGTGGTGACCTAATCATGGCCTTCCAGTAGCTGAAAGGGGCCCAGAGGAGTCACAAACAGCACGTTTTGCTAGGATATGTATTGACAGGACAAGGGGAGATGGCTTCAAATAGGAAGAGAGTAATTTTAGACTAAATATTAAGAAGAAAGTCTTTACTGTGAAGGTAGTGAGGCATGGGCACAGGTTGCCCAGAGAAGCTGTGGATGCCCCATCTCTGTTCAAGGCCAGGTTTGATTTGGCTCTGAGCAACCTGGGCTAGTGGAAGGTGTCCCTGTTCATGGCAGGGAGTTGGAATTTGATGATCTTTAAGGTCCCTTCCAACCCAGACCGTTCTATTGTGCTCTGACTAAACAGCTAGTTTCAAAGCATTTGTTCGAACCAGGTTTGAAAAGAGCCGCATATAAAAGTAGAAACCACAGCATACTGTTTCTTTGCCTGTTTGTGTTTATAATACTTCAGGCATGACAGAATTTTACTTAACACTTTTTCTTCCCATTATAAAGAACTTTAATCATCGCCTTATTTAGAAGACCAAAATGAAAAATTAGCATGTACTCAGTAACACCTAAAAAATTAGCAATTATTAAGACAATGAATACACAGAATATTAAAAAGCTGTAAAATCATCAATTAATTACATTACTTAGGGAATATATTACAATTAGTTATGGCCAGAGAAAAACATATTTCTCACATGGCACTGCTTCTATAGGCAAGCAGACATTCTTCATTGCCTTTTGTAATTTTCAATTATGTCAATAGTTTCTCCTTCTGAAATTCTCCTTTAACCATGAAGCACATTGATCAATTCTATGATTCATGTAGTGACTTCCCGAGGCAGAAAATTATGTATTGAAAAAGAAGCAGCTCTCAACTTAAGCAAGAGAAACTGAAGACACATCTTATTAAAAAAAAAGAACTCTCAGGCCAGGTAATGCGAGACAACTAAACTCAGAATTTCTTTGTTAGGAATGTTTATAATCTAGGACTACCTACAAAATTAACTGATTTAATTTCAAATAAGCCTATAGCTCAATGAAACCACTTCAAGTATGCTACTGATTGCTCCCCAGATGCTGTTATGATAGAAAAATTTACCGTAAACAAGAAATGAAGTTAAGCAGTATTTTGCTTCCTAAAGATAGAGAACTCTAAGCATCATGAACCCTGTTATTAGAAATCCATACAGTCCCTAATGCTATCAGATAGATCCCACTTTTTCTTTCAAACAAAATAAATTATTTAAAAATAACAGAAAAAAAATCCTCAATGTTTAAATGATTTTTTTGTCTAGATAAAGACAAAATATCAATGAAAATATTCATAGAATTTTGAATGCTCTGCTGTTTCATACTCTTAGAAGCTCCATGTGCCAGCAACATTTTTCAGTCAAAAAAATTGATCTCAATCAACTCAAGTAATATAGTCTTTTTACTCCTTTAAAAACCTGGAGAAAGTTAATAATAAATTTAAATTAGCCTATATATTCAACATTTATAGGTTTATTGCATTTAATTTAAAGGGTAATTGTCAGATACACCAATATAATTCAAAATATGCAAAACATCATTAAGGCTGTTAATCTTTAGTACAACAGAGCACTACTGACAAATGGCTATCATGCACAAGTAATACGCTAATAAAAACAATTCTCATTACAAATTTGGGGTAATGAAGGAAAAAAAAAGAAAAAAAAATCACCACATTGATTAATAATCTTTTAATGCAGAGAGAATTCCCAGAGTGCACATTCAGATTGTTTTTCCCCACCAGGCAAAGTCTGTCCGCTAATTAATATTTTTCAGCTCATGTCACTGCTTGAGTAGCTGAAGTGTGACTTGATAATTAACAGGAAATTCACATCCTAAAGCAAACTAATCAATATTAATTTCAGTGAGGCTGGCAAAATGATCTTACCTCTGCTATGGTTATGCATTCTGGGTGCAAGGTATTAATCATGTGATTGGCCAGCATCAGGTAACACAAAGCATCTTCATCCACATGTAGGCCAAAATACTCATTGTAATCTCCACTGAACCCTGTGCCTAATAAGAAGTTTTAAAAGCCACAGTTTAGTTTTATTTAGAAAACACAGTTACTTCACACAATAAGCCCATTGTCTAAGCACAAAACATATTAATGATTTTCCATCGATCCTCATAGCAACAAAGCAAGAAAATTAACAAATCTGGAATTTTTTGATCATTCACGGAATACCCTGAGCTGGAAGAGACCCACCAGGATCACTGAGTCCAACTCCTGGCCTTGCACAGGGCCATCTCCCAGAATCACACCCTGTATCATCCAGGTGTTCTAGGAATCTGCTAAACTTTGTGCCAGCTGTGTTGTGCTCCCATCCAACCATCCACTGTGACACTCCAGTCACAGGACTTATCCCACCAGTTTTGCTTATGCCAATGATGTCAAATCCCTGGGACTGGGCTAAAGCTTTGAGCCCCTCTTGCTTGTTCCTCATGCTGCATGTACTGGTAAAGAAACACTTCCAGTGTGGTTTGTTGTTGCTGACACCTTGTGGAACACATTGAGGGACCTTCCTAGTGCTTCCGTCCTCAAGTTTTAGGTGTGCCATCCCATTGCTCATCACTAACAAGCCCCGTTTTGTCCCTTCCCATCTAGTTTCAAGCCCTTCTAGCTCCTGTGCTCCCCTTCTTCCCCCCTGATAAACAGTGAATTTCACAGCACTATTCCACAGCAACAGAGCTGCAGCAGGAGTGGTGGGCTCAGAGCTGAGAAATCACTTACCGATGCCGTGGTGGTGATACAACATGGACGTAACGCCGTCAAACCGGAATCCATCGAAGCGATAGTCTTCAATCCACATCCTCAAATTAGACAGGAGGAATCTCAGGACTTCCCAGCTAAAACAACATGAGCAGAGCATATTCAGCGTTAAAAACCTTGGGATCAACTACAGTTCCTTGAGAACCATGTTCTCCACTTGCATATGTTGTACTTGTACTGTACATTTTACTATTTTAATGACTTCTTCCCTGTTTTTCATTAACCTTTCCTTAAAAAATTTGTCTTTAACTCTTTGCCTTTTTACTGCACAAAATCTTAAGACTGGAGATAGGAGGTTAGTAAAAACTGTCAACTATCTACATAGACATCAGGGTAGTATCTGAACACATATACTATATTTTACTACCCGCACTTGCTAGTGTAATTCTCTTTCCCCTCTCTAAAGACAGTTACACACTGGGGAAAAAGATGTTACAGAAAAGGAAATAAAATTTTAATAGGCAAGATCTTCTCCCTAAGATTTTATGGATTTATAGCAAATTTTAGGCATAATTGCTCTTAAAAAGCTGCCTTTCCCAATTAATGACAAATCACATGTCACTAGTAGAATACCAAATCACCTACCATGTTATAAATTTACACATTCGGAAAGTAAACCAAAGGGATGTTGAAAAGATGTATTTTGAAAGTCAGAACAACGGGAATGGGGTGTAACACACATACATACAGAAAGCATGGAGATGAAATCAAAATATAAAAGAGGTTCAAAAATGAACAAGCATGGGGAAACATTCATGAACAGAATTTATATATAATATTAAGGAACAGAATTGTATCATGAACAGTTTTCCTACTATTCATCACCTCCTCTTCCTGGTCATTGGTCTCTGTAGCTTCAAAAGATACCCACACCTTGTTTCTACTGTTCACCCTCCATGGCACAGCCCTCTCTGACACCCTCGTGCATCTCCTGCAAGCCACAGCTCGAAAGAGCTCACCCACCTCAATCAGCCAGCACATGATGCATTGAAACTGGTTTTGCCCACATCTTCAACACTTGCCAACGTTACAATTTCTCTCTAACCAATTTCCCAAGACAGCATAGCTACAAGCCCACTTCACACCAAGGTTCTGTTCAGAGAACAGCCCGGGAGCAGGCAGGGTGTCCAGCCACGCTCTGCTGGGTGAGACAGAAGGAGTAACCTTGCACAAACCACACCACAATTTATCTATGCACATAGTAGGCATAGGGGAGTGAAGGGGACCCTTCCTACATTTCATTTAACAGACATCAGAAACAGTAAATTCACGAAGAAATTATGACACAAGGAATAAACTCCGTTTTGACAAAACAAATGTCACCACTTTCCTTCCTCCAAAAAACTTCTTCATATGAAGGATGCTTTAAGTCTTGAGTAAGTGGGATTACAAGAAAAAATGGGAGGCTATGGACACACTATAAAGTCAAATCCTGATCTCACTAAACAGCCAATTCGTATTAACTTCCATAGAATTGTAATATTTCTCCTTCTTTTTGCATGCACTGCACAGGGGTACACATTGTGCCTACAAAGACAGAAATATTACCAAATCAAAATCTCCAAATTTAGGAAATGTGAATCAGCTCACTGTGAATCCCCTCAGTCCAACACCTTTCCTGGGCATGCGTTACCTGGCAAGATTTATTTTTTTTTGTTCCAGTGCTACACTCCCCTGCTTCAAATCATCCAATTCACAAGTTAACACAACACTAGGGAGATCTCTTTCCTTTCTGAAGAACCTTTCACATATTCATTATTTCTCAGGTGAGATGGTTTGCAGTGAATGAACAAGATTGAGATTGCTCTGATATTGAAAGGGATAGAAAAGTATCAAAAAGTCCTACAAACTGGCAAACTGGTCACAAAAACACAATTTTGGGCAAACGTTTGTTGTATCTTTTTCTGATTCAGCATGAAATTCACAGAAAGATATTTCTTGCAAGCCAAATACTGCGAGAAAAGAGCACAGTATTTTAGCAAATAAAAACAGTATCTCACACAGAATTAAGATAATGCATGCACAAAGAGTACATTAATTACTACAAGCACCATCCAGATTTAAAAGCTATGTCTTCATTACAAACTGCTTGACTTTATGACCTTAAAGTCCTTAAGATGGTGAAGAGGATTTGTAAAACATACACAGAAGTCTCAAAATGGATAACAAATGTAATTTTTTCCACCATTGTTGGCACTGAAGATTGATCTTTGGGAAAAGATGGCGAACCAGTATGAACATAAATTGTAATGACTTCTAGATGAAAAAGCAACAATAATAAAAATAAACAAGATGAATTTATTGCACCAAAGTATTAGTTAGAAAATTGATGAGATCAAAAACCTGAGTAGGAGCAGCAGATGTTTTCCAAGCATCTGATGGCACATGGGAGAGAAGATCATAAGCAAATAAATAAATAATCATATTATCTCTGATTTTAGTCTAGACTTGGAAAAAATCAGCTTTAGGATAATTTTTAAGAAGTATATCAAGCACTAGCAACCTTATTGACTTTTAGAGAGAGAACTACACAGCTCCAAAACATGAGCCAGAATAACAGATTTTTTGAGACATGCAAATCACACAAACCATACAAAGGTTCATTTTTTCATCCGAGTCAATTCGTTAATGGAGCAGCAATATTAGACATAGAAGTGGACAGAACAAATAACTTTGCAGAAAGCCAGCAGAGGCCAAAATTGAGAAGACATAATTGAGATACATCCACCAAAGAAGCAGTAATTCAGGAGAATTTCTAAAACAGTACATTCTTGTATTTCACAGACAGCTATGGAAACACGGTAACATTCATTAGGAATCTATTTTTTTCTGGAAAAAAACCATATCTTAAGTTATATCCAAAAAGCTCACATTTTTGCATATTACAAAATTGACAAAGTTCTTTCATTGCATGCATGACCAAAGACAGGAAGGTTTTGCTGTATCATCATTAAGGAACAGAATGATTTACAATGTAAGAAATCTGAGTAATTCACAATTCAGACATTCAAAACAAAGAAGGCCTTTGCAGAGAAGTATTCCCAGATTTTTTTCCCTTACCTTTGGAGCCCCATGGCTCATTTATTAAAAACTGATTTCTTGTTTGAAAAAGTGAAATGAGCACATCTACCTAGATGACCTGGTTTCATGAGGTGATGAGAAATTTAACAACTTTCCTATACTAGGTCAGCAGAAAACCTGTGAAACTGCTTACAAGACACACTCATTATTTACTTTTTTCCTCTATACTAATAAAAAAGGCAAAATAATGATTCACCATAAGCATTTTAAATTCCAGTCCATGATGAACATGAAATATTTAGATGCAAGCAATGCATTTAAACCAGTTAATTTTGCCACTATGGACAAAAAAATAATATTGGCTGTGTCTAATGCAGTTTGAAGATGTAATTCTTGAACCATATTAATGTTGACCTTCAGGAATTGCATTTATTACTATGTATTGGAGAACTGCTGACCTTATAAGAATCTAGACTTTTATGATGATGTACCTGTTTCAGTTTTTAGCACTTAATTAACTTAGCACTGAATTGCTAAAGCATTATTTCTCAAACTATCCCCAAACATTTCAGCAGCTGACCGGCTTAAATTCAATCAGAAGATTGCTAAACAAAGAAATTGGCATTCAGTCTAACGAATACATTGCTAGCTATAATGCCAACCTTCAGTGAATCTGATACAAGTTGTTTTATGGTCTAAACATCTAGATCTAATACAGAGATATTTGTTTTTTCACCACTGCTTATGACCATAGAGTAGCACGAGTAGCAGTTCCCCTGCTGCTTAGATGCTCTTTGTTTGATTAAAGTTATACAAAAGGGTAACCAGACTTAGCCTGTTTGGAAAACATCAACAACAAGAATAACCCTTTGTATTTAAACCTCCTTAATTTATCTCCTCTGTCATCTACAAAATATCACTGCCAAGACCCCAAGTCCTCTTTAGCCACAAGGGGCTGAGAAGCTGAAGCAGTGCAGCACCGCCTGCTCAAACCCAGGGACAATCCTGACTCGCAGCACTACACTGCCCTCAACACTCCAATTATTCTGAACAGCATTCAAGGGCAACATACTCAGCTCTACCAGTCAACAGAATGTGCTAAAAGTCTTTAACGGACCCAAAGAACTTTTGTTTGGCAATCCAAACTGCACTATGCCTTCAAAATGGACTGTGCGGACAACAAAAAAAGAGCTGTCCTCTTGGGGCACATGATAACCTGTGAGCAGAAGGGGTCAGCAGTAACATGTCATTTCCCCTATACCAGTCCCTAGAAGAGACAGAATCAGTGAATTCACTTCTAAATCCAGGAAGAAGATTTTATTCTTAGCCACAGAAATTGAGGATTTATCAATGCCAGCATAATCACAAAGCCGATATTACATAATTACAGACTATATCAAATAAATTATTGAAAGATTTAAAGTTTTCTCTAACAGTTCAAAGTAATGGATACTTTTATCAATAGTTGTGGCAGAAGACATCTTTGCTTAAGCCTTAACATCCCATTCCCTGCATTAAAATGAAAAAAGCTCAAAAGTATTTGAGAATTTTAAGGCCAGCCTTCAGGAAAAAAAGTGCTTAATTATTTAGGTAGCACTATGAAAATGTAATGAGAAATCAAAGTGAAAGGACTATTTTCAAATTTCTAAGCATTTGTTCAGTAAAGATCTGAAGTTCTTTCACAAAGTAAATCATACTGATTTCTTTTAGGCAAAAGTTAATAGCGGTAAATTTATTGGATGCAGAGTTGCACAGTTACTTCTGTGCCTTTTCGTGGGAAAAACTCCAATTCTTCATAAACCCCAGACAAATATATACTATACGAGTAATATACAGAATCACAGAATGGTTTAGTTTGAACAAGACCTCCGAGACTATTGAGCACAAATATCAAAGGCACCATGTTCACTACTAACCCATGTCCCTGTGTGTGCCACATCCACACATTTTTAATGGTGCCACAGATGGCTCTTCCACCACTCCCCTGGGCAGCCTGCCACACATGCCCCTCCTTCCAATGAAGACATTTTCCCTGATATGTAATCAAAACCTCCCTTAGTGCAGTTTGAGGCCATGTCCTCTTGTCCTGACACTTGTCACCTGGGAGAAGAGACCCACCTCACCACGCTACACCCTCCTGTCAGGAAGTTGTAGAGACCAATAAGGTCTCCCCTGAACCTTTTCTCCAAACTAAATAGTCTGAGTTCCCTCAGCTATTTCTCACAGGAGAAGCAGGTTTGGCTTTATATGTATATAAATGTGTGTATATATATAGGTGTGTGTATATATATACACACACACATATGTTTGTGTGCATGTGTATGTATAATAACAATACAAATATTTATTAGACTTAATTCACATTACACTTTATATATTTACACTTTTCTGTTTAACAATTCTAGTAAGCAGAACACTGGTTATTAGGTAGCTTGTTTGGTTTGAGACCAAACAAGAACAGCAGCTTTGAAGATGCAAAGGATTTTCCATTTTAGTTAAAATTGGAATTCTAGCGTGCCACACCAGGCAACAGCCCTCCTGGAACCATTAGTCCTGATCCCCACAAGTCCACTGCTATGTAGGGAGAAAGCACTTTTTTTTAATATGCTGTAAACAATATAATAGCATTATGCATTTATTAGACTGATAGACCAATATTCAGTAATTACTTTGGGAAAATGATTTCTTAGAAAGAGGAAGATTGTTTATTCATATAGAACCCGTAGTTCTGAAGTGTTCATGAAAGTATTTTAAATTTTTTCCCCTCAAAGTTCTACCTCCTCTGTTGGTACAAAGCAGTGCCATACAGCAAAGTGAAACAAGAATTTCCCAATTTTCAATTGCTTAGACACTTGATGGATCCTTTAAAAAGACATCTCATTTTAATACTGCAGGTTAATTCTGCACCAACTCTCTGCCATATTTTGCCAATGAATTAAACATGTTTATCAGTATATTCACATGACTTTCCTGAAATGTCATTTGCACAAAAAGAAATTTTCTCCTCAAATGAACTATGGACTACATAAGGGTTTAAAATAACCTGCAAGTAAGCAGCACTGTTCCAGGCTTACATTTTTCTGGCTAGTTCTATGCACACTTGGTAGGAGTAAACTAATATCAAATAAAGCATTCAGTTATTTGCCTATAAAATGGAAGCAATAATTCAAATACTACTCAGCAAAGGTTATGTCCTGCAAAATGTGAATATAAGAACAGCCTTGGAGGCAAAGCAGGTAGGTACTTATTGTAATGAAATTTAATATTCTTGATGCTTTTTGCTCTGTGGGCTTCCTAAGGTAAATAGAAAAAAAAAAAAAAAAAGGTAAGTACTGAAGACAATTACCTGCAGTTTTAACTGAGCCTGCAAGGCATACACATTTTAAAATAGAGAAAGTATCAAAAATAATATTACAAAACTCTTTTAAGTGCTGATAAAGTCTACATGGATTTCAGCTCCAATTTGGATGAATTAGCATTTGTTCCACTTATATTCTACTCAAGTAAATTACACACTAATAAAACAAAAATCTTTGAGATTATTTAAAATACTGTACTCCCAAAATAAACTTCTTAGACAATATTAAATTTGTTTGGTCATATAATCAACTCTGCAAATTAACAAACAAATTTTGCTGTTTGACAGAATTCAACTGAATCACAACTTTAAAGATGTCCTGTCAGAATTTGCATACAATTTAATGCAATTCATGATTTCCATAATTTAACAGTATACTGTTCAACACTGAGTTTGCTTTCAAGTAAGTCTAAATGTAGTGCACAAATAGCTACAAACTATTACAGATCAGTTGACTTTTGATTTTAAACAGACTATTATTCTGAACTTTGCTCAGAAAACGGCACCAGAGTTCGGATGGGGACTGGGAAAGAATGAAGTGTCAAGGGAACTTTAACTGCTTTGTTGTGAGGTGCTTTTTCTCTCCTGAAACAGTATGGTATTATATATGTACAAGAATAGAAAACAATAATCCTCAACTTCCTTTATTCCCTATATAAGGAAAACAAAATTACACTTAAAATCAATTCATTCCATTTGCAGTGACAAAAATACTATCTACCTGGCCAATTGTCAACATTTTTAGGCTTTACTTTCTTAAAACCATCTTATTAAAAGCCTGAAACACTGCTTCCTCACTTTAAAATACTGGTTCCCTAATTTATGCTCGCACAAGAGACTTCAAAGGGACACCGAGAAGGTGTCTGGTTCACACACAAAAATATTTAAAGCATTCATATTATGCCTGTACCTTCAAAATGCAAATACAAACTGGTTTAATTTGAATTCAGACACATTTTTTTTCTCATGCTAATGAATAGCAAGAAGTATTTAAGCAGTCAAGAAGCAGAATTCTTCACAAAAGGGAACATTTTGAAAAATCTCAAATAAAAGCCCTAGAGAAATGAAGCAAGACCAGATCTCTGCCCTTGAGAAAACTCCAGCATTAGTACAAATGTATCATCAGATATCTCTTTTTTCTGTAAGTTAGAGAGCACTGACAACTGAAAAGTCTTTTCCATGTTCAGACGATGGCAAATATAGTTGCTGCAGTGGTGTGAGGCTCAAGTTCATCTATATTATGATACCTAGTAAAACAACTTTTCAGTTTAGTATTCACATGCTACTACTTTTTTTTTTTTTGAGTAATTACCTTGAAATTCCCAAATAAAAACTTTAATCCTCAAGCAACAAAGCATGTCAGCTGCTTTTTATGTTAACATGACAAAATCAGCCTCATAAGGAATAGTTATTATCACACAGAGAAGACTGAAAAGGGGAAAACTTTTGCATTTTACCAACCTAGGATATCCCTTTACCAGATATTATTTGAATATTCTTTTACTTTAGACCCTTAGAGACCAGCACACTGAATCCCTGAAGACCTGTGTGTATTTTATTGACCAAAAGTCTATCCTTCATCCCAACTAGGCAGTTGGCAGCAATGCCAAATCTACAGAAGGCTAAGAAAATTTTAAGATGAGTGAAAGTGTTTATTATAAATCATCATCCAGTCCAGACAACACAAGAAGCTTCTGAGATACTGACTCTGTGTCTTCAACGGTAATCTACTGATTTCTAACTCTGGGGAAGCAGGGGCTAAGGGAAGTTCACTCTTTATACTAATATTAGCTGATACAAGGCTTAGATTCCTTCCTCTCATGCTTCCACATCTTTTCCTCAGCATCAGCAATTGTTCTGGATACAGTCCAAAATGTTCCTTTCGGCATCATGCGATGAGACTGCTCAGTTACAAGACAGACTTTGGTGTGGAGGGCAAGAAAGTTTGTACAGTGAACAATTACCTTTACAGAACATATGAAAAGCTCAAAGAGCCTGAGGACTGTCTTAGATCATCTCCAGCACAAGATTCAGGGATTGTGCAAGGGGAAGCAGCCACCTGGCAACGCGGACCCAGGCATGCAGCACTCCCCATTCTCTTTGAGTAAGCACAGAATGCAAAGCTGTTGCATTAGCACAAAGCAGCACGGGAGATCTGAAGTACAGGGCTCATATCAAATAGGAATCCATCCTTAAGCACAGCAGACTATTTATTTCTCTCTTTGCTGCACTTTCTGAAGGTATAATCTTCAGAAATGTCATTAAAGAAAGATGTTAGCTCAGATTGGGCTGCGCCAATAGAGTTGTGAACTCGCAAATACACTTTCTGTATGTTTCATAAATAGTTTTTCATCTAGGAAACCTGAAAAGCAGGTTTGTATTCGAAGACACCTAGTTTTTAATCTCAATTTCTTACTAGATACTGCCATTCAGCTATATAATTTGTACTTCATGAAGATAAATATGAGAACAGTAAGCACATTTATGATAGATTGTTACAGTAGCTTTGCTTAGTAAAATGCATGGCAAAATTATTATTTGAATTGTCTCTGGAATAAATACCTACAATGTAATTCTTGAATTGATTCACAGCTATACTTTGTTTTATCCATTATTCTATTTTTCAAGCATTATGCACCTCTTTTAAAACCTCTTGTGACCTGAACACATTTTAACATACCCACGATCTTTCTGTAACCACCGAATTTGCAAGCTCCACAAAAGACAGATGGGAAAGACACTGGCAAAATGTATTCAGCTGTATTCCCACTAATCCACTGAAATTGAATTGTGACAATGGAAACCTCAGATAGTATCTTGAAAATATTGAGAGAATATTTAGTGTCCTTAGATAGAAATTACAAAAACCATATTTGACTGCCTACAGCTTACTTAGAAAGTTGTTTAAAAACAAAACATTCCTCAACATTTGAAAAAGCTTTGAGTACTGTATTTACATTTTTAAGTCAACAGTGGAATGGCAACTCACACAAGGCAACAGAACCCTTTGATATTTTTAAACCAACTTCTGTTCTTCTCAGATTACTGGTTAGTGCATGAGAACTTGCACAGAATCACAGAACACAGAATGATCCGTGCCTGAAGGGATCTGAGGGATTATCTCAGCCCCTGCCATGGGCAGAGACATCGTCAGCTTGGAGTCCTGTGCAATCTGAACTTAAACATTTCCAGGGATGGGGCATCCACAGCCTCTCCGGACAACCTCTTTGGTGCCTAAGCACTCTCACCATGAAAAGTTTTGTTCTTATGTCCTTCCTTATGATCTAAATCTGCCCTTCCAGCTCAAAACCATCGCCCCACCTCCTGCCACCTGTGTCCTGTCCTACATCCCTTCCCTCAAGCCAATCAACCACACCACACAGTTTGGTGCCATCCACAAAGTTCAATCCCAGTAAGTTCCTCAGGGACACCACTTGTTACTGATCTCCATTTGGAAATAATAATCAACCCGTATATTTCATGCTTTGGAAATGTGTTTATTTTTAACAGTAAGGTCTTTTACTGAAAATGCCATGATTTTTAACGGAAATTAAATCAACTATCCCTATTACAGATATCCTCTATTTCAGATCATATTTCAGTGCAACTATTACTGATCCTGGCTTATGTGGTAGCAGAATGAAAGCAACTTTTAATTAAATTATATATCTTAAGTGGAAACTTCATGATATTATAGAAAACAAGTTTTGTTGTGTAGACCAGGGCAGAATACAAAGAAAATTCAAGCTAGGATTCTCTGAAATAGTTTAATATAAGTTTGCCTTTGCATATATTGACGGTCTAGCATTGCTGGAAAATGAGTTGCTCAAGCCTTGGACTTTAATCAAATGTTTCTGGTTTTCCAAGTCTGGGTGAGGATGGTTCTGTGCTAAGAGTAAGTGTTGATGAAACCTACAAAACATTCCCTCTTACCAGTGCTCAATTAATGAGTTTATAAGAATGCTATTTTGCACTACTTTCTGTAAATCACTACCTTTTGTTAGCCAATTTGTTAGCTGGATAAGGACTAGAAAGAACATCCAGCTGAAAGCTGCTTCCCATTTCCTGACAGACTTTCAGTTTCCTCCCCAATTAACCCAATGACAAAATAATTACCTTGAAATTTCTTATAACAAAGTCAAAGTAGATTTTCATCTTTTCCAATGCCCTTATCCAAGAAGGTGGTGGCAAAGGAAGCCTGAAAACATTGATAATGTAAATTTTAGTGACTTTTTTCTTCTCCAAAAAGCATTCACTTTGTGAATCACCTAAGGGGCCTGAACGTCCACTCTAGAATGGTTATAAACCCCTAGCTAATTTGTAGGAAGAAAAATACAGAATTTTAGATTTCAGGGTAGTGAATAGTCTAAAAATCCAGGGTAATAAACACTAAACACTCAAATCAGAAAATGGGGAGAAACAGCAGTGGAAATCTTTTGGGATATTTTTTTCTCCCATGTTTGGCTGAATTACTGCAATTCACTGATCCTTTGAACATAGAAACTTACTTATGAAATCTTAAAGGCAAGAGTTAAATTTCAACATGAAAAAGTGAATTTCACCCAGACATTATCCCTAAAACCAACTGTATATATAGCATTTTGAAAAAATATGCTATTTGGTTCCTTAAACATCAATTTTTAAAATTTTTTTCTGAATGTCCAAGCTTAGTCCATTTAAAACTAAATAAATTAAAAGAAATCTGTTATATTTAAATGACATAATTCAGAATAAGAAATGTTTTTTGCTTGCATCTGTGGCTACATTTACCGTCAAAAAATGTCACTCAGACAAGCTTGAAACTTGAATCCATTGAAGTATATATATATATTTCCTTCATGTGAAAAATCCTATTATTGTTATTATTTATTATTCTAATTATTTACCAGCCTGATTAACTTGGTATCATGATAAGCAAAACAATAACTTAAATGTTTTTTTCCCTT
>WBMY01017452.1:602795-627690 GCA_013397315.1 Donacobius atricapilla | reverse complement strand
CCTTTGAGGGAGAAGGGAAGGGAGGGAAAAAAAAGGGAAATTTAGTCTGTCTCCACCTGCTTGCAAAAGGTCGGGGTATGAAAGTGTAACACTGTATGTATAGGGATGATTTCATTTCCAGTTGTGGTTTAATAACAAATTGATTCTTTCCTCAAAAGGCACTAACTTCTCTATTATCTACCGGAGAACTGTCTTAGAAAAGTTAGGTATACTACTACTGTATAAGCCTGTGTTAAAATGTGTTCTAAAATACCATATCAGGACCTAATCAAAGGTGTGCTACACTGCAATCAAAATGTTGCTAAATTCAAACAGCTGAAAGCACTGAAGAAAAATGTAAAGGACAGTGCCAATTTATCTGAAGCTTTGTGGGTTAAAAACACAGGCTGTTGAGTCTAACTTTTTTTTTTTTTTGACAGAGAGAATGGAAAATGGCTTCACTCCACATAACGAAATGACAAATTCTATAGTGTTTACATAAATCCCTGCAGCCAAGAAGTGGCAATCTTATGTGTTTATTTAATCAGGAAAGTGACAACAGTCATTACTTTACTTTCTTCACATATCTTAAAGGAATAAAAGAATAAAGACTGTAAAGAGCATTCTTCTCTTCATTGTAATGCCTTTTGATAAATACACTCAGTTAAACACTCTTTGCGCGATGACTAAATATATTATAGATACAAAAAAAATACATACTTTGACTTTATTTTTCAGAGAAATTCATACTCAGCTCTTTCTTTGAACAAATTAAGTCGTCTCCTACAGAAAAAATTACTAGAGAGCATCGGAGTGACTATGGACGTGCTTTTTCCTTCTTGTTTTTGTTCACATGTATCTATCCTTAAAACTACACTTGACAGGACTTAATTATACTGCAGTAACACTAAATAAATCAAGAGGTAAGGTCCACAAAGTATTACTTGTAAGCTTGCTTTCCTCTGCCTGAAATACTCTCATTAATTGTAGTAGAATAACTCAGAAAAACTTCTGTCAACTATCTAAACTAAATAACTAAGTTCAAGTTAATAACTAGGGCAATTAATTTCTTTTTTTTTTTTTCCAAATAACTTTATACCAATTTCCAAGAGCTGACGAGGAACTGTAATATAGAAACATGCAGATATTGGGTGAAGAGCCCCCTTATCAAAGAGGAGGCACAGGGATGAATCAAGACACAGAGACGTTTGATTGCAGATCTCCTGGCAAACTAGAAAGAAATCTCTGAAGAGACTTTTTTTTAAGGAGAAACTGCCCAAAGGAAATCCATGGGGAAAATTGCCAAGGAAATACAGTATGCTTTTAAAAAACCTCAAAAACCACAAACCCCTCTTTTTCCTGACCTGGTGTAGAACAATTTGCTTTGTTCCCAGGGATAAAGCTTTTAATATAGTATCTTCCTTATTCATTAGGACGCTTTTGACATGATACGCTATTTCAGTTCCTCTGATTTGTCCTGTAACTACATCAGCCAGAACAGAGCCAAAAGCTGCTCCCTGTCCATCCATTACTATTATAATGGGAACAGTAGAACCATTTTTTCTTCATCTTCTTTAAAATTTCACCAATAATTTCTTAAGTATCAACTCTAACAAAATTTCTTTCGCTAACATCAGTTCCAAAGTCATTCTGGCTTTTGAATAACCCCTACAGAAAACATTCATATGCAGCTGGGTCCTTACAAATGTTCCCTAAATTTTAGCATGCTATCACCAGTACAACCCCATCCCAAGCTGAATCTCAGTCCGTGGCTACAAGTAGGAGGCGATTTGTTTGGACAGAGACAGCTCCTCCCTGAAGCAGCAGGCTGCCCAGCTCTGTTGCATGGCTCTCCATATCCACTTTCAGTCATCTTCTAGAGACAGAAACTTTATGCCATTCTCGAGAAAACATGGCATCTCTTTCAAGACTGTAAGTGATATATCAGACCAACATAATTATTTGCAGATTATTTCTGATCTCTTGGCGATACATACAGTATTGACTTTTGGAAATGCTACAGCACTTCGATTGTTTTCCACTTTGTAGACATAGCCGTCAACTGATCTGTTCCCTATTATTTATTTTATGATCTCTCCAGTGAGCTTTCAAAGAATGGTGGATCTGTGAATTATACATGTACATAATAGAATCAAAAAAACCCAAGCAATTGTCCTAATGTTTCCATCTTCTTTCCCTGCTATGAGTTGTATCATGCCTAATTTACCTCCAACCTTGAATTCTTTTGGATAAAACCCTATTAGAAGAAAGTCAGCATCCCTCATTTCATTTGTGGATTCTTCACAAAGTTATACAACCATCAGCCTTTTCTCCAACACAATCTTCTATTCACAACAGATGCTGCTCTTGTAAACTGCTGCAGCAATCACTTAGTAACGCTGGGGAAGTTGCCAATTCAAGTGTGGATTACTAAATGCAAGACCATTATTGCATTTGGACTGATGCAAAATGATTCTTCGCAATGTGTTGAATCTTAGCTAATTTTAGATATTTATTGAAATACCATAATCAACTTCAGATACATGTGACAGCATTTATTCAAGATATGATTCAAGTTAATTGGCTACAAGTGGTCACCTCTATTTCAAAATGTGCTACTTGACGAAATTTAGAACAATTGACTGCAACTTATCAGAGTGATTTTCTTCACATCTCAATATCTTGCATTTTATCTCTGTACCACTTTCTGTGCAGCTGCATTTTAGAAACTTCACACAAAGCTGTGAATGCTATATTGGAGGTTAATCTGGGAAACTGGGCACTTCAAAGAAAGCTACATGGATTCTTATGTGAAGCTCTGAGTTTTAGAGTACCTATGGATTTAAAACTTTACAGTCTGTTGTACCAAAGTATAGTATAATAAAACAATTAAGCTTGTTTAATCAAAAACTTTAAAAATTAAAAAATAAAGCAATTATACAGCAGCTCTCAATTGTATATACTATAAATCATATGATCATGGCTGAAACTTTTTTTTTGCATTATTATTTCAATTTGTCTGATTACATTCCACTAAGTTCCTGCATATCATCCCTTCTGTCAATGCTTTCAGAAATCATTCCCTCCAAAAGGGGCAATTTATAAACTGCAACGTGCTCCTACTTGAAAGTGTTTGCTTATTAGCATTTACAGTGATGGTTAAACAGAAGAGAAAAAAAAAAGAAACAAAGATTTTTATGCATGGAAGGTCTTTAACTTTAAGGTTTAAATTTTGTAAAGTATTTTTATACTGTCACAGTCACCATCAAAATCCAGTCTATTAGAAGCAGAGTGCTAAGGAACATAGGCAGAGTTTTTCAATACAATCTTTAATCAAAATAATTACATATATGAAGGGTGGGGAGAAGAATAAAAATCCCACTATTATGCTGCAAGCAGTGCTTCCTTAAAACAGTCATTAAGAAATAATCTTTGCCAGCCAAATGAAATTCCAATCCATACTATGCAGATCTTTAAACACAGAGCTTTCCTAAACTAATTTGGTAGAGGAAGACTGGCAGGAAATGAACTAAAATCAGCACAGCTTTATGTTTTACATAATGAAACACAACTTACATCCCTGTTCTATTGTAATTACCCTAGAATCAACAACATACCAAAAAGACATCACATGACTAAGAATCTCTCTCACTGTCAACTTTCACTGCTTTACCTTTAGTCTAGCTGGGATTATGCCCAAAGATTCTCCTCAGTGAAAACATACCTGTGACAACCACGGCATGGCATTGGATGTCCTTACAAGAGTCTAAATGCAGCTGGGAGAATGCCACCTGCACCTTGCTACATCCTCAGAAGCTGCAGAAGAAAATGCTTCAGCTCCCACGCTCTGGGAAGTCAACTGGATATGATCCACTAATTATGTGCAAGCCACCCCTGCTTGGTTTTCCCTCTCCTCTTCCTGTGTCCCGAACTGTGACCCAAAACCTGCACACCTTAAGCTTCTAAGAAAATTCCTTAGCTGAGAGAAAATTGAAGTCTTTAGACTGGAGCTAGACAAGATAAGACAGGCAAAGTAACAGACAGACAGGCTTGTTAGGAGCACTAGGATTCAAAAGGAAGAATATGGAAAGGCACAAAACAGTAAAGAGGACAACCCAGTACTATCAAGGGTCTGTGACAAGTATTGGCAGTCTCCTTTCTCCCACCTGACACCTCCCTAGCCAGCAGAGTCTGTTCAGGTGTCACCTTGGAAGCAATGAGTGTCCTAGCAGCCTTTAAATCCTGCCTATCCTTTGTGCGCGTGAAGTTTGCAGCCAAATCTTTGCGCTCCAAAATGTGTGTCAATAAAGGGCCTCTGAGGTGGATGGCAAGAACACACACAATGTGTTATCTGCAGTCTGTATCTCATGCTCAGGTGCCAATTTTCCTTAAGAGCATTAGGCAAGGAACCAGAATCTTTAATACTGTGGTACTCCACAGAGCATCAATTTAAATCTATTTAAAATGCTAATGGAGTAAGGAATAAAGAGGAACAGTGAATCCGTTTCATACTGAAAACTGTTACAAACCATGGGGATGCTCCCAAAGAAGACAAAAAGACTTTATCTCCACTGATATTTAGAATTCATCACTGAACTGGAGGAAAACAAAACCAAGAATATTCTGAATGGCTATGTTTAGAGAATTATGAGCTCAGACAGGTACCCCTATTAATCAAACACTAAACTCAGAGATTTATGTTCCAATTCATTCCACCTGCTGTCATCACCTCAGTGGCAGATAAAGACTGGCAAACTAGGCAATCAGAAGAAAGAAAAACAATTTGGGTGAAGAACGGCTGTTTAAAGAAGGACTAAACACCGAGCTTTAACAGAGGCTGCTCTAGATGTTAGAGGATGAACTTGTCTTTAAAGAGTCAGATCCTCAAGTCAAGCAAAATCAGTGGACCTTTCCTCCCCAGAAAATACAGCATAAGGTTTATGCAGGATTTAAACACTGGGTGGCAGGCAAGGCCACTGTCTCAGCATCCAAACAGGTGGCATCCAACAGGATGTTTTAGATGAAAGAGATCACCCCAGATACCTGCCCGAGGCTGGACCACAGGACAAGGGAAAAAAGCTTCAGGTGACCCACCCCACTTTGGAGGGGCAAACTGGGGAAGAGGCCACTTACCCCAGAACAAAGACACAGCATCAACACCTGACAGCTGCCCTGTTTCTGCAGCACTGACAGCAAGGTTAAAAGTAATTTCTGAGCTATGGCATTTATACAACATTTTAAGAAAAACTGAATTACAAAAAAAAAAAGTACTGAGCTATAATCAGCTGTTCCACCACCAGCAGTTCAGAAGACTGAGCTGAAGAGAACATCTGGATTGGCAGCAGGGGACTAGCAAGTCATCTGTTGCCCTGATGTAAAACCTGTGGCTCATGGGACAAAGTGTTTATATACATAAACCCTAACTGTAGCATTTCAAAGCACATTTGGCATGCATGTCACTTGAAACTTCATAAAACTGATGACGAAAAAACTTAAAAGGTTTCTCCCATTACATGGCTTAGTTATGATTTTAAACCCCAAAAATATGGACACAACATCTAGTCTTAAAAAAGCCCTGAAAACAGGCCTCAAAAAAGCCCCAAAGGGGCTGGGACATCTTCTGGCCCCAAATCCTCATAACCAATATTACCTGTTACTGATCCATACTGCTGTATTCAAGGAAGCTGGACTAATTAAAATTAAAACTGTACTGGATATCAATCTCTGACTTTTGTACCAAATTCATCTCCTAGACTATGAAATGACTTAAAATTTTGCCTAAGTGCTCAGGTGAAAAGGATCATAGTATTAAAAAACAAAAAAAAACCAAAAAACAAAACAACCTTAAGGCACCACATGATTTCTGAATTTTAATTCTATCATTATTCCTAAAGGCTCACAGAAATATATCAGTATCCCTACTGGCATTCAGAATTGGATTAAGAATAGAATCCATCAAAATCTACTGGAAAAACAGGAAAAGCCTTAAAAGTCAAAACAGTACTTCTCGGACCTCATCAAGTCTAGAAGGGCAACATCATTTACACATTCTATTTATGTAGTGCTGTGGGGAAAATCTTTACTAGGTAATATCTTGTTCTCAATTATTCTTTAATTGTTTTGTCTGATTAGTATTTTAGACACATTTGCTATTTAGAGAAATGAATTTAAATTAAAACACAATCAACCACTCTAGTTGTGATCCCACCTGGTCTCCAGGGTCTACAACATCACTTCTAATGAACCTAGAAGCTGAATAACCTTTGAATATGATTTTAGGAGGAAAAAAAATTATACTTTGCATGTGCAAAATTAATTACAAGTAGAATCCTTACTTAATATGGGAGGGTGTTTACGTGTATTTCAAGAGAGCTACAACAGAGACCATTAATTTCCTCCAAAATTAACTGTACAGTGCCAAGTAGAGTACCACGCCTTTTACACGAAAGCATTTCCCTGTCTTGAATTCAGGGCTAGAAAAGTCACAATATTAAGCAGAAACCAAAGCAAATTATATTAAAGCTTGTTTTTCAACAGAAAATATTAAAATCAATTGCAGTTCTCACTGAAGCTTTGTGATTCTGGGTTTTGGGTTGGTTGCTGAGGGAAACAGGATGGACATAGATACAGCCAGACAGGATGGAGATGATGGAGAGGAAGAGTTGCCAAATTAGCATATTTGAGGAAAAAACCATCCAGGATCTAGATTTTAGAAAAGCTCAGAAGAATGTGCAAGAGCTATCAAAATTATTAAAGCAAAAGTTTATTTTTGGTTGATTTTTAAATCATAGTTTATATGCTTTTATTGAAAAAAGTTAAGCAAAAAGTATTCTATTGGCCAGTTATCTTACCTGCAAGTTCTCATTTCAATGAAATTGAGTTTTTACTCTCCTGTGACATCATGAACAGCATAACTTTAAAATGTAGTTCACAATTTACAGAAAAGCTCCCTCTTCATATAACACTTGTATAAATATGGATTAAAAAATTAAAAATTAAAAACATGCCTTTATCTTTTTAAGTAGCACTGCGGTGCAAAGATGCAACACCCAGGTCCGTTGAACAGGCTTACTATTGCTTTCCTTGAAGCTAAACTCTCTACTTACATAAATTTCACTAAAAAATAACATTTAAATACACAAGGGATATAATATTTTTTTTTTTTCATGGATATAGATCTTTTGCCACATTCTATTACAGCAAGTTTTCACAGTCCCCTTCACAGACAACTGAATAATCTTGCAAATGCTGTGAGATAAACTTACTTACATCTTGGCTTTCAAAGAAAATGCAGACAGACTAAACTGATAAAGCAACTGTTCCTTAATCTCTTTCACGGTAGAGAATTAGTTTCTCTCAATTCCAAAGTGAATTGAGCACTCTTTGCATTTGATGTTTAAGTACCTGTAGATTTAACAGTTCTTCCCTCTACAGAAGGACAGGGATTTAGTACAAGCTCTGAACAGGATAGAAAGCTGTGCTAGCTGCAGAAATTTCACTCAGCAATCAAGCTTTTCTGTAGACCATTTAACAGACTGTGTTTGCTGCCATTTGTTTTGAGCAAACTTTCAACATCTGCCTGCAACTTGAGTCTCTCTCACAGATTTTTATACTCACCTCATCCACTGGTACAGAAATAGGCAGAATGCCAGTACAGACTAAATGGGGAAATAAAAAACCCCAAACCCAACATTTTCAATGAAATGAAATCAGTTTCATTCTTTCACAATTTTGCCTGGAACCTGCATACACAAAGAATTGGGGAAAAAATGCAAGCTGTTTTTTTCATCAGCTCTGTCAAACTTATAATGGCCATGAAGGTTGTATCTTTTCGGCTTTAAAACTAGACTTATAAACACACAGAGAATATTTAGTGTCTCAGGGTTTAGGATGAAAGAATCCATTAATGACTAGAAAAGGTTCAGTTTCCTTATGCTTGAAGGGGAAGAAAGGATTTCCGCAACCATTTGAAAAGAGAACTCCGGATTTATTGTTGCATATCATGAGAGGGTAGGGCATGGGAAATGACCTTCAAGGGACCCTCAGTCATCCAGTGCAGAGCTTCAGTTTCTCTGGTCTTTGCTATTCTCTAATCTCATCTCTCCCCCTCACAGCTCTTTCCACATCCTCCTTCCAGCATTCAGTCTGGCACCTATTCCAATTCCATAGCATGAAAAGGAATTCCACAGTACAGGTACATATCACTGACCCAACCGAGCCATGGAAGCAGCCCTTCAGTTCTGAAGAAATATTGAACCTACGAGGTTACATAGTGCAACCTACAAAGGAGCTGGTTGTTCCTCTCATTTATAAATACCCCAAACAATCAGTAGCAGCACCACTTTCTTTCCCAGCAGGAAGAATCTGTGTCTGCTTGGAACAGAGGAAGGTCCATAACAGCATTCTATTGCCTGACTAGAGACATTGGTATTCACACACTTGCTGGTTACTCACTAACATCAAATAACATAAAATGTGTAGTACTATCGTATTCATACTAAAGCTTTAAGATTATTTGAAATACAATTTATTTGAGTAGGAATTTAAAGCTTAATAGGAAGGACTAAAATGCATTTCTTATAATAATTAAATCACAAATCAAAAACTCCCCCTGAAATAACCCATTAAATTGTCTTAAATAACAAGTAAATAAAGTACAGCTCATCCTACTAAGTACTGAAGTGCACAAGCCAGTTTTCACACTGGTCACTTGGTTTATTTGGCACTGTGAGTTCTATTAAACAATTGGCTTATGCTGCGTAACATGACTTTTGTAACAGTGCAACATCACCATATCCATCCAGTCAATGGCAATGCAAGGCAAGCAAGGGAGAAAAATGGGAAAAACGGGAAATTGAACCTGCAGCACATAAAACCTAGCAACTAAGAGGTTAACAGGAGACCAGAATGCTACAGCTGCTCTGTGATGAGCCACCACAGCAACATTCAAATGTAATCTTGAAAGGGTGAAAACAGAACTTGCTAATTGATAAGAAGGTCACACAAGATTATGCATCTCAAGGGAGAAAATAAGAGAATTTATTCTAGAATAAGTGATCAGTTCTATATAGAATTTTATTAAGATATCCTTAAAGAGACTGAAGTAACACAAAACTTATTGAGGGAAACGGGACGGGACGGGACGGGACGGGAAGGGACGGGACGGGACGGCGGCTCCTTCGCGCCGGGGCGGACAGGGATAAATCCCTNGAAAATGACCCCTGCTCTGTATTAACTGTTGATTGACCTTCAGAAGCTTTTTGAAATGGAGCTAGTTGTCCTGGGGGAAAACTTTTCCTACATTTCAACAGCCTGACACTCTGTCAATAAATTTACAGAGCTAGTAAGTTTTCATCAGCTTATTATTTTATTTTTATATATAAACATACTATATACAGCAGGAAAACACGAATATAATCTATAATGCATAAAATACACAATTATATATTCTTATATAATAGATATTTAAATTGACCTTTATACAGAAATATATTTTAAAATAAAAATAACTACATCATTATATAACACATGCAACGCACATGGTATATAGTATGCACATATGTAGTCAGAGATGAGAGGAAAATAACGAAATTGAAATATTACCATTTAGTGTTAGCTTTTAAGCATTTAGGCAAGTAGGGGAATTCAACTCCACATACTACAGCTGTTAAAAATCCAAATGACTTTACCAGTTAGGTGAAGAGTGTAGTTTTAACAGAATTGCTATTAAATAGTAACTACTAGCGCAGCTGAAGTGATATTTTATACTCACTTTGCATAGTCAAAGAGCCTGCTGTCCCAGAGCTGGTGATTGCCTCTGTATCCAGAATGGAAGAAACAAGAATCTGTTCCATCAAACTGGTTGAGACCATCTTCTGAGTTTTTGGAGGCGTGGCTGTGCACCACATCGAGCAGGACTGTGATGCCCATTGAGTGAGCAACGTCGATCATTTCCTTCAGGTCGTCAGGAGTTCCGTAGCGGCTGTGGAAACGCAACGCGGTACAGTCAGCACTCATGCTGGCAAGACTGAGCATTCATCGTGGAAACTACATCAAAGTCAGCAGTCCTTCATCACCTACTCTACAGATGGACACAGGTTGTTTTTCCAGCCTCCTAAGCAGTAGCTATTGCTTACAAGCTACCAACTGAGACCATTTTTCGTTACAAGAATTCCATCATCCACACAATGTTTTGCAGAAACAGATTCAGTTTTATTCTTCCCATTTTAATAATACATCAAATTCAGTATAAAAGATAACAGATACAACTTAAAGCTGCTATTCAATACTGAACACTTCTTTAGCTCACAAGGGACAAGAATATATTCATATTGCTGGAATAAAGTAACATAATGATTACAACAGTAAATGTACATCCACAAAGTTCACAAAATACACTATCTGCTGTTTTCCTGCTTAGTTATTTGGTTAAGTTACTACACCATTTTCTTATTTTTAAGAAAAGATCTTTGTCTCCTGTGTCTGACACACTTTTTTTAATTAATTAACCCAGTTAAAAATTGCCTATCTGAATTTAACATGATTGCTACTTTAGCTGCTCTAAGATTAAAAAACAAAAAACAAAGAACAATCAGTTCAATTAAAAAAAAATATTACTTCCATATTTATCATAATTTTCTTAACAACTACCTAAATTCGTTTTTCATGTCATTTTACCCTATCCCTGAAATCTAAGTACAGTCTGTTACAAGCCCGTAAGGGAAAGGGTTCCCACAGAACATACAGAGCCATGATTTTAATCAAGCTCATTATAAACAGTGTAAAGTTCTGTTTGTCATAAAAAAAAAGCCCTACACATCCTGTTTGTTACTCCTAAGAATTCCTCAACCCCAAACCCATGCATAAAGACTGCTGAAGGTGGATTACCTGGAATATGCTTTGGCAGCTGAAGTTACTTATAAACTTTTTTTCTCTATTCTATCCAAAGTGTTTCACAGAGCAGCTGATCACTGTGCCAAACTGATTTCAGATTTAAGAGGAAATCAGAGCAAATACCTAACCCATTGCTTTGCATCATACACTTTCTTGCAAACACACACCTGCACACAATACTGATTTCAATGGATGAGAAGGAAGGGAAAAGAACAGAGAAGATGCTGGAGCACTTAAACCTACCTTGACGCTGCAAAGAAACTTGTGATCTGATAACCAAAACTGGCATAGTATGCATGTTCCATAATAGCCATCAGCTGAACACAGTTATAGCCTACAATAAAAACAAATAACAAGCAAATGCCATAAGGATAGTTAGAGTATTCAGTACCTGTAACATATCCACTCTATTCTTCTCTCATTTTAGCTGCCTCTGATCAATGGTTAATACCTAAAGATTCAGTAACTTTTATGAAGCAATTCTACCTAATAGTTTATACTTACATGATCTCCATTACAAATGAAACAGTCAGTTTGTCAAGTAATCTATAAGTGATTCAGTATGCGTATGTTGAATCTCCCAGATGTAGACAGAAATAAGTGTAATCCTTATTTAACTTCAGAATATAAGTTATGCCAACCTGCATGTCCTGAACTGCTTCAAGTTTTGACACTTGCAGTCAGGGGGTCTAGGGTTAGTCACTGGCTACACATACTATGACAAAATCACAGGATGGTTTCGGTTGGAGGGAAACTTAAAAGCTCCTCTAGCTCCCACTCCTCTGCCATAGGCAGGAACATTTTCCACTAGACCAAATTGATTAACACCCCTTGCAGGCATAGAGCACCCATAAATTCTCTGAGTCATCTGTTCTAGTGTCTCACCACCCTCACAGTAAAGAATTTCTTCCTCATGTCCAACCTCAATACACCCTCCTTCAATTTGAGGCCACCCCATCCCTGGTGTCCACTTGGTCCTCAAGCCATTGACTGAAACTCTTGAGTGTGACCAAATTGCTAATTCCTTATCCACCAAGTGGCCCATCTGTCAGATCCACATCTCTCCAGCTTAGAGACAATACTGTAACTTCATGACATATGAAATCTTTTTTTATCCCACCAAAATCACTTTATTCCAAGTGTAATAGTTATTTCTTCCCTCTACAAGAGTCTTCCAAAAAGAGAAAACAAAGGTGTAATGTGTTTTTATTCCAAGTCCACCCAAGAACCAAAGCAGTCCAGGAGGGCTGGAGAACACACTGCCGTTGTATCACCTCAGGTAGTTCAGTGCATTCTTAAGGAAGGGAACTCTAAAGAATCAGGTTTTATCTACAGGCTAGTAAGACTCACACCACCACCACTTCTCTGTTTGAAGAAAATCTTCACTTTCATTCCTTAATTTCAACAAGGTGCTGTGGGATTTTTTTATTCTTCCATGTTTTTTTATAGCTGTGACATTTAAAACCAGAGCTATTTTTAGAAGACAGTTGGTGTGAGCTCAGCAATTTGTCAGATTCATTGCTGGTTTATAAGTCAGGCTCGTTGTACTTATTTTTATTTACAGCATTTTTATAAATAAACAGCAACATTGCATCAAATTAATCTCATTCAATTTGCTTGCTACTTATTTTGCTATTTGTCATATACATATTACTACAAACTAGTAATATACTAGAGTTCTCATACAGTGATGTCTTTAAGCTTGTCCTAAAAAAGTAAGACATTCCATAACTGAATCTAAAATACCTTACAAGTATATTTTAAAAATATTTAATTCCCACAATGTTTACTTAACATAAACAAGCAGGAACACTAGTTATAACTTCTGTATACCCTAAATTTGGTACTGCTTTCCTTATTTGATGTATCAGCTTTTTCATGACATTTCTCCACAAAGAAAAGATTGTAGGCAAAGCAGAATGCATTCCTAACTCTGTAAATCCTCTTAACTCCTTGGGACAAGTGAAATTCCTTGGCAGTAAGGAGTCATTAATATGTAACGTAAAAATTCAAAATGGCTTTTTATTAAGGGATTCCAGATGTGCCAACTCCATCATCTCACCTGCAAGCTCAACTTTACTGAAAGGCAAAAGCCTGGAAGCACTGACTCAACATGTAAAGCTACCAGAAAACATCATCTTCAGGCACTCTGACAAAATAAAGTAATATAAAATAAAATACAGCCGCCATCCACAGAGGTTTCAGCTACGGATGTCATGACTATTTTACAGCAGTGTAAAATACATATTTCATCTTAAGACAGTTAATTTCTGACATTGTCCATTACAGAAACAATGCAAAGACACCATGGGAAAAAATAATTAAAGAGAAATTGAGGTGAATGGTTTTGCTGTGCTTCCTGAGATAAAGGTACCAGCTCTTTCATACATCCTCTCCGATATACTAGAAGTTCTTTTCCTGAAGAAGGTCTTTCATATTTAAAGTTTCCCTGTTCTGATACTTCACAGTTACTGTTCAGGGATAAAAGAAGACTAGCATGCTTATTCTGGCAAAACAATAAAGAAATATCCAGGTATTTCTTTTGTCTTTTTTTAGAACTAAGCTTCACACTAGTAGAAGCAATTAAGAATGAAGTATTTTCTGAAGACTGTCACAAAAACAGGTCCTTTTTCAAGCTGAAAGCAAACCACACCAAAAGCAAATTACTTTGCAATACTTATCTGCACTTTAACAATCATATTTTACTTAAAAATCTCAAATGGACTTTGATTCACATATCCTATTTCAGTCTTTGTTCTCCATAGATTTCACTTGTTTATAATTTTTGCTCACCTAAGAAGCTATTTTTATGGTATGTGTAACTGGGAAATGCAAAAAACCCTCTGGATACTTGACAGTTATCTTTCCTAATGAGCACAGGCACATTAAAGTTATCTCTGCAAGCATTTCTGGAATGACTTACCAAGATCCTTTATTCTAGGTAGTACATTGTATGTGAAGTTTTTATAAGAAGCTACTTTCCCTTCTGGGGAAGCAATTCCCACATGAGATTCATAAATTCTTAAGCTTTTTAATCTCTTGGGAGAAGGATTCTTATGCTATAAGAAAAAATACAGAGTTGTCATTAGGAACAGATTAGGAGTGTTGTCACAATCACATGATTTGCACAAGATTAAAAACAATGTAAGGTTTATTTTGTTTTTCCTCTAAGAGCGTTCTAAGCATTTTAGAAGCACTTGAACATTTTAAAGTGTTAAAGCAAATGTCTGTTTGAAATTATCATCCTTTATGAACAAGAAACTGGACATTCATGATTCAAGACTTTTTTTATACTCATTTAAAATTACACTTCAGTGTTCAAACTGATAGCAGCCACTCCATTTGTTGTCCTTCTGAATCACTATGAATCTTGTTTGAAAATAGAGAGAGAAAATAGTAAGAAAGGTTTTTATTTTTTTAAACATACTTGCTTTTTGCAGGTACATGAAATCGAAGCCTTCTCTTAACTGAAATTTATAAATATTTTATTCCTGAAGAATACAGTTCCACAGCACAGAACCACCTATATTCTAATTACTTAGGATTAAAATATAATTTTAAAACCCCATGTCTGGAGATGAGTACACAGCATTTCTAGATGGGTGAAAATATTTGAAGAATACAGAGGCCATTGAAGTTAATATCCTATTTGTTAGTTCATTATTCAGATGAAATTTTGGAAAGGTAGAACAAAACTAGTAGAATACACACATGTGAACAGAAATTAAAGGAACAAGATAAAGAACAAAACATCTGGTTGAGGCTTGTTACCTGTGATTTATTTCCATTGGACACCTCTACTAGTCATAAAAGGATTTTTTATTTCAGTAAGGCCTTGTCTGTACCCAAAAGTTCTGGCCTCTTTTTCACTCTAGGTCATCCCAATCACTGCACTTCCAAATACCTACTCATTCCTTTTCTGGATGACATTGAGATGTCACACAGCACCATAAATAGAGTAGGCCACTAAATTGATAAAGACACACACTTTAATAGGAGTTAATGTACATTATGTTATCTATTTTTAAAGAAAATATTTTCCATGCCAGTAACTTTTTCTCTCTCAAGCAGCTGCTTCATAATTTGAGGTGGATGTGCAAATTTAACACAAAATAGAGGTTACAGCATCTCTAATATAAAGCACCGTGTGCCATTTTTCAGGGAAAACATGAAAAAGTTTAATATGAAACAACATCAATCAGACAGTCTGAAGTTTCAAAATGTTCTCCAAGGGTATTATTCATATATCATGCAAAGAGATTTCTCCCTTACAGCAGGGCACGAGAAGAAACAGGGCTTTAAATTCAATAATGGGATTTTCCTGATACAAATAAACCAGGATTTGACTGGAGCGTGGGCACCTTATTTTGCAAGTTTTTTCCTGACTTCAAGGAATATTAACCTAATGTTGAGTAGTGAACATTGCATTTGCAGATAACCAATCCTTATATCCAGTAGTGATAATTCCCTGCTCCACTCCCTACCAGGAACAGAATTCTTGTTCCAGAATACCTGTCAAACAGGCAGCAAACCAAGTTTAAAACACCACATTAATAATTATTTTTTGTATATTCTACAGGAGGCTGAAAACACAGCTCAAAAACATCCATCATTAAAGTCATTTTCTTCTGTCAAAGCCATGAATTAAAGCCCTTCATGTCTCAGCTGTTTTAACTAGTTGGCTATCTCCTTTTATTTTCCTCCAAACAGGGATAACAAAGACAACATGATACACATCTTGAAAATAATTTTGAAGCCTTACTATGTACGACTGTGGTGGATTCCAGTGAACCCAATCATAATTCACTTTGTCTTCATCACGGACCACATATCTTGCCCAGGGTGAAATACGATAGAGGAGGGCGCCGTTTTGAGCACGAATCACCACCTATAAAATAACACAACATATGCAGGCAGTCACTTATAACTCATCGAACGCCTTCTATGCAAGCCACAGCCCAGAATGAAATAGTAGACTACACTGAAATTTAATTTAAAGAACACACAAACACACAATGCAAGTCAAGAGAAGGAAGAACGACCCTGCTCACGGGGATGATTTGCAAAGGGACAGTAAACCAGACATGTCAGACAGGAGTGATGTTCACCAGCACGAGCTGAAAGGTGAGGATATATATAAGCTTTATATAAGTAATGGGAGAAAAAGATTTCCCAAATGGATTTCTGTTAGGTTCCCTAATTACTCCTGTCATTGCTATTTCCTTTCCATGTTCTCATAAATTTAAATAGACATGCAGTATAATGTCATTAGGATGAGAACTGTGATTTGTTTAACTTGGCAAACAAACAATCTAGCAAGGCAATTTTAATATCTTAATTCCATCTTCTTTTCCATACTCTGTGAGTCCTTAACGATGTCACATAGCCCAGGACCACAGACAACACAAGAAGCACAGGACAGTTTTTCGGTGAAGAAAAAGTTTCACCTCTCTCACATCCTCCCACCCCATCCCACCTCCCCTCTCCTCAGCACAGAAGGAACAGCATCACTCTGGTCTTGCTTGGTATCTTGGCTGCCACTAAAACAGTAACACAGATGGCTTGCAAATTTAAAACCTAGAAATGTACAAGCAAGTGCAGGCACAGAATTCTTAATTCTGCTTTTTTTAAGGAAGTGATGACTGTGATTTTTTTTAGTTTGTATTTTGGTTGCTGATTTTACGGGGCTTTTTCTTTTTTTTTTTCTTTTTTTTTTTTTTTAATAAGGAAAACTATGACATTATAAGAAACCTCAAATGAAAAGGGAAAGGGGGTGAATTTTTTTTCGCTCCTTTCTCTTTTTTTTTGGTGAAAAAATGTGACTTGTCTTTACTCTCAGTTCCTACCAGGGAGTCTGGAAAAAGAAATTATCAAAGAATTGCCTTTTCACCTCTGGCAAGTGTCTTTCATTGTTTGGATTCACTATCTGTACCCTTAACCCAACCATGGAAGAAGGCAGGATCACAGAATCATGCTTAGTTGAAAGGGACCTTTTAAAGTTCATCTAGACCAACAAAGAGTAAAATATGTATATGCAGATGGTTAATGGAAGTTGATAGAATAAGGCAAGGAAGTGTGATTGCTGTGCCTCAGTACACAGTATCATAACTCCAACAATTTAAATTAGGTTTCATAAGATGAAGTAATTGATACCAAAAACCTTGCCAGAAAAAGCCAAGAGAGTTATTGCAAACACTGTAAAGTTGCATGGAAAATTTCTTCTGTTAGCTGTGCTAGCAAAGCTGACCCAAAGAGTATTTCTGCAAATTATATCAACACGATGAAGATCCTCCTTGCTGATAGCATTGACAATTTGCAAATTACTCCTAAAATAATAAAACTTATCTCCTCTCTCTAATATCATACTTCTGATGGTGCTATTGCTTCTTTTATTATTTTGTTCCAATTTACCCACACAGAAAAAGGATTATTATTGCATATAATAACCTACTCATCTTGACATTCCTTTTTTTCTAATATTTTAGCATAATTCATACTAAACAGGCTTATGAAGGGTGGGCACATTTAGGAAATGTGGAGTAATTAATCTACATTCAGAACACTAATTAGCTGTAGTACTGGTTCAATCCAGAAATGATACTGGAGGGGGGAAAAGTAAATTTCTTTATTATGATATATTAATCCAGTCACGCACTGTCTTTAATTAAAATCATTAAGCAAAGAAAAAGTTAGAAAAGATATTAGAAAGCCATTTAAATGACCAAGCAGTTATTTCACTTTTTCAGCTTATACTTCTACAGTTATACTGCACAACCAATCTGTGTATCCCATCCTTCTGACAAAGTATAAAAATTCCTGTTGTTCTCTAGTCGCTTGAATTGACCTTATTTTCCCTCATTTGTGAGACACCAGTGCATTTGATTTACCAGTTATTCAGAAGTCATTTTGCTCAAGTGCTACTTTTGCATTTATTCAAAACACCTTCCAAGCCAAATTTAAGGGTTACATTTTTCAGGAATTGAGAGACTTCTCGGAAGTCATACAGGTTCCTAGCAACTTTCACAGACAGAATTTTAATAGATAAAACTAAAACTTCCTAGAAAAACCTGCATTTATTTGTCATATATTATGTAATGACGTAGAGCCATAAACAAGGGGTGGAAATTTACAGTGTTAAGGGTTGGGTTTACACATTTAGTCTTAAACTTTAGAGTCTGCTCAATTTTAAGGCTCACAATCTAAATTTTTGGGTTCACTCCTTTTAAAACTTTGCTTTCAGTTCTATTATGCAAACCTGTAAGAAAACTCCCACGCTCAAAAGAAAAGGTTATCACAGAACCACTAGGTTGGAAGAGACCTTTAAGGTCATAGAGTCTAACCCAAGATACATTTATCCAATAATAGAAGTAATGAAATTTAGCCACGTAAATATCAGAAAAATCTCAAAAAAAGTGGGGGAGCACTTATTTTAAACAAGTAATCATTTATTTGTTGCTTTCTTTACAGTATAGGTGGCCATAAGAAATATTTTTCAAATATATCCAGTCATGGGTATAGATTAACTTCATCCTGACAGCAGAAATCTCAAGTTTGCTCATTTGTTGCTGAAATTTTTGAGTATCATGGGCTGTGCACAGAGAAAGCATAGCCAAGAAAAACAATTATTACAACACGAGAGCTGGTAAAGTTGAATCCTCCTCTGGTTTGTAGATACATAATCAACACCGCGCCCTTACGGATCTATCAAGTGATCCCTGGAAATTTCAATCCTTAGTTGCTATAAAAGTTTATACTTTTCTTAACTTTATGTGAATATAATTTACAGAGTCTCTCCTAGGCTTAATTATCAAGCTCTGTACTCAATCATCTTACTCCTCTCTCCTGATATTGTATAAAGTTTATTAATAAAGTGAGAAATAAAACTACTCTAAATAATGTTTTCTGAAGTTTCTTGAGACACAACTCTCGTATCACCATGTTTAGCTGGAGCATAAGCAAAGGAAGTGGAAAGAACTGAATGGCACCACAAAACAAATAGCAATTCAGCCCACAACAGAGAAAAATAACTCTAATGCAAACAGTCTGACAGCTTTAGTTCCCATGTTTTTGTTATTTCTTGAAACAATTACATCAGTAAAAGTTGCAATAAAATGAATAAAAATATAAAGCCCACATAAAACAAAGATAGGTGAAAACTCCTGCTCCACTCACCCCAAATTATGACTTGTGGTCCCTTCTCTGCAGTGTCCAGATATAAAAATTAGCTGCTGTGTACACTCTAAATGCGTTATTACAGATTTTACATGCATAAGGAATACTGAATATGGTCATTACACAGTGCTTTTGACAGGGTACCTATAAATCAGTTCAAGAGATACTGTACTTTTCCTCCAAATTAGTTTGAAATGAGTGAAAAACAAATTCATAAAAGTTGCAGCCTAACTAGCTACTACTTAGTTCATCAAGACTTTATGGCTGACTTTACATTTTCTAATTAACTCAAAAAACTGTTCTCCAAAGAACATAGATAAAAACATGATGTACATTAAATTAGGCTTTTTCAAACTGGCTTTGGGATTTACCTGCTTCATTTTCAGAAGGCATGTCCCTGATCATTCCTCAATGTATGTGAGGAGGCACATCCCACCATTTGATACAAAAACTACAGCCCTCATTAAATAAAGCTTTTAAAACATACATTGCTATAGCACGGAACACATGTCAAGTTAACCAAGCAAACTGACAAAAGCTTAGCACCTCATCACAAGAAATCTTCTAAGTAATTTAGATTTAAATTAAAGAAAATCCTAGCCAAAAATAATCCCTGTATTTCTGATCCTATTATTACAGAAGACACTCCAACAAGAGGACAAGTGCAGGGGAAAAAAAGGAAATCCAAGTTTCCGACACAAACTGATACATCCTCCTTCATTTGTTAAAAAAACAGCAAAAACCGTTTAAGAAGACAGAAACTGGTATCTCAAAAGAGTTACATTTACACTGCCCAAATTTAGACAGAATGAAACAAAGACAAACCAACAGATGTAAAAAACTTGACACCATCGACAGCAGTCATCTCTTTGTGTGAAACATGAGATTAAGTAATATATTATCAAACTCTATAGTACATGGACAACACCGCGATTTTTTGTGTGTGTGTGTCTGTGTGCCAAGAGGGAAACAAATCTGCTTAGAGCTGCATCAAAAAGAGGCCTTTCTCCCCCTGTTTCAGAGTCTCCATTGCAGCTTTTCCATTGGAAACTTCTAACACAAGAATGTAGGAAATTCAAAGTAAGTCATGCTGAATTTGCCTACATTAGCTTTACAAATAGCTCACCTAAATAGTTTAGTTTAGGGTTTTTCCTCACCTCCCCTAGTGGTAAACATTCAAAATCCTTGATGAGATCTTTGAATGTCACATAATTCTGGCTTCCAAGTGAGATATAAATACATGTAAATAAACGGCCTCACAGAAGTAAGCGTCAGGAAGACAGAATGAAAACATCCTTCAAAACCTGACATTAAAAAGTCAGTTTGCTCTAAAAATGGACATGACACAGACACACAATTTATGTAAGTACAACTGCAAAATAACAGAAGCGAAGACCTTAACCTATGCTGCACATCTTTTGTATGCAGAGGTTAAAAATTTGTTTGGCATTCATTTTCCATTACAGGGATATTGGGTGTATTTTCAAAGTTTCTGTCTGAAGTGTACAGCATCTTGAAGTTTATCTAATAAGTGCTGTGGATTTCACAGATGAGTACACCCAACATAGAAAAAACCATGACATTAAACCTGAGTTTTCCAGCATCAGGGCTACTATGTGATTAATTCTGAAGAACTTTCAGATCTGAAACTTTCAGAAACCATTAGAAAAACCCATGTATGGCTGAAGTCAGAGAAAAAGTAACCAACAGAGGCTGGCTTTAAAGGTATGTAAAAATTGGTGTGCAAAAGTTCATTCCAATTCTCCAAATGCTGGACTGCTGGAAGATAAAGCAGGACCTAAAACTCACAAAAACATCAGTACCAAAGTGACAACATGTTCCATGTTTGCCCACTAGAGGATAGAAAATTCACGGAATGGGAAGTAACTTGTAGGATAAAACTAAATGTAGGGGTTTTGAGTCTGTTTGATGATGTTTAAAACTCTCAAAAGCAGTTTATTACAGTTAAGGGGAAACCATCACTCTGAGGTCAGTGCAGTATCATAAAGAAAACACAATAACACATTGGAGCAATTCAGAAGCTGAAATAGGTCTCATTTAATGTAATGATGCTGCCAATGCAGGACAAGTGAGATTGAGAGACCTTGATTTTTCAGGCATTTGAGACTCTTGGGTATCCCATTATTCTGCCTTTCCACAGTAACACAGGCCTTTTCTATCACCCACAGTACATCCAGCAACTCCTGGATGTCTTGGGGCATTTGAAGAAAAACACTGCGCTTACATTCAGGCAATTTTCAACCTACTGTGACTCAGGGAAATCTGCTGGCTTTCTATGAACAGACACCACACATTTTTTCTCAGATGACCTATAATGATAAAAAGTATGAAAGGTTCACAACAAATTTCAAAGCTTTGCCACAAATATAAATTCAGATAAAATGTAAATCCACATGTAGAAATGGAGCTTAATGTGGCTGTGCTATTGTTGAGACAGATGAAACTCTGCAGTAACAGGCCACAAACTACCACATTTAAAATATATGTTTATGAATATTCCTTTTTTCTTTGTGTTTGGCTACCTTTATCTTCTCTTCACAGCAGCTCCATTTGGCTACCCTGTGTCCACACACAAAGATCTTCAGAACAGTGTGAGAGAATAATTCAGGGGACAGTTGCACAAGATCAGACAACTCTGCTCAGCAACCACTCCTTTAGCTTTCAGTTCCTGCATCTAAAGCAGACTTCAAATCCATACATGAGTATTTCATTTAATTATGATGTGCTCCCATAAGGTGTCTGCCTCAGTTTCCACTATTTAGGAAACAGGCTCAAACATTAGAAATAAAAAGCCATGCTGTTATTCCTTATTTTTCAGATATTTATTTTGATTTAAAAGTACAATCTTCTGGCCTAGTTCTCTTAAACTATATATATAAAGAATTTAGACATATTTCTGCTGTTTGAGAAATTTGCTATATAATAGTTTATAATTTATACCCAAGCTGGGGAAAGAAAAATGATGAAACGATAACTAAATAACTGATGAATATATGCAAGCCAATAAATTGCTCTGAAACACTGTATTATTATTTCATTACTTTAATAGCTTGAAAACAGTTAGAATGATTCTTGGTATATGTGGCTTTTAATACAATGATGAAATTAAATTGGCCATCAAACCAACAATAGCTAATAAAATGAGAGAGTGGACTAGCTTTACTATAAATATGGAAATGTCAGCAACTTGTTATATAAGAGCAATATGCTATTATTTCAGTATTTTACAGTCTACAGTATTTCATTAGCTTCAGATCTATTCATTTATGACACAAAATTATCCAAATATAAAAGCCACAGGAATACAGATGGAAACATCATCTCATCTCAATAACATGCATCTGACTTAAAAGCAGGTTCAACTCAAATAGTTCAGACTAGATTGCTGCTGTAAGAAAACCTGGATTCAGATTTTATTTCATGAATGCTGTTCAGTTTCAAAGACAGGTCCTGCATTCAAGACTCCAATATAATTCTGCTATTTGCTTTTTCCTTAAATTGAACATCCTTTTCTCAACACCCTCAAGTTGCTCCAGAAACAGAACCATAGAGGTGTTTAGGCTGGAAAAGACCATGGAGTCCCACAGCTAGCCCAGCACTGTGCTCACCACTAAACCATGTCTCCAAGTGTCATAGCCATGTGTTTTCTTGAAAACTTCCGAGGTTGGCAATTCCCTGTTCCAATCCATGACCATTCTTTCCTAATACCCAATCTACACCTCATCCGGCACATGGAGGAAATTTCCTCTTTGTCCTGTCACTCCTTACCTGGGAAAAGAGACCCACTCTCACCATGCTACAATTTATCAGCTGAAAACACCTTACCCTGTACACCCCTGTCTGTCCTATTCATCCACAAAAAGAATCAATCCTGACCTTAGCACCCAGGATAGAACACAGGGTTCTGATGACCTTCTGCCAGTGGACAGTGTAAACTGAGGTCATTTGCAACAGCAAATAAAATCACATCAGCCCCTCACGAACACAGAGGAAAACAGAGCAACTCCTCTCTTTCTACAGGTCAGCACTGGTTTGTGGGAGAAGCACTGGAATCTAGAGGCAGTACTTTGGTATGTTTGGTTCTTATTGCACTGGACTACAGCAGAGCGCTTTGACACAAAGCGCAACCTGCTGCAGAGCCCAGGACTGGAATCGAGAGTTTCTTGTCTGCAAGTTCACTTTAAAGCAGCTTTAGATAAAAATACAAAAGCCTGATAAAAATTTGGGATCTAACAGCATGGTAAAGAGCATTATTCTGTAATTGTCTCACTTTACCTGGTAGATTTTTAGAGGTCTGATAAATTTTTCTCTTTAATAGCCTCAGAATAGAAGGCAAGAAATGAAGAAGCAAACACAGCTTCTGTACTAGCGCTTCGCTCCTCTTGCTCCTGCACAGCCTTGTTAACAAAGCTCAGGAGAGGCAGCAAGGAAGGAATCAGAAGCTCTTCAACACTTCAGCTTCCCCAGCTCAGGAGTACCTTCCCAAATGAACCTTCACCAAAACTGGTGGGGCAAGAAGTATGGAAAACAGGAGATCTTTCCAGAACTCAACTTCATCTGAAAAACTTTACCATATTCTATTCGTACTGCTCCAAATAACCAAGAAATTGAGTGTATCTGTCAAGGTGCTTGTAGAGTAAAGTTATTTCCTTACAGTGAATTGATTAGAAACCTTGAAATGAAAGTTTGGAAAGAATGGACAGCATGTTGCTTCTTCCAGGCTGTTCTCCATCCTAAATTGCAAACTGGTTACATTGGAAAGAAAAAATAATAGAACACTAGTCACATTATGCCTTCCCCCAGCTTTATCTTCCTGATCAATTTATGACTACTATCAAAACTAAGTCAGTCAATACAAAGTTGTCTGGATTGCTCTGTTTCTTCCTAACTATTTTCTGAAAAAGAAACCTGCTAAAGGGACAAGAATGTCAATCAAATATTGAAAAAAACTCCTTATTTATCAGACATAATAGTACTTTTTAGGTGGTTTACATGTTTAACAAAGTTCTGCAGACAAAGCTGTGCCATTCAGAAATCATGGGAGAGAGATTTACTGGCAATGTAAATATATCATGACATCAGCTATTACAATCTAAACTTATGGATGTTAAATATTTGCTCATAATTCCCCCTTCTTTCCCCTTCCCTTCTGCCTCAGGGAAAGAAAATAAATTAATACTAAAACACAATCAAGATATGAAAGAGGCAAAAGCCTATCTTCTAAGTCAAGTCATGAAGTCATGCCTTGATTTTCCAAAAGAGGGAGATGCAGCACCATTTGTGATTTAAGTATTTCAATTGCATTGCAGGACTTGTGAACATCTTTAACTAGTTTACTAGGATCAGGTTAAAGGCAAGTTTTTGTTCTGTTTTTTCTGTTTTGTTTTGGTTTTTTCTATTTTTGTGCTTATCTTAGAAAACTAAGAGAAACCAGTTTAAAAAAAAAAAAAAAGAAGAAAATATTGTGTTATCCATTTGAATAAACAAGTAATTCAAAAGCTAGAGCCAGTAGCCTAGTACTCTAAAATATCTATGCAGATAAAAATACCATAGGAAAATCAAACTGTCAAAATCCAGGAAACCATAGTAGAGTTGTTAAAAATGAAAGCAACATCACACAGAAACATTCCCAATTGATTTTAACAGTCAAGTGTTCAGAAAATGCTTCACTTAATCATCCAAGTACATGGCTTTATAACTGTTACCCACACGGGCAGAATTATTAGCTATAAGGGACAGTGAGTTTAGTTTCACAAATAGGAAACACACATCTGTGCTGAGGGAAAGCATTCAAATTTTTTTTTCAGTCTAGAATCCTGATTTTGAAAAC
>WBMY01017452.1:555054-602755 GCA_013397315.1 Donacobius atricapilla | reverse complement strand
AAAAAAAAAAAAAAAACCTTAATAAATCAAAGGAAAACTGGAATCTCTAAAATACACAGTTGGAAAAAATATTCTCCCTCCCTATGATTTAACCAGAAACAAGTTACTATAAGAACAGTGATGAAGCTTAAAGACTATGAAAATTTGTATGCATGATATAGAAGCATTCCTGTATGTATTTTATTGGTTTCTTCATTAAGAGGCTTGGAGTACAAGAACATGGTTTGAAAAGCAATCATAATAATAAAGCACGTTACACATACAATAAGTGTAACTTATTAGAGTTGTTTCAAGCCATGTCAAGTAGAAAAGAAACTGATGAAGTATGTAATATGGGCACCCAAGCATTAAGTATTACTTATCCTCAACTACAAAGCATTTGTGTCAAGGACAACTGCTGCAGAATGCACCTTGCAACTGAGCGGCTGTGCCAATCTGCAGAGAATGTCAGGAACTTTCCCTAGAACGTGACCCTGTTCTCCAAATGAAAACAATTCCCATGAGAATCACAGCCATGCTTATATATTCTTAATATGGACTCTCAAATTCTGTTTCAAGACCTCTTCTTATTTAAGATGTGTCCCTCTTTTCCTCGAGGAAAAAAAAAAATCACATTTTACTTGAATGTACACCTAATAGTAATTGAAAAAATTGGTCTTCTGTATGGATAAACTGAAAGTAAAATATCCTAAAGTATTTTTAAATAGCAAAACCTCCTGCCAGAGAATTGTGCAATCTTCAAGTCCCAGCAGAACTAAGCCTGCCAAAATAACTGAACAGGAATATTCTAAAGTACTGAACTCAGTCTGCAACAAAGGCTCCAAAGAACAACAGTCCACTGCACTACAACGGTTCATTGGTGCTACAACCTCTCCTATGAGTCCACGAGGATTTTGCACATTGTTTACTAAATCCAAACCGGCAATGTCAAGAGACCATTGACCTCCCAATGAGATAACAACTCTTCCTGCTGGCAAACCTCATCTATAACCCAAAGAAGTCTACAACTTTCTCAAGGGTCATGGCTCACAATCACATCCTGAAACGTGATGGGTACTGCCACAGAATTAATGTTCTACTTCCAGTCAGCATGAAATCCAGAAATGCGTATGGTACATGTTTTAAGTCCTGTTTAGTAACTCCAAAATCCCAGGAATATATGTCTGTTTCTTCTTGCACATAGGGTATGTACCATGACGCTGCAGAACACTTCTTTTATTCACTGTTTAAATTTGCAAACCTGGTGATTCTTTCTTGGGTTTTTTGGGTTTTTTTTGGTTTGGTTTTTTTTTTTTTTTTCTCATCCTACACACCATTTGAGACATGACATTTAAGTGATACAGAACTTAGCAGAGTGAGCAAGGATATTCCCTCTTCCCCCAGGCTAAGGTAAACCAGAGTAATTAGAAGTGCTTCTACATGTACATGTAAGGAAACAGCAAACATCTCCTCAGAAAGGCTTCCACTCCAGTCAAGTTTTAGTACCTCTGCTCATGGTACCCAAGACTCCCTTCGTAAAAGCCATCTGACTGCACATAACCTATCTCATAATGATAACAATCTCCCCAGGAAAGTGCTGCATTCCCCAGCATTGGACACTTCAGATCCAGCTAGACAGGGTGCCGGGCCATTGTGACCAGGGCATGCTTTTGCCACGAATGGTTGGACCAGAGGATCCTTGAGGTCCCTTCCAACCAGGTATTCTACGTTTCTATTTACATCTTACAACCCTAAAAGTCCACCACATTTTAACACTTCTGTCCCCAGAATCCTTGCCATGAGCTGCCCTTACTAATAGATTTCCTGGGTTTTCACATTCTCCTTATAAACACGTTTTCGACATCAGACTGCTTGAAGTGCACGAGACCTGAGCTCCACACCAGACTGGTACTAGGCTGCTGCACCTCCTGATCAGCAGGGTCAGCTGCAACACCATCTATTTCATCAGTGGCAGCAATTACACACGATGAATTTTACTAGCAGTGGTTCCCTGACACAGATTAACCTACCTGCTCACCATATTTGATTCCTTTTCACAGTTTACAAGTTTAACACAGAGCACGCAGATCTACTATGAAGTACAGGACAGAGTGGTAAAAACTGTAAGGATTAAGTTTTTAAACTATTCTTCACAACTAGCCTTCCTCTACCCAGCACCTCATGAACAGAAATGTACTTTTAGGTACTTTCAATCATGAATAATAAACTGTTAATGTTCTGACTCAATGTAGTTCTTCCTCTGCACACTTAAATATTAAAAAGAGTAATACTTTTGGACTGGAAAACTATTAAAACCAGTTGCAGCGAACTTTGAAAGCTTTTTGTACAAACTGATGAAAGAACTGTGCTGTTCACACGTGCCTGGATCTTGTACTGGCCTTGGCACCTACAACTCCCGTTCAGCAATCACCGGAATCACTCACACATGCAAGAGTATGAGCAGAAAAATACTGTGTTAACAAGTGCACAAGTTATCAAATCTAATCACCTCATTACACAACAAGATACTCCCTCAAAAAACTACAGATGTCACCATTTAAATACATAGAATATACACACACACACACACACAGACATGCAGAAGAAAAGGGTACAGACTTAACAAATAATGGAATGCAGAGCTTTAAAAAAAGTTTCTACCACTTTCTCAGGTGTTCTTTCCAGGAAAAGTACATGAACTACACATCATGAATACTCAAGAGACATTTAGTTGCATATATAGATTCATGCACCTACCCAGCACACTGTTAGCTGAAGTGTCACATGAGTTTATTAATTTAAACAAGTATTGTTCTGGGAATAATTTCAGAAATCACATATCTATTGTCATGACTAGAAACTTGAACAATCACTTCTATTTTAATATATCCTCTCCAGCTCACAAAAGAAAATTTAGTGGTTCTGCTATACAGATTCTTTTCCTACTTAATGTTACAGGGCAGTAGGTAGCTCTATCATAATTGTCAATATTTTTCAAGTATTGATTTTGCCATTTTTCTTATTTAGATGTGTGAAAATATTTTAGAACTTGACCATGAATTTGGAAATTATTTTCAACTACGTTTAAATTCCTAAAGAATTCAATTTACCAGTTGTTTTCCATTTCCTGTGTTGTTCTTTGGCATTCCTGTAAATAATATTAAGCAAGTTCCCCAGTGCAGGCACTAAGATCTCTGTTTTTACCAATACTATCCCTGAATTCCACTGACACTATTTCAAAATTAGGATCTTTCCCACTACAGTGAAAACTTAATTTAGAGGTACATTTAAGCAGTTAGAAAAATCATTTATAAATAAACAATAAAAGGACAAAGTGTAACACTGATTAAACTCCTGCACTAATATGACCACACTTGATGAGACTTGCTATAAAAGTCTATCCATGATAATTTTTTTAAAAGCTTGCTGTGTCCTCTAAAGAGGTAACTAAGAATACCACAAAAGAAGGAAAAAAAAATCAGTTGTTTTCTACGATAAAAGGGAAGTATTTGCACCCCAAGTGCTATCACTGCAGAATGACAAACATGCTGATGTTTAAGGAAAACATCTTTCAAACTACCTCATCAGAAATAATGAGAGGCAAAAAGGCTTCTTTAATAAAAGGATAACATTTGACTTTGGGTTTAAATCTGTGCTCACTTATGACATCTGTCAGAAGCCTAAAAGCCAGCACCACCCTACCACAACAGCAACAATAGTTGTTCACTTAACTCACTCTAAGCTCCCAAATGATCCATGGGAGAGAGAAAAAACATGCTCTTTTCTAGCAGGTAACCTTATTTTGAAGATGGATGTCAAAATTCACAAGGGAGTCACTCAACTATCATGAGCATCCATCTCCTCACACAGAAAAGTGTCAGAAGATTTACAGCAGGTTTTTTAATTACTCATTTTCTGCAATGTTTATATTTACTTATGAGAAGACTGCCTGAAGAGCTACAGTAGACAGCCTGCTACTATTGAAAACAGGCAAACGTTTGACCTCTGCTCCTCATTTATTTTCCCACGAAAATATTTTGTGACCTGACCCAAATTAGTGTCACTGACTACACTCCATCCATTTCCCGTTCTGGCTTAGATATTACTTATTTAAAAGAAATGACCTTGTTACCATTTCAGAACTTGGCACTTGCCTGTGTGGAACTGAAGATCAAAACAGAGTCGACAGACGCTAAAGATAAGGACCTTCTGGAGGAGACAGTTCTTCCCCTAACAAATCATTCACCACAATGATGTCTCAAGTTGACTATTTTAACTTAAGTACTTTAGAATCATACCGGTAAAAGCAACTTTTAAAGATGATTCTCTTACGCTTCTTTAGTAAAGAAAAATGGGAAATACTTCCATTACTAAAAAGACGTCTGTTGCCTGGTCTAGTGCAGACACCAGTGCCAGCTTATTTCAACATTGCCTCTGCAATCTGCATAGCAATTTCTATCTGTGAACAATCAATACACTCAGCTTCTACATAAACAAAAATCAGCAAAACTGCACTCTCAAACAAAAAATACAGGCATTTATGAACAATCATGAATGTTTGAACCTTGCAGCTCAAGGAAAACTTACAGAAGAGCAGAAGCTTTCTGCACCCATTAGTAGAATGGGAGAGGATAAGATCAGCTGTAGCATGAGGGTAAGGTATAAGCCTACCATGTGAATACTTCAAAAGCTTTTGTGATAAACCATCTCTGAACTACCTTAACTGGAGATTTTTTTGTATTTTTCTGTTAGTCCCATCATCTGACTACATCATTAGAACACACAATGAAGTGTTGGATTCAGTCCTGAAGGTGCCACGGAACAAAAACACAGTGTCAAGAAAGATTACTAGCAAAACTACAGATGAGGCTGGGAGTAGCCGCATATGGATGGAGCCATCAGTTATGACTACACACATTCATGAATCAAGTTTCTAAACGTTTGGTCCTTTTTTTTAAGGAATATATCCCAAATAAAATCTGTTTCATGTGCAGACAGGCAGTCCTGTTTCAAAAGCCTGTTGGACAATAATGTATTTTGAGTGTCAGTGACAGCCACTAAATTTGTCTAAAATGACCACAGAAAGCTCAATTAAAGTGACAGGGTAGAAACAGTCTAAAACAATTTTTAAAAAAAAAAGAAAAATTCACATTCTACTCTGCCAGAGGGTATCTTTTGGCTTTTCAGAAAACTCAGAGCAACTACAGAAGTACAGCAATTCATCTTGCAAGTACATCAGTAGCAATCAGTAGCAATTCCGCATGCTAAACTAATTATGTATAATGCAATCCTTGCTTTATGGAGTTTATATTTCAAAGAAAATGCTGATAGGAGGAAAATACTATCAAGACCTGTACTTCAAAAGGAGAAGATATGACCAGTGATTATTGAAGAGAAAAAAATCATTTTGCATTGCTCTGAAAGTATTTAAGAATCTATAGGTTTTTTGTTATTATGTAAATAATTATCAACACTCATCATCAGTCACACCTCTTATCTTTACAGAGAACATAGAATATTCTGGAGTAGATGAGTTGAGTTTTGTAGATAAAACACAGAATGTAAACATAGCAACAGTCAAAAAATCGAACCTACTTGCATCTCAAAACCATGGAAAATGTAAATAACCTGCACTCTCATACCTTGCTGCATAATCACTGCATTTCGGAGTTGCAGACAACTGTTTTTCCTGCTCTGTAAAATAAAAACAGCTTTCTCGTCCTTGAATGGTTATTCCTAAATTTCAGTTTATCCTTACTTATTACTGGGATGATTTCATAAGCCATAACAAAAAGCATAGAGATAAGCACACACACTGAGTAAGCATTTCCAGTGCATTTTCGTACATATCTTTGTTTTAACAGATTTCTTCTTTCCCTAAGCTGATTTTCAGTAGAAAAATGAGGATTTTTTTTTTCAGTATTTTAGTTTTGGTGAAGGGATCTCTGAAAATATAGTATAATTATACAAATGCTCCCAGTCTATGGGTAATTTCAGTACATTTCTTTCCTTTACTATTTCTTACGGCCCTCTATTACCACCCAGTATCTCTGAAACTCAAGCTCTGAAGGCAACGAAGCACATCTCTGATTTAAATCAATATTCACCTAGAAATCACCAACTCTGCTGTTAGCCGTCATAGGTGAATTTGCACTAGGCATACAACTGTGGCATTTGACAGCTCAAAGAAATGTTCCATTAATTTCTGGAAGAAAGCATTTTAAGCTCATGGATGCTCATGAAATACAACTGTGTTCAGTTTCACTCACTTAAGCCTTCCACTCAATACTCCGAATTCCTAAAGAGTAAGTAGAAGCTTTACAAACATGCATGCACCATTAAAGCAACAAAGAAAATCACTTGAAAAGCCATGGTTACAAGTATTGCAAAAATTACCAAGGTATTGAGATTTTAATAGGACCTTAATAACATGTACTTGCATCAAATAGAGAAAGATTTTATCTATACATTACTTAATTCTTCTTTTTCAGATTATTAACTTGTAAACTGCTTTCCTCTTATAATATGGTGTAAAACCCTACAACTACATTTCAGCCACATATGTCTGTTCCCAAAATCTCTCTGTGTGATGCTTAATGTTTCACTCCTTTAGGTCACTTTGCCCAATTAGATAAACTGACTCTACTTCTTAGAACAATTAGAGGATGATAAAGTTACTTAAAAGAAAACAAAACGATCAGTAAATGAATAAGAAGGGTTACAAGAGTTAGAATAAGTCCAGAACCAACACCTTTAGCTTTGATCCATGGGGCACAGGAGAATGTCCATCTTGAGGTGGAATGAACAACTCCCACTTCCCATATTCCAGCTTCTTATATGGATGAGAGAATGGATTCCAGCCATCTGCAATATAAGAAATAATACTAAGTGTTCATCTTAAAATGCATCCAATTACAATTCAAAGGTGTAACTCTGAGTTCCATCTTTCTCAGAATAAACTTCAGTGAGAGCAGACACAAATGCTTCTATACCTGATACTGCACACATATTCAAAAGGAGTAAAATGAAATGCAACAGGCTTAAGTCCTCAGGAAAAATCCACTGTCATTAAAAAAAATTAACTGAAGCAAGCTTAAATCCCATAATTCACTATTCTTTTCCTCTTTGGATTTACTGAGCACTGGAGATGTGTAAGGATGGTCATTACGGCCTGTTCAACTAAACAGACACATGCCAAGGGCGTCTGGAGTGTTTGTAGGCACATTCAAGGTTCAGTCCTATGAATGGAGTGAAGATATCACTTCTGAACTGAGACACTTCAGCAATGGAGTCATTTCTAGGCTAGAAGGAAGTAACAAGATAAATTTGAAAATGACTTTTTTCTTTTTGCCTTGAAACATCTATTTAACATAGTTTAAGGCAACAGACTCAAGCTAAATAGGAATGAGTCAACACAAAAAACTGAAATACATTAAAGCAACACATTAGTCTCCCTTCATGTTAATCTATTTGCATGCCATGGCCTCTTCTAATAATAAATAAAAACCCCAACAAAAATCCCACAACAACCACCAAAACTGACACATCATTGAAAGAAGAATAAGCAGCCCTCACTTTAAGAATATTAACTCAGACTTGCAGAAAACCACATTGCTACTAAGCATGTCAGTGTTAAAAGCATTTCAATAAAAATCTGGACAGTTAAAACTGAAGCAGGATCATCACTTTTGCCACCACGGAAATCACAGCAGGGGAGGTAGGGAAATCAAGTTCTATTCATCAGCATATATATTTTCCTAAACACCAGTAATCACAAACATTATCTGCTGTGCAACAAAAGTATAATCTTGTAATGTATGGATGTGTTGAGTTTCAGAAAAAGACCAGACTGCTTTCAAAGTTGCTGGTTGCATTTGCACAGCTGTTTAAACCCAAGAACTGCCAATCTTTAGTTAAGGAACACTGAAAGACACAAATTAAACAAGGCCACACAATGTGACAAAAATAACTATGCCAGACAAATATTCTGATACCTACTCATTTTACAATGGAGAGTAAAACAGAAATGCAATTAATTCAGTGTTCTATTTAGATGATAGTATTTATCAGGTTAAAGTATTTGGATAGTGGAGCCAAATTACATGTATTAGCAGAGGGAAAAGTATTTTCTAAACTATTGCTTAACAGCAGAAGAACTTACATATTAGTAAAATTTAGATGGTTCCTCCCCCTTGGCTTTACATTGAAGTTTCAATCAAGAAAAATAATTGAACAAACACTACTAATATCTACTAGAACCAACATCAAACAAAAACCACCTTGGCAATTAAGCAATACTCTGCAATAAAATGTCTTAACTACAAACTATAGACAGTGTTTATACATTAAAATATAGATACATTTTTTATTTCAGAGCATGGTAAAAAGGTATAGAATACAGCATTTTTTAAAAGTTGGAGTTTTTAAAATTACTAACAGCTAAACTGTCTCAAACATTCCAGACAAAAATGAGAAAACAGAAGAAAGATGAAAAATGTAACAAAGATGTTACGAAGTTGCAAGAAGTTTGCTTTAAAAACTAGTAAGGATTTATGATAGTCAAGACCCATCTTGGCAGACTTACTCTAAATCCTTTCCATCTTCTTCTCCCCCCAGATATCCCACTATCCTCATGGCTTCTCATGAAACTCTTTCCAATGGAGCTACACCTCTTGATTCAATGCACAAACTTAACCATATATGCCAGGTGGTGAATACTGCGCAAAATTAAAAGTTACAGCAAGAAAGTCTTAGGCACAGTTTTTATAAAACTCACCCAGGGGAACCTGCAGGGAGTTAATCATGTTCACGAAAACCACTGCATTCTTACAATATTAAAAAAGATTCTCATGACCTCTACTAAAGCCACATCTCTTCCCTCCTTCAGAGAGGGAACGGTTACATCTGTCTACCTATTTAAATATCTCTGCTCTCCACAGACAGATTTGATAATTCTGCCAAAGTTGCCTGAACTTTCCCCTTCACCTGCCAGCAGTGCCAGATGCTCCTGTTAATCCCTCCTGTTCCCAGCCACAGTCCGTGACTGCAAGCCTGTGGCTCATGATTTAAAAATAAATGCAAAGCAAGACCCATCTGCCCCAGATGGTCCTACTTAAACCCACTGTTTACTAATTACCCCTGGAGAGGAGCTCACTTAGAAAGATTGTGACAGAAAACATTGCTTTGTATTAATACCAGAGGCATAAAGAACATGGAACACTCATAAAACTGAAGACTCCCTTCAAAGAGAGCGGCTCATGCTTCTCTCAGTTTTCCTGCTTGGTTTTCTGATTTTTCAGCAAAACTTAGCCAAAAGTGCCTGAGGGAAGAAAAGAAAAAAAAAACCTCAACTAACCAACAAGTGATTAGTAGACTATTATGAAGATGAAAAACAAAAAGTCAAAAGAAATATCTTAGTTTGAGAACAGAGACTTCAAAGATTCTGCCAACAACTACAAACAGGAAAGAGCTGAGAAGATTACCACGGAAGTTCAAACAATCAGCTTGCATAGGTATTGGGGAAAAAGGACACCATCACAGAACACCCATAAGCCATACACAAAGGCAAAAGCTTCTGTGCAAAAGTTTAAGCCTCAGCTATCGCTTAATCCAACACAGAAGACATCTTTGATAGCCTGATACTTTGTTTTGTCTTATCTCTGTGATTGGATCTTCCAGCCAATTATTTAAACATTACATCCTACCTCAGCAAAGGAGGCACAAGGGAACTTCTTGCTCAAAACTACACCCTTAGCTTGCCAAAGAATCATGAACTGAGCTTTAATGTGGAACAGAATTTAAAGCTATAAAGGTTTGGGTTCTACCATTTGTGACAAAAACTCAATTTAAATGCACATTTCCAGCTAAATGACAATTTGATTGACTTCCTGTTCAATCTCCTGATTTTGTTTTCACATTGACAAGGATACAGCCATACACCTCTGAGGCTCATGCCTGAGCTTGGAGTTTCACACAAGAAATTAATACTTCTCGCAGAGGAAAGGAGTTGTTCTCGCATATTAACCAAACAATTGACCTTATCCAATAAAAGAACTGTAGCTGTTTTTTCAAAAGCGAAAAAATCTTTATAAACTAAGGTTGAATACCCAAGTGAAATCAAATCTCTTATAGCAATTGTATTTCCACATACTTTGTGATCAATTAAAAAGCCTAAAGAGAACAGAGTTCAGCAAACACTCAGCATCCTTGAACAAAGTCTGTAAGACAAGTAGCAGTTCAGACAAGGGAAAGAGCATCAAAATTCCAGTATCCTAACAAGATACCTGTATTCCACTGATTAGAATATAAAATCAGAACATAACTGGAGAGATTCTCCAAGGACACGATTCTGTTCCACACAGTGGCCAATTAGGTCTTCCTCTCCCCACGTTAATAATTTTTAAAGCAGATTATGTTAATGATCTTGCTCTTGAACTGTTGGGAACTGGGCAAACAGTTCAAACACTGATGTAAAAACAAGTGTCATTATTTCTCAGACAAGATGTTTCCTTGTGTATTAGTGCCACCTTATATTACAGTCTACTGCTTTCAATCATCTGCACCCACAGAAATAAAACACTGTTTGACTTTACTCATCAAACTTAGGTATTTTTCAATAAAAATCCTGGAAGGAAGCAGTAAGAAATTCAGTACAATATCATGGCAGTACCTAGAACCCATTTCAGTAAAAATCTGGAATAAAAAAACCCCAAAACATTCTGATACATGACGTTTTTAGTCAACTGCCAGATACTCAAACTATGAAGTACAGTGCCTTAACGTGCTCTCTTTTCATTCTGAAGGTTCTGAAGGGATCATGTCAGAGCTTAAATAATAGACAAATATCCTCCCAGAACTAACTATCCTACCCTCCCTCCACCAATCCGACCACAGCAGAAGCCTTCCCCACGAGTGCAAGAAAAAGGAAGCAGAAACCAAACCAACCAGACACTCCAGACTGATCAACATTTTAGATCATGGTTAGCTGGGAAAGAGGGAAGGGAAGACAAATAAAAGAACAGAAACCACAAATATAACAATATATTATAGCAAACACATTTCCAAATTAATATATGCATACTTAATTTCAAGCTTTTTAAAACCAGCAGCTTTCTTTTTAAAATGAAGGAACTGCTTAAAGATAACCCACTGAGCCTCTGCATAACCAAACACAAACGGGAATGTTCCAACTCCCAAATAAATTCTGTGGGTTACTCCCAAAACTCATAGTTCAGTGACTTATTTTGAAATAGTCAATTGTAAAGCAGCAATAAACTGCCAGTAGTCACCAGGTTCCTCAGTGACAGAGCATGCAAATGAAATATTCAGTGTTATCACTGAGAGCTTTGAAGGAGCTATAATGTTGACAGTGCCTCTACTATTTGAAATTCCACTGACTAATTGCCTCATACACTTGATTTACTGAGATGCTGAAAGTACTAATTGACAAATCTTAATGTTTTTGGATGTTCATTTAATACTTCTTAGATAGAGTAAAGCATCATACTAGAACACCAACAGATACAATACTTTTCTCTCCAATTACAGAGTTTTAAAGAGACAAAAATAGCTCTGAAAGCATTGGGATTTTCTTAAATTCATGCTTTTCAGTCTCCAATCCACTTACAGATTTGTGTGCTATAACTAGTTTCTAGCTTTTTCTCCCAAAATACACAGTGATATTAAGAAGGTTTCTATAAATTGGAGCTATCCCATTCATTACAAGTTTCTCAGAATAAGGTATAAATACCATAATTTGGGTCAAAATACCTTTATAGCAAAGCTTTTATTGTCTGTTATAAGGCATAAAAGTCATTCACAAAAAACCTACATGTATAGGACTGAGGTTTCACATGTACAGGATTAAATTACTCATGTTTATCTGATGCATAATTCATAAAAAATATATTATCAACTATCAGCTTAATTATAAATTTGGGGAAAAAAAGTTCAAGGTCTCTGTACACAACCTATACTCACCATTTTAATTTTTATTACTTTTTGATCCTCAAATAACCTAAGTTGAAATTAGCAGAGACTAATACTGTGTGTCTTTACATCAAATATTAAGATATTCTCAGAAAATACCATATTATTAAGGAAAACACTGCTACCCATCTCCAAAAAAAAGCATGAATTGACAATTTTTATATCATATCCCACCGTATTTTAGTTTAAAACCTAAAGCCTTCTGTCATCTAAGTTCAATGTTTATGTCTTTGTCTAAGATTTCCAACTTATTTCTTTGTCTAAGATTTCCCCTGACATAGTTACACTATGGTTCTTTCTATAAAAAAGTTTTATTAAAAAAAATCTTATTAAAAGCAATCCCAATATCCAATTTAAACACAATATAATCATAAATTTAGTCTAAGACTTTAACCTGCTTGAAAACTTAAAGAAAGGTTAAAGGGATTCAGTTTTAATTAAACATATCTGTAGCAATCTGACTCTAAATCTAGGGTTTTGCAATCCAATTTCTCATGAGAATATCATTCAAGATCATATGAATTGAATGACAATCTTCCATTCCTCCAGTCTTTCCAAGTACCCTATTGTCCCCTTTGGGAATGAATACTTTACTATGGCTGACTGACATATAGGAGAAATACAGTTTTTCCACATTACGATGATTTAATTTTTTTTTTTCCTTCTTATTGCCATATTTCATTGGTGTTTAGCTACAACTACTCTAAGATACTACTCCTAACTTTCTGCTTCATATGATGTATTACATCAAATATTTTAAATGAAGTAGAGTTTGGAAAACTATTCCAGTGTTTAGCTGCCCTATTCTGTTCTACATATACCTCCCCCTCAAAAAATGATAAGCCAATTTCAAAGTGATAGCCTCTTTTCAAAATGTTAAATATATTATTAAAAGTCTGGTTTTAATATTACCATCTCTTAAAAAACATATTTTAAAGAATGCATTCTAGTCTTCCGCTGTGTTGAGTAATTTAACCTGCACCCATCCCATGAAAACCTTGAGCAATGGGTGGGGTAGCAGCAAGTAGAGGAGGGACAGGGAGGAGAGAATTTTCTGTATGTTTATACATATAAAACTGACCTATGAGAAAAACTTGAACTAGCTGCCTTGCAGCTATCCTGACACCTGAAATCACTATTATCTAGCAGCAGGGGAACTTTACACGACTCAATATTCAGTGCAGAATTAGAGGACATACTTGATTTCAATATTAAAATGCAAGAACTACACTAATCCATTTATCAATGTCTATTTCAATAAAATGACAAGCAGTACTTCAAGAAAAGCTACTTTATCATTCACTGTGTTAATCATATCAAACAGGATCATGGCTCAAAACAGTGTTGCACTAACTTTTCTGTTCAACTTCTGCATCAAAACCAGGATTTTTTTTTTTAAATAAAAACCTTCTTAAAATAAGGAGATTTTCCTTCCAATAGTTTCCTCAGACAAGGGTAAGGAATGGCCAACATTTGGCTTTGTGTTTAAGCAGAAGTAGTTAATTGCTTGAAAGGACTTTTTTTTTTATATTGCTTCTTTGCAATATAAATACACTGAACACTCCCTCAATCGGTATTTTTGCAAAATCAAAGTGGATAAATAAAGCTGCATGCTTCTGAAACGCAGTTAAATGAACACAATTTCACAAAAAAAGTCCCTAATCAGTAAAAACCAACAATGCAAGAGCTAGTACTTCGGCAGACCTAACTGAAGAGAGAGTAGAAGTGAAAGGGAAAAACAGAACAAAGCTCTCCAAAACCCTAACCAAAAAGGAGAGCAAGGAACTGTATTGCAGGGTTGAAGAGCAGTGATGAATGTCGCTTTCATCTAAAATTCTAGAACATAATTTGAGTGTAGCTAGCCTTCAAATAAGAAGAAAATTTATAGCTTTGTTTCAAATTCAAAGGGAATAGTTTTCCTGGTTCTCAGAGCAAGCAATGCAATTCCTCACGGTAATACTGCCACCTTCCCATTCTGCTAACATCCTTCCTTCTTCTGCCCTCACAAAAACAGAGCAGCTACACTTTCAGTAATATTTAATTTGATTTTAGGCTACCACTTGCCAGCAGAGCTTATGTCTAAACTCTCAGGGTGGGTGAGAATTCTCAAGGGCCTTGGTCCTTAATTGTCTAAGTTGTTACTGTTGCTTGATCAGTAAAAGAAGATGAAGCAAATTATTTCACTGTTAATTTTGCATCTCTGCATACAGTTTTATAAAAGTCTAGTAATAAAGCTTTAAAAGAACTTCAGGAAGTTTAGATACAGCTTTGAGTAGCAGTGTGATGCTGTGTGACATTGAGTCATTGCCTTTGGGGTATGAAAAAAAATGCATAACACTGACTGTGCAACAGAAACATATCTTCATAAACCACTGCAACACCGGGGAAAATATTATTCATTTAAGCCATGACCTACCTTTTTTACTATCAAAATTTCATCATTGCGATACAATTTTCTTTAAAAGAAGAGAACGTTGATGTAAAACATTGTGCAGGGGAGGAGAAATTTTCCTGAGAATACTTACTGAAGTCACCTGCAAGAAAAACTGCTTCTGCTCCTGGCGCCCACTCTTTGCAGTATATTCCACCATCCGCAAGTTGGTTAACTCCAAAGGTTTTGTAGCTTTTCGTAAATTTATCAAGGCCGCCTTCACTTTCCTCAATGTTCTTCAAGTGGTTATAAAACAGAGAATACCTTGCAATCAAAACAGAGAACATTTTTTAGAAAGATTAGCAAGTGTCTCTCTTACACTACCAAGTGTAAAAACCAAAATAAAAAAATTAAATGAAACACACTAACAGGAGATTCACTGCTCTCTACTGGAATAGAAAAAAAAAAATCAAATATAAACCATACAATTTTTCCATGGTTGTTATACAGTCTGAAATTGCAATCTTTGTGTTTGTCAGTGCATTCTCTGCTTTGTAGGAACATTTTGCACTTTCAGTCTAAAACTACAACTCCTGATTGGCAGCCAAGAAATCCCAGCATTTCTACACAACAGGAGAACTTGACACTCTGAACAGCCTAGTACTTTTCCTTCCATCTTATTAATATCAGACACAGGCCTCCTATGGAGAGCGGGATAGGCCTGCCACATCTCTCACAGCCAGTTTTAATAGACAGACATTCTCAGGCCATTGAAAAGTTTGCAGTACAACATGTCAGCATGGCCAAACCCATCTGGTCCTTGCAGAAAGGGGCTCACTAGGCAACCTCTTCACAAGGCGATCAGCAGTCGGTCCCTGACACTTGCAACAACTTGGAAAAAATTACAGCTTCATCAAAGTAATTATTGGGACCATACCCTACTTTCAACCAGTAGGAACTGAAATGCCCTAAACCTCTAACATAAAACTTCGCCTTATAACTTGGGAGTTTTTTGACATATTTTGTTATGTTTTCTCCAAGTAGGTTTCTAGAATTGATGGTAATACCAGGGGTATAATATAAACAAGACAGTCAACTTTGACTCTTAAATTATGAGCTATTTTGTGCAGAAGCAGAGCTAAAAGGTGCAGTTGAACATTTAATTAATGCTACCTGTACAGTTTTTTTGCTCTTTGTTTGTTTTCAGTAAGACAGTTCAGAGGTAAATTAAAAATGTGTTTGTCTTTCCATAAATGGTAAAGAGTCTTCTGACGTGTATAAAAACCAGTAACAGCCCCAGCAAAACCAAGCTTGTCTGCCTTATTACACTTCCTGCATTGCGCAATAGGAAATAGAAATACTAAACCAGCACTGTGTAATAGCACCTTGCTGCTTAAAGAAAAAGAAGCAGCAGTCTGTTTGCAGTGTCAGGACTGAGAACTCTGTGATTTGTTGCAAAGTTTTGATTTTTTTGGCCCTTAATTAGTTCAAAGTAGAAGATTAAAAGGTCTAATTACTAGTTAAGGTAAACAGCATTACCTGTATTAATTTAGAGCACTATGATGACTTTTAAGGTTAATCTCCCAGTGAGTTTTTATTATTTTAAGACTGATCATCTTTAAAGAGAGAAATATTTGCAAATGCCTCCAAGATACACTGTAGCAAATACAATCATAATTATTTTTGCCCATCCACCTGCATTATTCCTTTAAAATTTGCTCATGTGTATAATCCTCAGACGTGCATTACTAACTACTACTGCTCTGATAATCAATTTCATTTATGTCCTTGAAGGAAAATATTTTGTCAGATTTCCAACTATAAGTGTATTATATACATATACAAACTCAGTTGACTGACTAACATCTTAAACAACTGCAATCACAAAGATTTATATAAAGCTTAAATACAGAAACACAGAGCGAGTCACAAATAGCCTCAGAATTTCAACATGTATCATCTGGTAAATTCAAATTACTCTATTTTTGAACGGTTCTTCTTGGGGAAAAAAATAAAACTACCACAGCTTTGAAATTTAAGTCATTCTTTAAAATACTGCATGATACAAGAAATATAGTTATATATACATAGATACACATTTTGTGTGTGTATATATACATTTTTAATTGGTTAAGAAAAAAAATATATGTAACGAAGTATATCTGGAGTGTTATCTGTAAATCCCTATTTCTCTGCCATACATAAGCTGTTTCAAAATTGCTGCCTGTCACATGTATTGCTTCCACCTAGTTCCACTGTGGCTGAAGCAGGATCTCTTTTACTCTAGCTAGCTGCTGTAACTTCAGAGAAGATCCAACTGAAACAATGAGCTTGACACAGCTAAAATAGAAGAGGGCATTTTGAAGTATGTTATCTAACCAAAATTATTTGTTTTCTCTCCATTCTTGACACAAATACCACGTCACAGCTTTAAGAACATGGTTAGTTGGATGCAGTATTTCCCTAATTGAGCCGAAAGTAAAAGGGGTGGTGAGCTTCACTTTTAAACAAAAGTCAGTCGCAAACCCTTGAAGGCTGTACAAGAAGGAAATGAATCCTTTATTACCAGAGAACAACAGCAGGCCATAAAGAAGGACGGAAATCTCAGTGCAGAAAAGAAAAATGCTACGAGTCACTTCACATCACGAAGAGCTGCAACACATGCCAGTGGCCTACTCCTCTTCCTCAACATGATCCCTCCCTAGGAATCAAACCCATTCACCTCATTCCGAAGAAATAAACATCTGTCAAATTGAGGATTTGAATGTGGGATGGATGGAAATGGACTTTCAGAATGTGATTCTGTATCTTTGGGAAAAAAATCAGTAATACGGACATGGTAAACCCCTGATTCTTGCCATAAAAGCACTAAGAACATCCACAGCTTCAATTTTTGTCGTTCAGTAAATTCAGAGTTTAAACAAACCATGACACAAAGAGACCGTGGCATTTAACATATGAAATGATCATGAGTGTTACTGTAAAAAAAGACTACTCTTTGCTCACTTTGCAAATATTGGTGAGCAAGATTACATGCTCAATAAATTATTTTTTTGGGGAGACAGAGGGGAGGCAAAAAAAGAGAACATGTTAGAAGAACTGCTGAGCAAGGATGGATAACACTTTTACAATAATGGCTTTTTATACAGGACAGACTTGGAACAAGCAACAAACACATCATCATGAATATTGAGTAAGAATGCTCCTATTTGTACAGAAGAACGCTGCTTTTAATAGACTAAGTTAATTCAGGTATCATTGCTGCATCACATTGCAGAAATAAAGATTTTTTGCAACAACCAGTGTTCTCTGTAATTGGTTTAAAATTTTCATCTTGAAAGAATTTATTCTTTTTAACTACCTTCTGAGATTATCCAGTACGGAATTGGTGTTTCCTCAAAGCTCACAAAAAACCCTCACCAACTCCTGAAATGGATTGATTACTTTTGCTGTGAACTATTCCAAAAACTCATCTCAGGAGATGAAATACATCTGGACACAGAACAACATTATTTGTCACAGAAGACCTTATAAAACAGCAGAAAGGCCTTGTAAAGCAGCAGCTGTAGCCTGTTGCTCCTTTGAAAGAAAGGACTGAGTTAAGTACGTGCTCATGTCCAAATTTAGGGAACCTTAAGGTTTTGCTTTCAGAGATATTTTGGCTTCCTTTTCTACATTACCAAGGCTTGTTAAACAGGGTAATTTTTTTTAATCTTCCAAAGTGATACCCCAGGATTACACAGAAAATGACAGATTTTTTTTTTTTTGTTAACCAACTCCTGATATTTATATTGTTCACTAATAGCACTCAAGTCTTAAAACCAGAGATAAACACTTGATTAAGACTATATTTTGTGATCTCCTCTCCAACACTGAAAGTTATGTCATGTTCAGCTATGCATATATATACTTGTATGACATATGACAGACTCTGAATGCATTTCATAAGTGAAAATCTCAACATTCTGGGCACGGGAACAGTCAACCTCAGTATCTAGAGCTATAAGTCACAACAAAAGACTGACCTATGCCTTCATACTTTTCAAGTTCTCAGAGACTGCAAAGTCTCTTAGGATTTTGTAATTTCCCAGCATTAACGTTGACACTGATGAGGATTACAAGGCAAAAGCTGTACTCAACGACTTGAAAAATACAGCCATTACCTTTGGGCCAAAAAAGCCTGAACTGAGCAGCTAAGAGGATCCACAGAACTTCTGAACACACCATCTAGAGTGACTGAACGTAGTTGCACGTGAAGTCCTTTACTACAGGTACAGCAACACACATCTGAGAAGCGCAGGCAGCAGAAGGGAGGCTGCTTAGGGTGTACTCCTGGCTCTTAGAGTTTTTATGAAAAACAAGGTTTTCAAGTTCCATATTCATTCATCTAGCCTCTGCTAATAGATCAAAGCTTCTTAAAACTGAAATACTGAAATTGTCGTCTTCAGATTTATTGAAAAGATTTTAGTCTTAGCATTAGCCCTAGAACACTGAACACCTAGATTGAAACAAAGTACTACTCTTTTACCAAATGCTTTTACACTAACATTTTTGGCTTCCCCATCACTATTTTAGCGTAGAAACACTGGTAATCGTAAACATCACCTGAAACACAGTCACAACAGTCTTTTCCTATTGTTACATTCATAATTTGTAACACAGCATTGCTTTAAATCCCATGCTTTATATTCAGCTCTGTTCAAAGCCTTACAATAGAAGTGTAGGAATTGGCTGACTTTCCATAGAAGCAGGATTAAAACATCAAACATGAATTACTATAACGGCTACCCAGTAAACAAGTATCCTGCCAATAAAATAACCTTCCAAGTGAACACGTAAAGACAATATTACATCAGCAGCCACTTCAACAATTGACAAGTCAGGTGAGCACTTATTCCTCACATTTCCATCACTGAAACACCCTCACATATTTTGTCTTATGGATACCTATACAATTATACAGTAGAAGTAAAGAGTTCTCAGTTTAATGCAAAACTATACAGCCTTATACCAAAAAAAAAGATAGTGTTCTATTTATTTTGTAACTTTGATATACAAACACCCCTGGTTCTGCAGTTCCTATAACCACTGAGTTCAAGTACTGAACCCATTTAAAAAGTCTCAGGTTTATGTTAAAATTGTTACCCTCAATATGGTGCATAAGAAAAATAAAGCTAAGCTTCTCCTTCCTCCCCAAAGTTGACTGCTTGTTTGAAATAAGACTTTTGGCAGATTATTGAAGAGTCTGATGGTAAGTCAAAGCCCTGAGTTACAGCTCCTCATAAAGCTTTCACATCTTTATTCTTCCAAGCAGAAGAGGTACTAACTCCTTCCCGGCCACCTCATAAAATAAAAAAAAGGTATTGTAGTATTTTAAACTTTTAAATTTAACCAGATTAGCTGTAGTTTCTTAGGCATCACAGGAATATAAAGAGAAACTAATATAACCAAAAAGGCCTTGGCAGCATACAAGATACTTTCATTTAAAGAGGCTGGTGCTGAACACCAAGATGATTGCAAAATTTCAAGACATTTCCATTTCTCATTTTTTAAAAAGCTGTTGTTATTGCAGTTTATAGAACAGTCAGTCAGCTCATTTTAAGACCTGTGGCGATAACAATTAAATTAATGATTTTAGCCCCTCTTCTGCTTATGATGCTGGATTTAGTAGCTAATCACCTTTTAGATTTTTGCCCACATTAGCTTTTTTGTCATAGTTTATTTCTACAGTATTGTCTGAGTATTAATGGTAATTTATTCAAAAGATGAAAGCAAGTAGGAGAGACCTTGATAATGGTATCTGGTATCCATACGGAAAACCCAATTCTGTAGATACCAAAGAGAACAGGAATTGAAAGAAAATACAGTAAGGTACTCTCTGTTAACTCCATTTTCCAGCAAGTACAAACATTTAAATTAATGTCAGTGTCATGGACCACCGCCCATAGCTTTATGGGGCTGTTCACAAATTCCCTCTTTCTAATATTGCTGCAGTCACTTTGAAGATGCAGTTACAAAGACTTTCACTGACACCAAAGCCAGCGCAGAGCCCCTGCTCAGATTAGTGGAGCCTCAGTTCTCATCTTCCCCTTTACTCTGTAGCCAGGTGTTCTTTCAGTCTCCCATCATTCGACTCGTTAGAAAGCAATGGATTGAAGGAAGAGTCAAGTAGGAGAGATAAAGCTCCTCCTAAAGCAAATTTCTGCAGCCCAGCAAATAAAAGGCACCAGACCATTCTGAACTAGAATGATGCAATAGAAGCAAATTGCTGTTTGCAGCCCCTTTCAATTTCATCTGTCCCTAGTGAAAATATACCAAAACAGGAGCCTTGGGTTTTACTTCATTCTTTTTTCCACCCCTGCCGTGCACTTTTCATTTGGCTATTCAGAGTATTACACAGAGTAACCACACTTAAGGAAAACAGGAAGTCAAGGCACAGTAAATCTTGGGTACATATGACTATTTGAGAACAACAGATTAACTGCATTTTTAACTTGTACCAATTTTATAGTTGTAGTGGATTAACTTGCACTTTCTGCAAGCAAGCCCTGTCCCATTAAGGAAATCTTTTAAATACACACTTAAATAGATTAAGGAACATCAACAACATTCAACTCACGCAGACTTTGAAGTGTTAGAACAATTCTGAGAGATGCTTTCGAAGCACAATATAGCAGTGGATGATGATTATAAAGATCCAGGAGATGACCACTTAATTTTGTTTTTCTGCAGGTTAAAAGTAAAGTTGTTACACGATTCTGAGATCGTGATCTGAAGAAGTTTTCCCATAGCTAAATCTGAATTCCCCAGATGTTCTAATTGCTCCATTCACAAAATTGTTCATGATGAAGCAATTTGCCTCTCTCCAACATCAGAGGCAATTTAAAACACACTTTTAGCTGAAAACTAAGGCTTCTGCAGGTTAGCCAATGACATTAAGTTCCTTTCAGAAGAAATAAAATCAACAGTTTCCCTAGTAAATTGAGGATGTAGTTATTCCAATAAGGAAGTTACATAATTAAACCAATTATGTTTTAATTCCTACCAAAACCATGCTTTTTTACTAGCTACTAGAAGACCATTCAGCAGAGACCTCGTAAGAGTGAGCAAGAAAAGCAAAAGTTTGAAAAATAACTTTTCCAAATTTTCTCTACCTGGCAGATAATGAATAACTAACTCCCAATTCTCTTTGGATGCTTCATGATTTCAGAATGCTGAGGTAAAGCATTTATGCACAGAACACTAATGTAGTTCACATCTCAAACTAAATGCAGCACCAAAAATTAAGAAATATTTGCTTGGGATAAATAATGCATAATCACTTGCTCTGTTGAAAGCCAACAACACAAGACAAGGCACCTGAGTCAGGATCACCTCCTCGCAAAATAATTTAAAGTACAATGTCATGCAAGTCAAGCCCTAACAAAAAGCCTAGTACATAGAAGCACAACAAAAAATGAGCAGAAAAAGGAGAACTACAGATGTTGTTGACATCCTACCAGCAATCTAGCAGAGATGTAAACACCTGTAAGCTGTGAGGTCTAACACAGATAAGTATCATTACACATATCTTACCAAGAAGATTATTTATTGCTGACCAGCAGCATCTTCCCTGCTATAACCATTAAGGTAACTTAGGTGCTTTGGCAACATTTGACAGCTGTAATGTTTTTGCTATCCACTTCAGAATGAACACACACAGCTCTCAATTTAGACCAAATGCAGGAGAGACGACAGGATGTACGAAATGCAAATTTAATGGAATAATTTCTTAACAGTTGCTCCACTCCCTTATCTAAAAACAATCCCCCTCTCCGCCCACCTCCCCCTGGCCAGTATTTAGAGGCTCTTACACACACTCCTGTTTGTCTCTCACCCACTTGAGCTTATTAGAAACACATGGATGCACCTCACAGGGTAAGTGTAACAAATTACTAGTGTTTAGAAGGACAAGAGGCATTTTCTTTCTATCAGAAGTCCAACAAACTACTTAGAGACATCAATTCCAGGAGATTAGAAGGAAGAACTGTGAATGTATCAACACTTCTTACAAGAAAGCCATTTAGTTTAACTCTCTAATGGAATAAAAGGTATATAGTAATTTAAAAAAACTGAACAACTAAAGCACACACTCCTCAAGGAACAAAGTAAGACAAAAAAAAAAAACCAAGAAAAATTAAAACCAAAAGAACTGCACAGACAAACCCCCAAACCTTACAATACTAAGCTGTGTTACAACCTCCTAGAAAGGCACAGCTATGTATGTTCTGTATCTGCCAAAGCACTCAAGACAGCTTCCCTATCACAAGGACACAGTCTAAATAAGACAGCAATTACAAAATAATTAGAGTTCTCCATGTTTTTTCTCTGTATGTAAGGAGACTAATTTACCAGCAGATATTTCATTTATTTAGGTATAGGATTTCTTCATTTAATAGTCATTGTCTCACTATTCCTCTGCTAAGTAGTCTTTCTTACGTATGAATTGTACACTAAAGCCCATCTTTTAGCCATAATAACTTGCTTCACTGTAGTGATGATATCTGAAGTTGATGGAGTTTCTGGAATTAATGTAACTACAGAGAAACCCCAACACATCTGAGCAGAAAGCCGCAGAAACGCAGCGACAGATTTTCTCGAAATCGGTAGACTAAGGCTGAGTTAGCTCATGTTTCATATTACACAAGAGAAAATAAACGGAAAGGTCAGTTGAACAGTTACAGCATTGCCCTTTTCCACGGTAATCAGCAGAGCATGTAGCAAAGACGTGAACACAAGCGTGACTGAAGGACAGGAGCTGATAAAGAGGCTCTTGCTGCCAAAAGTAGTGGGACAAGACTGCTCTCCCTCCGTGACTGTCAAGGAGTGGGGCAGCCTGCACACCTTACTTCACTAACTCTGATTTATTGCTTTAATTTGAAACTGTGTTCTTGCTAAACATTCAGGTTTACATATTGCCAAAACACACTAGAAAATGTAACACTGAGCATTAATCACATTCATGGGTAACATACAGGAACAATACAATTATTAATTTGTTTTAATACGGACACAACTGAGTCAAAAATTCATCTGGTTTACTAATGCATTTTTATTGTAAGTTCACAAATTCTTCTGGTTATTCAGTACTATTTAATTGGAAACCCAAGATTATATTTTCTCCCCATGCTAAAAGCAGCCTATTGTTCCTTTTCTAAGCATGTATTTATTAGTGGAACATTCAAAACTCTTTCTACTTTTCATAGCAAATGCTTAAAAGCACCTAAATCTGGAAAGAACTCGGATGTCTTATTTTCCAAAATTCATTTTAATGAATCTGTAAACAACAACTTATCAATCCCCATTTGATTCCACTGTTAGCTATTGCTAACAGACCACCTCTGTTAACAGAAATCAAGGTCTAGTTTGAGGGAAAGAGTCAGGGATTACTACAGCACTATTACAAAGCTGCAATCAAAACAAAGCAGCTGTGCAAGAGACTTCAGGGAAAAAAACAGAATTTTTGCAAAAATAATTTGTAATTCCCCTCTTGGCGGTCTAGTGTTATTAATTCTTGCAGGACTTCAGTCACCTGGAAGTACCAGTTGGTACCACTTCTAGAACATTTATTTGTGCATTGAGAACCAGCTCACACATCTCCTACAGATTGTAAAAGCCTTGCACAGTGACAAAATAATAAACCATAATAACCCTTTAATTTTGTTTTAAAGCTGGTTTGTATACTGTGGGTTTGGGCTTTCTATTACCTTGCCACAGCAGCAAACTTAAGAAGACACTGGTTTCTTTTCAAACTTGGATTTTAAGTCTGCTGCATTAGTTTGACTTCCATATTGAAAAGCTGCAAGTAACATTAACTCCAATAAATGAAGCTCAACACAAGGCTAAGGACTTATCTTTCTAAATAAATTCACAAGAAATTAAAACAGAAAGTCTTATTTGTCTAGCAAACAGAAAAAAAATCTTTTAAATCAGAAGTCAGAATTCCCAATTTATTTGAAATAAAACACCAGATATTCCTCAGTACCTTTGCCACTCATCCCACTTTGGCAGAAACACAGTGGAGTAAGAATTGTTATTTGAATTCCCTGACAGAAAACTGTCCAGCTGCTCTAGCTACAGCTTCATTGCTCATTTCCATGTCTTATTTCACTTCCCTTAAAAATACGCTCCAGAATTTAAAAAAAAAAAAAAAGCCATGATATAACAGATCCTATCAACAGCTTGTATATTCAACCTATTGTATAGGTCATTAAATGAAAGATATGTTAGAAACCTAAACAAAAATTTTCATCCCTGAAAAATATTAAACAAACACAACCTCCCCTTACTATAGGATTGTTTCTTTGTCAAACTTGAAGCAGATTAAAATGGGACAGCCATCTTAAGAGACTGTCAAAAAGATGGTTTGAGAAAAGGTACTTATAGCAAGACCTGGTTTCTTTACTGCCTCTCCAAACTTTTCTCTCTGTAACCATTTTCCTCTCCATAAACCTACAGTATTCCACCTAATTAAATAACCCCTTACATTCTATTAGTTTTAGAATGTGCATTGTACTCCTGCATCATATAAAAGACATGTTTTGTTTTCTTTTTGTCATGCACAAACATACACTCTCAATCCCTCTGTCATGCACACAAATATCCTGCTGTTGTAGGTTTCTTCCTGGCCTTTCAGTGTTTGTCATCATCCACTTTTCATTTACCTCTATATTTTACCGTAACAAACAAAACTTCACAGCAGTCCAGGAGAGAAAAGCCTGGATGATATTTTTACACAGCATTGTTGCTAGAAAAACAAGTATTAAACATGGAATGAGAAGGAGGGACTATTGCTTTTATTACTGACCACGGTGCCAGCTTTGATCAGCCCTCACTGGTCTGATCAAGGAGTGTTGTCTCTGCAGGCTTAGGAGCTGTGGGGCTGTTCACACAGACCACACATTCAACTCCCCCAGCACCCCTGCTCTGCCTGCTGGGCTCCTGTAATGCCTGGGAAAAGCTGCCTTTTGAGAAGATCGTTTTAAGGGAGAAAAAGTCATCCCTAGTGACTGGAAAATAAGATCTGGGATATTTGGGCTGGGGCGAGGAACACCTTTATCACACCATTAGCACACTAGCTCTGGTCACCTCAGTAGAGACCCTACAGTGGCTCCACAGCACAAACTTTTCTGAATTCAGTTCTTTACTGCTTTCACTGCAGACAGGACCAACAAGGGAAGCCAAGCACTCAAACATTTATACAGTCCACAATGCCAGTCTTCACAATTTACTGTCAGTGTACTAGAAATATAATTAGAACTTGTGTACTCAAGAAATGTCTGTAACTAGTCCCAGGCAATCAAGTCTATTCCCACAGAAGACAAGCAAGAAAAAACAAGTATTGTAGTTAAGGGCTGCTGGGAATAGTTTACACAACAGTTTATGTCATTCACGGCCAAGCATTTTCAGGGTGCAATCTAAACTCTGTTTTTTCCAGACTTTAGTTAGAACGAATACCAACATAAGAAATATTAGTCATGAACTAGTTTGTATTATCCAGAAAAGGTAAACATCAGATTCTCCAAGTTGTTATACTGAATATTTTAACCTCATAGAAAACAGAAGACTTCAGATTTTACATAGTCTGGCTCTTCTCATGAAACATTAAGGTACGGTATCTCTTTGACATAATCTCTAATCTGACTACAACTGTATGATTTGCTGCATCACACAGATCTGTTAAGCATGTAACTGCAGAAAAAAACACTTCCCAGCATCTGTTGGACTCATCCCACATAACCCCTTCCACATGATTTCAGTTCCTAAGTACACATGTCATAACTTCCAAGACACCTCCCTTCTGATGGGATTGCAGCTGTATTGGATGTTAGGGAGAGCCCAATAATTTTAGACATCATTTACTTTGCAGCCTCCAAGCACATGAGTCTTGTCTACAATGTGACTTGTCTGTCACAACATTAGAAAACTTATAATTCAAGTTTTGAGTTGCTATGACTAGAGAAAATTGCAAACAAAAGACAGGGGAGTTTTAACTAGTACTTAATTACTATGCAAGACTCAAATCTCTTAAGGCACATCGAGACAGTGAAGTTTACAGCAGAATTTTAAATATCTGAAGTGATGAGGTAACTTGGGACACAGAGAAAATCACTTGCAGCAATTCAAAGCAGAACTGCAAACTTACAAAGTCTGGTATTGCCAGGGTTAGTCATCCCGATACACTGCACACGCAGGTGTAACCAGTCTTACTATGAAGTACTACTGGGAAAACTTCAGAGATCATGGAACAAATCCTTGTCTAATATTAGGAAATAAAAGATTATTTCTATTAAGAAACAGAAGATGAACAATTTATTTACTAAGTAGATAAAATTGGTTTTCTGCAATTTCAGATTCATCTTCTCTGCTTAAGACTATATGCATCTTCTAAAACAACTACTTAAGTTAGAACAATCTTTCATAAAAACTTTTGACATGAGCTTTGTTTATACAAAATCCTCTGGGTAGAAAATTAATATTACTAAGCACTCACTACAGATGGATAATCTTAAACAGCAAATAGGTTGAGCAACATAGTAATGGCTTCTATGTTGGACAGAATTTCCCTTTTAGTATTTCCACTCATTATGACATTTTTATGACTACTTAGTGTATTTTTTTCCTCTTCATAAAAGGCAGTTACACAATTCGCACTGGCTGATCTGCTTGAGAAGCTGAATTTTAAAGTATCTATCTTTAAAGCACAAAATAAAAAAAAGAGTGCACTATAGTCTTGATTGAAAAATATAAGTATGTATATGATTATCTGCAAATCTGATTGTTTACATCCCCTCTCCCACCTGAAACTCATATAACAGAAGATAAAAGTAGTATCTCTTTTACTGGAACTAAGTCTAGAAAATACTACTAGCTCCAGTTTCCAGCCTGGACAGCTGCCAAAGAAAAACCTACAAGCTGAAGCCAAGCAGGACAACAGGTTAGTCCCAAAGCTTCAGTCAGCACAGCCCCCTTATTTGAGGTCAACTTGATACGCACCAGCATGAGGGAATAACAAAGCAGGAAAGCCACGAGCCAAAACGTCAAGTATTCAGAGTTCTGTAGGATATTAACCTCTTCATTTGAGAGCTGCATATGAAGAATAAAGATGGTAATAATAATAATACTAATACTTCCAAGGCATCAAGGAAGTAAAACAGTATTGTTAGCTATGCAAAGGATTAATGTGTGTAACTTTTCATCACATTTTATTATTTACATCAGAGTAACCTGGCTATTTATTATTCCAGAAATAAATGTATAACCTGTAAACCGTGTATAACCCTCCCAAAAAGGGATACTGAACGTTTTACTTCTACTCTTGGAGAGTTTGAACTCACCTTCAGCTTTTACGAAGCTACACATCCATTACCATCTACAGCATAATCTCCTATTCTTTCCCTCGTAGCACACAGTTTGCGCACTGCCAGTTAGAAGCCTTTTTCAATTGTCATCTAAACTGGTACAGAATGAAAGAGTAAAACATATGCAAAAATTGACAAGGGGTGCCAACTAGAGAGAAGAAAATAAATATTCTCTTAGGACCAAGGCCTCAGAGAGGGTGCAGAATCTCTATTCTTGTAGGTTTGACATGCAAGAAAACAAAATTCTGAACAATCCAGTCCCAATTCAACACTGACTCAGTCCTGAGCAGGAGGACTGCACTGAGAAGTCCCCTTCAACCAGAATTGTTCTCTGAACATTTAGTACCTCACATCTACTGTTGCTAGACAATTCTGCTTAAAAAAAAAAAAATTAAAAACCACCACAAAAAACGTAAGATACATAAAACCAACAAAGGAGATCATGACAGAAATACTACAAGCACTGCAAATGCCAAAGCATTCTAATATATCTTGGATTACTGGCAATCACATACACCTCCCCTAAGCTTGCATTAATTTTCTTTGTTTATCTGTATCTATGCACACAGGAATTCCACAGGGCTAAAACACACAAAACCATGGAAAAAACAACCCAGCTACTACCTTGAAAGTAGTTTAGCATCTGTCGTCCTTTGCGAAGGACAAAACATACCTCTACATCACCAAGGAGGGAGTCAGACAGTTTAATTCATTGCAGTGTGATGGCTAGAACTGGAGTAATGCCACACATCATGTAGCCTCTTACACGGCAAAGAGCTGTTAATATATGTACATCCCTTATTTTTAAATCTGAAGGAAGACTGAATTCTTATAGTCCATCATTCATTTACTTTAAGAAAAATTCATTACTAGTCTCACTTTTTTTTGAGCTAGGCATTTAGTGCCTTTAAGAATGTGCACACTAAATGAACTCTTAATTTCTTTTAAATGTTAAGCCACAGAGTGGGTGATTGTGTGACAAAGTTTACAGACACCTTTGTTCAAGAGCCCTGGTGTGGTTTCCCAGTGCACCACGCTACATAATACACTTGCATTTGGTTATGACCAAAAGCTTCTAGCAACACACCAGACAGACAAGAGACTGGCAGAAAGGCCCTTCGCCCTCACGGTCCTTTAGTACAGGTCAGACATGCAAACACAGCCCACAGCCGTGGCCTCTCTCCCAAATCCCAATCATCACACAGCCCATGCAGTTACGTTTCATGTCCTGCATTGAGCAAAAGCTCATTTAAGGTTTCCAGCACAAGATGTATGTATCATGTGAGGAGGAGAATAAGCAGGGTTTGAATTTAAATGTTCTTTTTTTCCCTTTATCTGCACTGGAAGGCACTCCTGTGCATAGCAAGTGAGGTTAGAACTGCATGATTTTTAAGGTCTTTTCCAACCCAAACCATTTGATGACTTCAGGAAATACAGCCGAAAAAAAAAAAATTCAACTTGCCAGACAGCTTCTTAACAGAAGCTTCCTCAGTTTATCAAGTATTCCTAATCAAGCATAAGTTTTCAGGTTGCTTACTGAGGCAAAATCCACAAAAACTGGAATCATGAAGGCATAGTCAGTATATGTAATGAACAATATGAACAAAAAGTGATCTGGACACTTGAAGGAGTCCAAGCCAGCAATTCATCCTTCTTTCTAGTATTAAGAGTTGCTAGAACTGCATCGCAGTCGTGTGTAACACTTGACTTTGGGGGAGGCTCACATCTATACTCCAGCACATATCTCAACTTGCACACATGACACAACTGTTCTATTAGACCCTTTAACAGCACACAGGACCTACTCAGCTTCCCCGCCAGCCCTCCCATTTAGTTCCTCAGGTTCCCAGCAGTTTCCAAGTCCAGGACAAGCAAAAAGGAGGGTCCCACAGCCAGCCCCTACCTGTTCTTTGCCCACAACTTTCCCTTTTGGCAAGACTTTCCTCTTCCCCTTCACCTCAGTTGGGAGCAAAGGCAGGCTGTGAACTCCTTGAGTAACAGGGCAACTTTTCTCCATATAGGTCTCAAAACAGGTCAAAGTGTCCATGAAACAATTCTATGCATCTGACATTTCAAATAGCTCACACACAGCCAAGACATGCAAGGAAAAAAAAAAAAAGAAAAACCTATGAAACAAAATCCATTCTGTTAAAAGTTCGACGTATCTTTAAGGGAAAAGCTGGTCTTTGACTAGATCATTAATTACACATGAAATTATTGAGCAAAACAGGTAAGCACTTTCAAAGTATGTATTTTCGCACAGGCGGATGCCAGCAAACACGAATGACAATGAACATGATATGGTAACCTTTTACTAAAACAAACAGAATCCAAGTCCTAAACTTATAAACTAAATCTTGTCTCATTGCTGGTCAGCTAGCTCTTTCTAGACCAAATTTCAGGGTCAGGCACCCTCCATTTTTCCTTTAATAAAAAAATTCAAGTAGTAACTTGTTGCCAAAGGGTTTTGTGGGGGAGTTTGTTGGTTGGGGTTTTTTGCTGCTGGTTGGTTGGGGTTTGGTTTGGTTTGGGTTGGAAGGGTGATGGGAAAGCAGCAGCTATGGGGGTGAATGCAACAGAAACTATATCAGCCTACTTAATTATTGATTTCCTATTTTGTTTGTTCTCCCAGAAACCAAAATAAACCTAACACTAAGTTTAACTTGCATCAAGGACAGCTATTCTAAGACCATTCAATGAACTTCAAGCTTTGCTTACCGCTAGAATTCAGAAAATACTCACTCCTTGGACAGTTCACAAAGAAATTCAGAAAGGAAAAAAAAAATCCCAAACAAAACCACAGAACTCCACTTCCAAGAAGTCACAGAAAATGCAAAGGCACAAACAGAGCCCCCCCATCAAATCCCTGAATAACACACCTTGAACAGAGCTGAGTAGCCAAATAATCCCATTTAATTAACAATTTTGAAGACTGAAGAACAAATGCTGCCACAATTTTAGTTTGCACTTGTAATCTCCTTTATTTTTGACTCGTATGATTCCATGCCACCAGCTCCACACAAACTGACAATATCCTCTACTCCCTCAGCCCTGAGGTCACCTGTGAGTGTTCGAGAGTTTGCATGAAGAGTTTCAGTAGTCTGCAGCATATTCCAATTGAATATTTCAGTGTTATTAAAATATATGTTATAACAATGATGGAATCAGACATTTTGTTACACAAGTACTTTTATTCTGGACATTTACAACACAGATACACCATAGACATCACAGGAACAATAATAAAAAAAAGTTCTAGATTACTACCAAGTACTGAAGTATTTGGCTATCAAATTTCCATCTTTCTAAAACACATTTCTTTCTTTTGTAATTAAGGCTCTGGAGTGAATTCCCTCCACTACCTTCTAAAGCAACCCAACTGCTGTATTTTTTTCAAAAGAAAAATTTATATTATCAGCCTCAGAATCCCCAACTTCTCGAAGACGATGAAGTGGTAGCTTGCACACCCACAATACTTCAAATTGCTCCCTGCGTAAAAAGAACACAATTAAGGCTTACAAGGAAATGGTTTTCATGGCAGGCAAAAGCAGGAAAGGTAACTAATGTAAAGAGCAAACAGAAGATGCGATGCCAGTACTTTTTAAGATCTGAAAGCACAAAGTCTGTATATTTTACCCTTTCATAATACTTGAATTCAAGACACCTTTGCAATAATCACAAGGGTTGTGCATTGTCAGAAATGTATTAACGCCTTGAGAGGCTACCTAGGACAGAGGCTAGATAGAGTTAAAGGAATAAAGTAGGTATTTGTTAAAGAGGCCATCAAAGGATACACCTCGGGCAGTACAAGAGCCATGCTGAGGCTACCCCCAAAACGGACAATAGGTCACACATTTTCACCCTTTTATAGGTTTTGGTCCATTTCCATATTGGGGTTAATTGTCCAATTACACCTTCAGGTTATAAAGTCCCATCCTCCCAGACTTCTCTCCTCAGTTCCCTGTTGGTTATACCTTTTTGGGCCTGAAACTGCAATGATGTCCTTGGTTCTCAAGCTGGAAAGGCATTGTTTTGTCTAAACTGTGAAGAAAACTTGCTAACACTTTATATGAAGTTCAGAGTTATACACTAATGCAGTACAGAATCTGGAAAATATGAAAGCTAAAACTTAAGGGATCAGCATGACAACATGATTTTTGTTTGGCTGGGTTTTGGTGGGGTACAACCATTTTCTGCAATGTACAGCATTCCCTGGAGTACTGACACGATCATATCCAATACAAATTGCATCATGAATAATGCAGAAGCTATATTCTTACAATTTGAATTTCCAAAATTTACGTGTTATTTCCAAAAATTTAACAAAAAGCACCTACTTGATTCTATCTCCTAATAAAAATTTCTTTGTGATATCTAGTCAGGATATCAGAACACCAAGAATTAGCGAAGATTCACACTGAAATATGCCATTACTTCACCTGAAGGTCGATAGCCATCTTGCTCACGTAGACACATGATACAATGATGTAGTTATTTAAGCTCCCTGCATTTGGCCATCTCCCTTGTCAGCTATCACAGCTTAGCACAAAGGAACCAGCAGGCAGAAGCAATAATCCACCACAAAAGTTATTGAGATTTCATGTGATCTGCAATTACCATGTCACTGCAATAACCACCATGAAAAGCAACACTACAGGTTGCAATTACAACCTGTTTGCTCCAGTCATCTTATGACCACCCGAACAATTATTCAAAAACCCTACCCAGACAACTCCCACACCACACACTTCCCCTTCATAGCTGGAAAATGGAACACAGCAGAGTCTGGACACTTTCTGAAAGAGATGTAACCAAAGCTTTCATGACAACCTTTAGAGCTTGCCTGCAAATCTGCATTTCCTATTTTCTTTTCCTTCTACTGCCATGTTTGCCTTGGCTCTCAAAAACACCCACATCCTTTAATTTTATTTTGAAGGTTTTTAAAAGTTGCAGAGTATAGTTATTAGATAAGACAGGAACTCAAATTTATATTACAGCAGCCACTTTTGTGTACATGCATGCAAGTGTATGAAATGCAGAAATCCCACTGCATTCATCCAGTTCCAAATTTGCTTTGGCTATATTATGAATGGTGGAAGCAGCAAAGTATATTTGAATCTCATGGTAGTATGTGCAACAGTACCCTAATATTTTATCCTCATCATGTCATCACCTATCCAGGCTTCCGAGTCAGTATGAGTTTTGAAACACTAAACTTAGAATCTGATATCCTACACTGCAACTGTAATGGACTAGAGCTTGTTTGCTGGGGATATACACAAATTTTAATATTGTTTAATAAATAGCTCTGTCATTTAATTAAGGTCATACATGTAATCTGTATTTACTAATATCTATCACTGTTGAATCTCCCCATTTATTCCACATCACAAAGGAACCTTTCCTGACTCCGTCTGTTAAGACCACAATTTTTTCTTTGCTTCAATCTCCTCATGGTTTCTTTCATAATTCACAAGTGAATTGATCACTTGATGAAAGAGTATCAATAGAAACAGCAGGAAAAAAGGAAATCTTAAGCCAAAGCTTTTAGCCTAGGAAATGATGCATTCATTGCCAAAGCACATGTACAACAGCACTGCCATCTCTACTGTTTCATAGATGCCTCTTTACATCTTACAGGCTGTTAGATTTTTACGTGGTAAAAGCTCAAATCCCACTGAATTTTGAGGTTTCTACAATGCCTCTTGTCTTCTGAAGGGGAAAGCAAACCACAGCAGGAACACCACCTTGATGAAGCACAGCAAGACCCAGAGAACTCTCAACCAGCACTTTTCAATTCCATCCTATCTTCTCCAACAGAGCTGTTCAAGCAACCTCAGTCTTGGTCAGCCTATTCTGTACAAAGCTTTAGAAAGCCAGGAAAGTAATTTACAAGCTGCAGGGGATGGAGTATTTTCTTTACACTGACATTTGAGAATCAAAAACCTCAGCAAAATAGACTCAGAAAGCTAATCTACTGTGGATAAATATTAAAAACAAACAAACAAAAAAAAACCTTCTAGTTTAAAAAAAAAATACCCATACATCTGAAAAATTTTATGGGAATATTCCACTGCAAAGTATGAAAGACATTTTTAAAACAGCCACAAATTACTGTTTATCCCTACTTTTCTGTTACAGTCTCCTTGCCACAAAAATTATGGTCCGTTAAAAAAAAAACAGAAAAACAAAAAAAACCTTATCCTTATTCTTCTCCTACTCATCACTTATGCTTTTTCATGATCAGAAATATGAGAGCTAGGGTTTGGAGCCATCAGGTCAAAATTATGTTTCTCTGTGCCAGGAAGAAGTGTCAGCTTCCAACCACTCCAAAAAGGTGGTAAACAATTTAGGAATTTCAAGGTCTTATACCATTGCTTCTCTGATACAGATCTGTCTTGTCTTATCTTGCTCTTACAAAAAACACACACTGAAAATACCAGGAGTAATGATACCAAAAAAAAAAAACCAAAAAAAAAACACCAACCCTGAAACACCAAAACACAACACAAGTCACTTCTGGTCTTCGGCTTTTCCTCAACTGTGGCAATTCATGGAAAACCAAAGGATAAGGCATATTCAACTCAACAATATCTATGCATTGTCTGTATTTAACAACATTGTAACAGACATGACTGTAAGCACCATGTTGGCTGACACCTGTCATGGAGTAATATTGACAGAATGAATGCCAGAAAAGTTTCAAGAGGCTAAAAGCCTTCTCCCTTCTGACAAATCCCTGAATTTCTTAGTTTCTGGCCAACCATCCACACAGCCTAGGAAAGAGAACCAAGATAAACTTAAGAAACAGAATAAGAGAACAGTGCACACATTAAAAAAATGCATATATATATATATAGACACACTTAGCACATCTGTTCTTTTGAACAAGCAAAGACTGGACAGACAAACCTTAGTTTAGAAAAAACATGAAAAAAAAAGAAAAATGCACAAACCACCGAAGTTTACTATCACACTGCTTTCCTTCACACAGACTAAACATGGCTTGTATTAGACAAATGTCATGAAGCATTTAATAAAAACCTATCTGTGGAGAAATCTCAGTGGCATTTTTACAGTTATTTAAACAAGCAATTACATACACAGGCTGCTGGCAAGAGTCAACAATACCCAGAGCAGCCTTTGAAACTGATAACTCACAGAAATCAGTGGAGTCAAATACCTGAAGTTCAATCTATTACCTCTTGGTAAAGTCCACAAGTTGCACAAACACGGTGTCAGACACCTTGTACTTCAGTCAGCCCCAGCACCATCTAAAGGAATTATGCAAGTCTACCCAGGAGCTGTCTCTAACCCTTCCAACTGTGAAAACTGCTGTTCTAAAACCAGGTTTACATTAAAAATGCTTGCCAGTGTATTAGCAAACACTATCGGTGAGCAATGTCCTTCTGGCTGCAAAAGTCCTTAGTGGGTATGCCATTAGATGAAGGTATTAATCAATACAGTTTTTGTAACAGGGTTGGACTGGGCACCAGGAATAATTTGTATTATGAAAAGCATGCCTTTACACCATAAACTGGGTCAATATTATACACTGTATTGGTAATGTCTTTTTGTGGACATTAACTACTTTCTCTGGACTTTCTACTTCAATAACTCTTTTGGTTTCCCTTTCAAGGAGCGCAGTTACTATCCAACCTACACCCCAGAACTCATTACCCATTTTTGAGGAAACGCTGTTAAAACTAACAGTAATTGATAGGCACTGGGTTCACAGCAAACTATGCTGATCTCCACTGCATAAGGACAAACAAGGTGTTCAGTGAGATACCTGGAGAAGAATCAGGTCTTGACAGGCTTGGCATTTCCTGCATCCGTAGGGCTTGGGAGCTGCTTCTGTCAGAAGTCATTACGGTCAAAGTGGCCTACAATAACACTTAATGGACATAATTGCCACTTACAGCTACCTCCATTTTAAGCTGGAAATCACTCAAGTCGACCCTGACTGCTGCCGAAAGCTCAGTCTGATGCCTACTTTGATGGCAATAAGTTATTTATGATATTAGGGAAGGTCATGCCTTACTTCTTATCCCGCAACTCAAAGGCCGCCATCTCAGATGAAGTATTTGCTTCTGCTCTAGAAGAAAGTCTGTTTATGTCATTGTTTATACTACTTACTGCTAAGCAAAAAGCCAAATCGCTTGGCCAAAATGCAGAATGCCTGACAGTCACACTCAAAGACATCGTTTGTTATCTTGTATTACTCAGGCCATAACTTCATGGTCCAGAAGAGATCCTATTCACAATGCAAAGACACTTTAATCCAGTCATTGTTATTGTGCGGTAACAACATTCCTGCTTTACTGGCTGTGCTAAAATAGTTGACATCCAAGGCCTATTTCAGTCCAAATTTAATAAAATTTCAAGTGAGAATGATCCTTAGTTGTATTTAGCCACGTAATCTTTTCAGTAAAGCTTTTCCTGTCCTTCCCAAATTCACAACCTGTAGCTGAAATACACACATCACCAAACAAACTGACCATATTAATTTTACTCATTTGGAACCCACAGACACTTTCTATCAATTAAAGGTGTAAAGGACTAGGTTAACTTCTGTACTATGAATATTTTTTCATCCTATTATCAGTTCATGGAAGAAGCAGGAGATCACTTTCTTCAGAAGAAAAAGCGTATTTTTGAACAACTAGATTTATAGACTTTCATTATCATTTAAGAACCTTGTATTTTTATTATCCATTTGAAAAAGTTAACAGAAACTGTTTAAGTTTAAGCAATAGATGCATGAAATCTGTTGAAACCCCCTGTACTGGGAGTCTTGCAGAAAAAGCTGGTGACACCTGCTCTGTTTGGAGCTGTTCTTAAGGCTTGAAGGTTCACCTGAGTAGCAGTCATTGCCTGAACATGAGGACAAAGTGAATTTTAAACTAGCTGATGTGCCATCTTCAGTCCTAAAACATGCCCTCATCTATCTCTGGAACAAAATCCCATCAAGTCAGAGAAAAGACAGCTCCTGCTATAAATCAGCGTTCACAGCGTGGCAAATTCTGAGGACAGAGGAGTGGGATTTCTATCCAAGTAGCAAAGCAAAATGTGCCCACATAGTATCAGTACACGGCAACATTAAGTCTGGCAGCAAACTTCTCTAACCTACCCACCTCCTGCAAACCTGAGCTTTTCAAGCTGCGCCTACCACAGCAACATGGCAACAACATACATTTCATACATTACTAGGTTAGACAGTGATATTATGATCCAAGGGGCTCTTTCCCAAAAAGAGTTAAAAAAAAAACAAAAAGAAGCACCATACCAATTATTAGGGTTTTGAATTTTTGAGGAAAGTTCTACATTTGCCTATGTAAGCATCAACTGTGGCATCTAAAACCAAGGGCACAGGAAGGAGATGAAGAGAGGCTTCAGCAAAGAAGTGGTTTTAACTACATAAATTTACAGTGTTCAAATGAAGTAGCAAATAATCTGATTTATGAACTCATACATGTATTTATTTTAGGAAAAGTAGCAAATAGAAAAAGCTCTTCTGTCCAAAATTTTTGATGAAACAAAGAAAATGCAAAGAAGTTTGGCAAATATCTCTAAATGTTAACACTTTTTATTTATAGATTTTTGTCTGAAAGAACTAATCACTGTAATCACATTCAAATTACACTGCAATAGCAAGCAGAGTTTTTTAATAGTAATCTGCTATTTAAAGAAAAGACTGTTACAGGCCTGATTTTTTCCTTAAATACTTTCCAATTGTTGTAAACAGGATTAAAATAAAGCAGCAATATTTTGAAAAAACCTGTCAGATGTTTATAAAATTAGGCATTAATTTGTAACAAATTAGAAAATTTGTAACAAATATGCCATAGATTAAGTCAATGAATTCCACAAGCCGTAGCTAAACTTGCCAGTGAACTCTAGGGGAGGCTGAATTTAGACACAGACCAGCTAAACCTCCTCAAAAAAAGCTATGTCTATATACACTTATGCATTACACACATAAAGTTCAATTAATAAAGATATTTTTATGGTCTTTGGGGAAAATACATAAAAGGCTGTACAGCAAAAAAAAGAGGATAACTAGCATTCACACCACTTTACACCACTAAAAGCTACAACTACTTTGAATTTTACAGACTAAACACAGCTTTAGGGATCCAATTCCTCCCCATTTTTAGAGGTGGAGGTTTGTGTTTGGGGGCTGCTGTAGAGACAGGGCAGGGAGGAAAGAGTTAAAGTACAGACCTTTCTGATACTCTTACCTGTACCAAACTCCTGCCTCAACTAACCTTTTTAATCCCTTTATCACTTGAGACTTTCCCCCTCACTGCCTGACAAAGCAGCCAGCAACGCCCCTTTGGATTTGCTTTCTCTAAGAAAGGGGAAAAGCTGCTTTAGAAAATGGACACAGACACAAGTGTGTAACCCAAATGCTACGCTTTGCTGCAGCCTCTCTCCCACCACTTTGGGGCTTGCCAATGAGAAGATTATTTTTCTACTCATGCTACGTGCTGAAATTAGTGCAGTAACCCAAAAGCACCTGTTGTTGCTCAAAACAACTGATAACCAGCGCCAAGAAAGTAGCCAAGGGCTGAAGAATAGGCAAACTAAAAAGAACACAGGCAAATTGTACAATTATTTAAGCCTCATAAGGCTGGACCAAAGGACAAATATAGTACAGCCCACCACATTACTTACAAGATGAAAGACTTAATGATATTCTGACAATCTTTTTTTTTTAGCTGTGTTTTTCTAAATAACCTCCTCTTTAAGTGACAATAAAAAAATGTACAGAAGACATCTGATCCCTATTGAAAGGGAAATTAAAAACTTTCTCCAACAGACTGGAAAAAAACCTCACATACATGTTCAGAGAGGCCATGCCATTGGCAGAACTAGACACGTACTGTTTACTTCCCAGAAGTGAAATATTTTATTAAAAACAATATCCATCTATTCAACTTGAAAGATAGGATGATCCATGAGCTTTCCACAGATTAAGTTAAAGCTTGGGAGTTCACAACAACTGAGAGACAAGATTTGATTGTTCAGACAGTAGATTTAAATCACCAGGCTCATTCGGCATGCAGAAGCTTTACCTTGTTCTCTACTGCTTTAAAATTCTCAACAGAAGCTGTAGTCTAAAGAGTTGTAAAGCTTGTCTTTTTTCAGCTCTGTTCCTTCCTTTCTTACCAGGGAGGGATTTTTCTTCATTCCTTCTGTATTTCTCTTAGGGATGTCAAAGGTTTTCAGGGAGTGAGCAGGACAACTGCAGAACAACGGGACACGGGAGATAAGACAAGACGACAAATCCCATCAAAATACAGGCTGAGAAAGGATTTGAGAACCAACACAAATTATTTATTTGCCTTAAGTCTTACATTGATGTACCAAGTATAAGATTGTTCTCTAATTTCTACTTCTCAAAAAGGTAGATTTTAGTTCTAAGCTCTGTACCAGCTCCTGTCCCAAACCATCACATCTGCTGCATCACAAATGCTTCTATGGAGTCATCACTACAGTTGGTGTAACAATGCAAACCTATTGTGCAAGTATTTACATGCTGCCCAAATTTCCTCAAAAAAGCTGGCAACAAAAGCAGTATTGCAACCTCCCTGTTTCTAAAAAGCTTCAACAATTTCCTAAAGCAGTAGCATTTTTAAGAAAGAAGCGTTTATTCAGGTCAAATTAAATCGTGGTGAAAGTGATCAAAGAGTCACAATTTCTTACGATGGAAATGGAATTTTTTCTTAGACTGGAAGGCATCTGTGACCTTACACCTCACTAATCCCTATCATATCAGGAACATTTATACTGGGGATATATCCTGCCATAGGTATCAAACAATTATGTTAACTATTAACGGGTGTCAAATAATAATGTTAATTTGCTTAAGCCTGCCACACAAGACAGAATTTATTAAAGTATTTTTCCTGGGCTAGCAGATACGGTACAATCAAGATGCCCCCAAAAGCTGCTAAAATGAGCTGCTGACTCTTTTATGTTCACGCAGTGAACACATTCTAGATGGGCAATTTCCAAACAGTTGTGGTAGTGCAGCATGTTTTCATTTACAGCACACAGAAACTCAGCATGATTTTAATAAGAGTCTTTCAGACAATTCCCCCTGGCTCTCCTGCCTTTCTTCTGAATCATCTTATCAAATGCTTACACTACCAAAAACCTGGATCTGCTGATGACAATGCATTCACATGTGACTATGGGGAATGCCTGGAGGTACGTAAATGCAGCCTGCCTCTCAAGAACACATTAGGAAAAAGAGAATGCACTCCAACCAAAAGTCTGACCTACACACAGTTGGCACAGTTTAGCCAACCCTAATATATTGTTTTCTCAAGAACAATAATAATATTAAAGTCCCCAAACTAACTGTAATAAACTACCTACATCGGTAGGTAGTTTTAGAAGTCTCCTAAAGAAACTTCTCTAACAGCTCCCTCTTGAAGAGGAGGATGAGAGCAAATGGAGACCAGACCCTAACGAACGCCCAGAAATAGAGAAGGAATTATTTTACAATCACACAGATTATCAGGTGTCCTTCAAGATCCATGTAGCCTGTTTATGTATGCCAACTTATCCACACTTCCAGAAGCTTGTTCTTGACTGAAATGTTAGGGTTTGGTTTTGAGTGGAAGAAATTAAAGAAGAAATACTGATAAGCTTGAAGCCCTCACTCTCCTAATGTAATAGTTTGGCAGGATTCCTCCACATTTCTATTCCTGTCATAAAGGATAGCATCCTCACTTTGGCATGTCATACCTGAAGCACTCATGAGTGGGAGAATCCAGATCCCAATCTCCCTTTAAAGACCGTGAAACACACAAATTCACCCAATGAACACAACACCACTTAGGGCAACAAGGGCTGAAACTCACATTTTGCTCCTCCATGAACTATGGAAACTAACACATCTCTGTTCATTTTGTGTGACTGAGCATTATCCTTTTGTACACCTAGGCTACATTTTTCTGAACTTGGCATAACCTTTTAGCTGTGGCATTCCTTGTCTGGAAATGTAGGCCCACCCTTACCAGAACTTCATGATCCACTTCAAAAATATTTTCTCTCTCCATCACTAAGCACAAGGGCGGACATGCTAAGCACTAACAGAGGCAAAGCAACACACCAGGGCAGCAAAGATACAAAGGAAGCCAAGTATCCCATGCCTGAACAAGAGCTTCAAAGAAAAAAGGAGGGTGTCTAACAGAAAGCAATAGAGCTACCTCTACCTGCAAGTAATAGCAGTCAGTGGAATCACAGCTGAATGACTGAAACTGTGAGTAAGGCCTTTTTGTTAAGTATGCCAAGAGCATAAGTTCAAATAATTTTAGCCTTAGAATTTCCCAGATTCATGGAACAACTTTTTCAACATGTTCATATAATAGAACTAATTGACCTGGGTCCTTTGACAGGTCTTCAGACACCTATTTTACCAAGGGCCTATACTCAATTTTAATTGCAAATAATGCCCAGATAACAGTCATTAATTAGGTGCTTCCAAGACCAGCACCTTGGAGGCATATTCTTTGTAGAATCAACAGGACTCATCCCTACAACTGGCCTTCAATTTCTTAACATGAGATGCTATAAGAACATCAAACCGTCAGATACTTGGGGAAGAGGTAGCCATATTCTAGGTAGAAACTTTTTTTTTTGCTGAATATTCTTTTTTCCGGAAGAAAACTTATGTTTTAAACATTTTAAATACAAAGACCTGATGTTGTTGCACTAGACACTTTGCCTGAAGACATTATTTTCTTTTTAACCTGATAAATACCTGTATGAAACAAAGTTTCAGAAAGTACAGATCAAACAGAAGCACGAGTGAGAGATTTTAGATCTTCGACATTGCACAAGCCAAAAGGAGCTATCTTTTGTGGAAGGCAGAAAATAAAGGAACAGCTAGAATTAGATACTGGGAGTAAATAAAAAGTAACAGGGAGCCTGAAAGAGAAGTGTCCACACATAAATATTGAAATTGAACAGGGGGAGGAAAGTATCATCATGAGACAGGATGTCAGTTTAAGACAGTCCTCCACAAGAATGCCTTCTTTACAGCTTTGAAGTAGTAAAACATGCATAAATACCTGAATATAAAGTATTCAGCAAGACAAAGCTCCTCCTTACTGTTACAGTGAAACAGTAATCAGATTGCTGGTCACATTAGAAATTGTTCTAGAATTCCAGGAGAATTCTCAGAGTCAATCCAACGTGCTCAGGTAAGTTGACACCACATAACAGAGCTAAGGGGGCCTCAATTCGTTTTTTCAGAGAACATCACACTTTAATTTTTATACAGAGGCAACCGGTCTGCTAACAAAAAAGCAATACCCACATCCTTGTATTTCCCTGCCTTTTTATGAATCTGTCAGCTACTAACACAACTCCAACTTGAATCTTTTGATGAGGACTACACCAGACACATATATGCTAGATGTACATTGGCCCATTTAAGTACTTCTTCACACATTTAAAAATTAAGGTCATCAGTGAGACAGTCAACTACGCTTGTCACGATTAGTAATCCAAACGCACATGAGCTAGAGACTATGACAATGCAGAAGGATAGATCCCACTAAACTGGCAGGGTTCTAGAATCAACAGAAGTCTACTGAACTTATGGGACGCCACCAAATCCAGCAAAAATACAGCCATATATGATGACATGGTTTTTCATGAATACTTAGTTCTGCCCACCCAATACAACAGTCTGTATGAGGCAAAATGGAAAAGGAAAATCCAGTTTTTCTGACAATACACCATCGTTGTGTTAATTCTGTGACAGATCATACTGCAGTCCTTCTCCCCTTTCCATCTTCACCTAAAAATAGGATTCTAGCTTAGTCACCCTTCAACTGCCATTCCCAAACTTGCTACACCCCAACAGCTGCCTCCCTACTCAGCCCTATCACACCTGACACCTCTTCATTTTCAATACCTCAGTCAGGTACCCACCACTGTTCATCCTCAAAAAGATTAAAAGAGACAGAACCATAAAGCAGCATTAAACTGACATTAAGCAGATACAAAATGGGAGCTAAAAATGGAAGCACGGCGAGTATTTCCCACTTGTAAGAACGCAGGGACCTAAGAACACTAGGAGAAAGCTATGAGCCAAGTGACAGGACATCTTGGTAATTGATACTGCTACAAAAGCCACTGAGTACATGTTCCCATCTCGACCAACTGGCCATTCAGAAGGAATGGAATCCCTTTCTCTCAACACATTCACATGGCCAAGCACTATCAGCAGCATTTTATCCAGCTCAACAAACCAATGTTTTTTGAAGACAAAGACTGAAGCTATGCATTGGTATTATTTTTCTTGTTTATTCCATAAATTAACTATTCAAAAAAAAGCTTTCACCAAAGACTACACAATCAGTAGGTTTCAGAGGCAGTTGCATGGTCTGGTAAAATATAATAAGCCATGCACATTGTTGTAGCAGAAAATTCTAATAGGCAGCACTTTCTAGCACCGGTTTGTAATTCCATAAAATGCAATTACACCACAGGCATTAATGGTTTTAATTGAACCAATTATGGTCTGAGAGGTAAAAGACTAAAAATACATAGTAAATTATACAAAGTCTTTAGTCTAAATAACACTTGAGACTTAACAAAATACTTGTGGGAAAACATATTGCAGATGGTCAAACAATGTAGCACAGTGATACCCTACACAAACACTATCACCTGGGGATTTTTTTTTGGTTTGTTTTATTAAGCAAATTCCTGTTTAGAGATATGAATAACATATATTTGAGTCAAGGCTGAGCAGTTCACTATATAGACACTGATTTCCCTTCACTCCAAAGAAGATACTCCTTCCTTGATTCAGGATCAAATTCAGGCATTCATCATAAGAAAAAAAATTACAGATTTCTATTTTCTCCATGAACACCATTTGCAATATGCCCAGGCATGACAAAGTATTGAAAAGAGAATGTGACCAGAAGTCTTCCTTCATCCTAGTCACTCATTTAGCTGTCAGTCCATCCTCCATGCTTAGGGCATTTCTAGGTCCTACCATCTCATTTGAGGCATTACTTCTTTAGAGAAACCCTTTGCTCCCATCAAAGCACTCATTCAACATTTCTAGAGGCTTTATGAAATAAAGGGAAAACAGCCAGCTGTCTAAAGCACAAAGTTACACTTGGCAAGAGGTTAAAGAAGACAGTCCCTGAAAGCAAGAGGAAAATTTTCAGAACTTGAGGCAACATCACAATTCATTTCATCATGGATCTGGCAATTCTCAAGGTGAATCAGGATAATCATATTACACTGCAGAATCCAGTCTGATGTGACTAAAGCCTGTCTGTCCTTCAGCAAACCACTCCTTCCAAGAGAAAGGAAAAACAGAAGAATGAACAAAGTATTATCTATGAACTCAGTATTAGCTATGCTGCTGTGCAGACCTGGTCACCATCCTGAGGGTGAAGGAGCACAGCACAGGGGAGGAGAGGCAGATGAGAACCCCAGCAAGGGAGGTCTGCACTTACTCAAGGCATAGATGAGCAGGAACACACTAGAGCCTCTCCAGAAGACAGCTTCTTGTTCCTGGCCTGCCACCTACCATCTCTCAGGTAGGGCCTGAGATGGGTTTCCCCAGAACAGATGCGCAAAAGCTAACTTGAGGAGGCACGGGCTGCTCATACCCACTCACAGTTTTAAGCCATCTACAGGGACAGGTAGCTGCGAGTGCCTAAAGAACGAGCCAGCCTGCACTCCAAGGGAAACAGAGAAAACAGACCAGAAGCAACAAGGCTGCATCACGTTAAGTTACAGTATTAAAAAATAGATTTCCGCAATATGGGTAGCCAAACACAGGGACAGGCTGCCCAGGGAAGCTGAAGAAACGCATACCCAGCGACCCAGCCCAACTCAGCAAGGTCTGAGCAGCCCAATTCAACACCTGAAGTGGCTGGTCTTTGAGGGTGAGAACAACCAAGTCACCTGTGCAGCCTCTGACACCCATGGATACACAGCTACAAGGTTCACTACCAACAATCAGCTGGCCATGCTACTACAGCACCACAGGTAGGAGAGCAGAGAGATTCAAGCCCAAAGAGCAACTCAGCAACTTGCTGATGTCACTGCCAAGACTAGGCCCCAAGACTTTTAACTCCCATCACTTCCACAAAATAACATTTACTGAGCAAGATAAAGGGAGGACTATTTCACATCTTAGTGCACAAGGCATAATATGAGGATCTCCATTAACAAATGTTTAAAAGCTTTGTTTCTCAAGCATCCTTAATCCTCTCTCAAAAGCCCCAACTTTCATTCCTTTAGGCAATATACAGTATGATAACTATAAGCTATAAAACTTCCATCTCTCCATGATTTAATATTCAGTAATGTTAGTATCATTGCAAACCCTAAGAAGAAATTCAGACTACTACAGGAAATGCATCCATGTATATTGTATTTGATCAAGTCTCTTTCACTTCTGTTTTTTCCCCTAGGCTTCCCAATTCAAGCAAGTAAAATACTTCCAGTGCTACAGGGTGCCAGGCACCAAATCTGCCTCCTGTCCCCTTTATCAGGAAAAACTCAACCCTCTGAACTGAGAGATCGCATGTACTTTTGTTGTCTAAACCATTCAAGTGGAAAAAAAAGTGTCACTGGGCAGGAGTATCTGGAGCAGTTAGACAGAGTCGGTCAACAGTAACAGAAGGAATAATGAACAGATTGTCACAGGCTCAGCAGTTGAATAGAATAATTTTTACACAGTTTCCCTACTCTACAAAACTAAATTCATTGCTAATACAGTCCTCCTGTCCTACCTATGAACCCGTGGCAAGCAGCTGACAAACAATGCACTCTTAACACACAGATTTGCTTAACAGCACATATTCCGGGCAGCTTCAGCACAGCCTTTTCCTGCACTATGCCTGGTGTAGGAAACCAGATCCACTGAGTTGTTCAACAAGTGCCATACCACAGTCATAGGTCATACAACCACCAGTTAAATGCATCAGGACCCTCCAGCCTGGAACCAAGATCATAGTTCCACAGTGCTAAGGATTTCTGACAGAGTGCACACAGTTGCGCAGGGCTGTTCACCATCTCCCCCAGTAAAGGAACTGGACGTAAAGGAAGCAAATCCCATTTTCTGAAGGCCCTAAAGAACTGGTTCTTCACACAAACAAGTAGGCTGCAAAACTCCTTTCTCCTGGGCACTCTTGCTAAGACACACCCAAAGCCATTAAATACAGACTGAATCACAGTCCCTAGAAACCACAATGTGCACTGCATGCAGACACTAACAGGTATTTCCCTGTGCTTACAGCTTTCCCTCCCTGGCACTCTCCACCGTGCACAGGATGTGCTGCTTCTTTGGGCTTAGAATAAATCATCCAGTCTGTCACAGATTGCCACAAAAGTTTTCCTTTATTCTTTTAATTTGATTAACAGGATACATGTTTCCACAGTAATTCTAGGGCAAGTGACCAACTGGAGGTTCAGGAGCCAGAAAGTGACAAGACAGAGACAGGACAATCTGAAGCTCCATGCTCCAGATGCACAAACCTGAGATTTACACAGAAGATTTGCAAACTCACTGTACTCAGTACAGTCATACTATCCTCAGAAATACAAACAACACTATCCACAATATGACTGTTTTACTGGCAGGCACATTCGGGAAGCCCAAATGTTTTAATGAATACTTTTATTAAGAGCCAAATCTGCCCATTCATTAATTCCTACACCCTGGCTCCCCACTGAAAAAAATTAGATGTTTTACAGCACTGTGTGCATGGCCAGGAACCACTGTATAAAAGTTTCAAGTTGTTCTGTCATTAAGAGATTAGTTTGAGAAAATGCTCTGCAAGCGAGCCTGATAGTTTACTCAATCCTTAATCCTATTTTACAAGATCTAGACTTACCACTGTTCAATACCAGAACCCAACAGGACACCTGGTAATGTTAAACCATGTTGAACAAAGCAACAGGAAAAAAAAAAAAAGCTGAAGACTGTAAAAAAAATAATAATAATTCTAGTCCTTCTTACATCCCTCACACACAGAGACTTTTCCAGACTTCTGGGACACAGGGCATTGGTCTAGTACTACAATTATTTTGATCGCCAGACGACCACTAGTGAAACGCAACATAAAAGCTCCCAGTGGCTGCGCTCAGTCGGCGGGTGAGGTTTCAGCAGCTTTTCCAGGCCAGCCAGCAGCCTGGCTCTGCAGGATTCAGGCCTCCTCTTACCCAGGCTCTCACCCAGGCCCTGGACAGAGCGTTGGCGTCACAGCTCCCAGCGAGAGGCACAAAAAAAGGGATGCTCAGACCGGCAACCTGGCACCAACCTAACGCACACTCTGCTACTTCGTGCATTGCAGGTCTGCCAAAACAGCTGAGCTGGTGGTTCAGAAGCACCTCAAAACACAAGCCTGCAGGAAAATTCTCCAGAAAGATGAGATTCAGGAGCAGTTTATTGACAGATTATTGCAGCTGAACATTTTTGTCAGTGATAGTAGCTCAGTGCATCAACCTCACATCCTGACTGCATCCATCTCTGGGATCCCCAACACAGGAAGGGCACTGACCTTCTGGAATGAGTCCAGAGGAGGCCACCAAGCTGATGAAGCATTTCTCCTATGAGGAAAGGCTGAGAGAATTAGGACTGTGCAGCCAGTGAAAGAGAAGGCTTAGGGGTGACCTTATGGCAACTTTACAGTACCTGAAGGGAACTTACAGGAAAGATGGGGCTAAACTATTTACACGTAGTGACAAGTCAAGGGGAACAGGTTCATGCTAGGAGTAGGTTTTAGATACTAGGATAAAAAAAAATTTATTGCAACGGTGGTGGGGCACTGGAACGGGTTAGCCATGAAGTTGTGGCTGTCCCATCCCTGGAAGCGTTCAAAGCCAGGCTGGATGCAGCTCTAGGCAACCTGAACATCTAGAAGGTGTCCCTGCCCACGGCAGGGCGGCTGGAACCAGACGA
>WBMY01017452.1:514465-554939 GCA_013397315.1 Donacobius atricapilla | reverse complement strand
CCGGCCTGCCCTGGGCGGTGCGCTCGGCCCGGCAGCCCCGGCTCGATGCCCGCGGGCGCTGTGGCTCCGAGCGGCCTGGGGTGACACCACAGGAAATAAAACAAACAAACAAACAACTTGCTACAAAAAAGAAAGCATCTGCGGGAGCCGACCGGCCCGGCAGGAGGGGGATGTCTGCCTGCCGTGGCTCGGCGGTCCCCCAGTTTGTTTTCTTAGTGCGTCTTTGATGTCGTTTTCAGTGTTGTCAGCGGCCGGGTGGACTCCTCGTTCCCACACACATAAAGCCCACCGCACGCCCCAGCCAACATCAACACCCCTCAAAGCAGATACGGCATCATCATGAGTGCTGCAGTAAATTTTTGGACTGTTTGATAGGGTGCTGGCGTGCTCGCAGACAGCTCAGCAAAACAAGAGTCTGGGGACATCCATGAGTTCTCATTTAACACCGTGTCTGTACAGCAAAATGTCGCTTTATCAGACACATGAATTCCAAACGTGGTAAGATTAGTTCAGCTGATCCTGGTGCAGCTCGAAACGCTGAATAGCACAGGTAGATTGCTGTGGAAGTTTTTGACCGAGTATCAGCATGTCTCGCTTTTGGATAGGCCACCACATATCCAAGGCAACTAATCACCAGCCTGGCCATGCCTCTAGGCCAGAACCGAGCACTTTTATTTAGGGTCCAGCAATTTTGCTTTGTTTTGATATGTAGTGAGAAAGTTTATTTAGAGGCCTCTTCTGAATGCTTTTCAGCCACCGTTTATAAACTTTTCAGCTTCTAGATACCTTAACTCGTTCCCACAACCATCTCCAAAATTGTTGTCCCCAGTTTGAGACTCATCCCCACTATCTTGGCTTCCTCTGAATTTAAGTGCTGTTTCTCCTTCTGTCTGCCAGGTGACTTACAGCACCATGTGTGATGGACACTAACAGTTCATTTATTAGTTCGCCCAAAACTGGCCACAGTGAAAGTTTCCATAATGATTTGTTTCATCAACAGTGCATGTGCACTGTACTTCCTTCCCTGCACTGTATTTCCTTCCATAACTACATAGGCAAAAGTACCTTTGTTCTTTCTCTCCTTTTGGAGTATAACAAATATTCTGTCCTAAGACTATAGGGCAGCAGTCATGCAGTTTGCTAGAGCAGTTGCCCTAACAGGAGGCCCAAGGAGTTTTGGTTTGGTTATTGAAAGAAGCAGCATCAATGCTGTAGCAGATGTACTTGTCATGCCCTGCTCTGATAGATCAAGATTTTTTTTTTCACAGTGGCCACAATTTCTTCCATCACTGAAGACTGAAAAACTGTTTTTAAAATTACCGAGGCTTCTCAAAATTTTCTGTCTGGCAGTGATTTCAGTGCTTGTGCTAAACCAATGTTTAACAACTCTTACCATCTTCTTTTTTGCTTTCCTCATACTGTGTGCATCATATTCTTCTGCAAATGGGTCGCCCTCACTCTCACACTTAACTGGCTTGGTCAACTAAAAGGAATAGAGGAATTCCAGCTTATTATCAGGAAATCTGATTTTTTTATAGTAGTTGCGTGTTACATGTGCTGCTGCTTTGAGGCTTCCAGGTGTTCGGTACTGGAGATGGCACCTGCTGTTTGAAGTGGAGGTGGGAGAGCAATTCCTGCAGCCTCTGAATGCACGAACATTGGAAAGAGGGGCTTCAGTCTTAGCACGGTTTCTTTGGTTTTATTCATTGTCAGGAAGCCCAAGCAAGTTCACAGCATTGTTACTAGCTTTTCAGTATAAACACAAAAGAGACATCTATAAATGAGCACCAGCAATTTGTGTAGGAATGTAGCTGAGACTTGCACCTCCCTGGAGACAGGGACCGCTTTGTAACATTCCTTTTAAGAAATGACACATCATCCAGCGTCATATGACAGCAACGCTGAACTTCAGGAAGTTAAATTCTGCAGATAGCCCCTGTCCTTACAACAGACAAAGCCTCAGTGATATAGTTAACACTTTGTGAACCAGGATATGAATAAGCATACCATTTGTATCTACTCATGTTTCATTTTACAACTTGGGCATGATTTTATCTGCCTGCTTTGTCACAGGTAACTCTAAGATGCTAAGGCATATGTTGTTTTGGCCATTGATTGCACCATGATCCTGGTGTTCCCACCATGAGCCAAGGTTGGCCCTCAGGACACTGTCATTTAATACTCTACCTGGGGACAAAACCAGCAATTCAGACAGTGAATGTTGTCCCAACAACTGAATGTGTTTTTGTGCATTTGTCAGGAATGGATACAAAGCTGCCAGCTGCTGCTGCCAGTAGAAAGAGGAGGACTGTTGGGAGTAACTTCTCTTTGATGGGAGCAGCAGTGTGTCTGGCACTCAGTTTCCAGTAGGTCTGGAGTATATCAATTACTCCAAAGTAGTCTTTCAAAGAATGTTCATGCTTAAGTTATGTATACTTAAAAATTTTGCAGAGTGGTGCTGAGCAGTAACTGTATAGTTAAATTTATAAAATTGATTTAGATTTTTTTTAATATGCAGAGTACAAAGATAAACCTAAATTTGGAAGAGAAAAATGGCTACTTCTGTCATGCAGGACCTCCATTTTGATTCACTTGATTCACATTTGATTGATATATTGCACTTCCTTTGCAAAAGATGACAGAGATGATAAACGACAGAAACTAAGTTAGGAAAAAATCATTTTCTTCATTAAGGCACTGGTTCATATTCTCCCTTATCAATAGTTTCTTTTCATATTTCAGACAGAATGGATCTGTGAGGTCTCTGGCCTTGATTGGCTCTTACAGAGCAAATTCCTGAGCTCCAGGTTCTTCTAAAACAAGTGGCTTAGAGCAGGCCTGGGCCCTGGTCCTGGACTGGCTCTGTAAGATGCTTCCGAGCTTGTCTGAGTTGTCTTCGGGGTACAGGCTTCTGCTTTGCAGCTTTTATAGAGACTGCCCAATACCACAGTTTAACCTCACTGAGAAGAGATGGCAAGTTCCAGAGGCAGCAGGATATTTTTTTTTTAACATTTAAGGACATTTAAGAATTGCTGATCTCTTAAGGTGACAAGTCACAAGGCATGTCCTTTGTATGGTTCAGTTGTATACTTTAAGGCTATATCAAGACTTATCATTTTAGTCTGGGCAGAACTCCTCCCAACTCCTTTTCCTGAAAGTCTTTTTACATCTAGGTGTGGTTGGCCTACTGTGCTTGCTTGCATGTGGGGAGATGTATTCTTTATTTCTATTGCACCTGCCTGTAACTTAAAGATGTGAGGTAGTCCATGAGCTAGAACTGACAACCTGTGACGTGTGCCTGTGGTGGATCTCATAATGCAAACTATCAAGAAAAGATGTTCCTGTGAACAGACCGCTGTTCAAAAAGATTTGCGCTTCCATATTCCAGAAGAATGAATTCTTGAAGGCTCCGCTATCCTTTATAAACATTTCAGACATCTGAGCATGTTATGGTGCCCATTGCAACCTCACACTTTTGGACTGGTTTCTTCACATTCAGTACCTAACACTAAGTGGAGTTCAAAGTTTGAAGGAAAATTAGCTTATTTTGCCACGTTGGCCAGCCAAGCTTCCCCATATTATTTGTTCAAGGAGCCATAAGAAATTAACTGCACAGTTGTCGTCCAGACCCAAAGCAAATGCCCGCCAAAAAAATAATTATCCTTTATCTTGGTAGTCTTCCCAGAGAGGTCAGACATTGGGCATGGAGCTGTAACTCATTGCAGGGTGGTTGTAGTAGGTGACCTTTAAAGGTTGCTTCCAACACAAGCTATTCTACGATCCCATGACATTATCCCTATCTTTGGATTCGCCAAGGTGAGACACATAGGAGAAAGGAAATGGTCAGTGTTGCACAGCTGCTGCCAAACATCACGTCGCTGTTCCTTAATTAAAACTGTACTACAGCAAGGATTCAGCTGTTTGATTACATATGATGAACAAAGCATATATCCTGGAAAATTGCAGCAAACATTTCCAAGTATCTGTTGGTATTAGTTTAGGGGCTTCTGAATTTTAAGTTTGATATTTATGAGAAATGTAGGGTATTGATACTGTCTTTTAACGTATCACCTTTGCTCTGTCATGGTTGCAGGAGCTTTACATAACAACACATCTTCAAAGATCAAAACAAATACACCATCTGAAACACTAAAACAGTAGTTTCAGGGTTGTAAGATTCCAGTAAGCGCAGCTGATGGGAATGCCATTTTCACTTACCATTCACAGCAAAATAAAAACACGTTCCAACAACCTGAAAGTCCTAAATGATGACTGCTTCTTCCTTTCATAATATCGCAGTGTGATTATGTTTTGGTGTCCTTATTTTGTGTAACAGAATATTTTTAAAAATATAAATGTTTTTCAAAGTTGTTTACACATTAATCAAGACTCTTCAAAGTGTGATACCAATTTCAAAACATCCACAGATGTAGAACGATATTTGTTGTGAAAGTGACTCTGAGTCTTACTAAAAAATCAAGTAAGAATTTGTGAAACAGTTCACAGATACAAAAAACACAAAACCTTAGAAATTTCATAATATTTTTGGGTGTTGTAGGTACTCTGTTGGTTGTATGCCTTCTAAATTTCTCAAAAGAAATTACTGCCAACAGTAACAACTTTCTGTAACTTACTACAATTTCCTGGTGTTTGCATATATGTTTATGCATTGGAGGAAGAACATAAAACATTCTGGACTCTCTCCTTAATGCCATACCACAATTCTTTATAGCTGTCACCTCTGTTTTACCAATGTGTATTTATCTCTAACACTTAGAAAATAAGTAGCTTGAGCTCTCTGAGATAGTTGCCCCGGAGGAATTCTTGCTATAATTGCAGTGGCTCCTGTAACAATATATTATTATTAAACAAGCAACTTATTAACACTTGCCAAATATCGTATTCCTTATATCCAATACACTTAGAACTGAGAATGAAACTCCACAGCATAAGCAGCAATTTTGCTTTCTTGCTGTTCCGTGTCAGGCCTTTCCTAAGACCCCCGAGGAATGATATTACCCTGGGCGTTTCTTGCTTGCATAGTCCCACTTTCCTCCCTGAAACACTGCAGGCATTTAGGCTGCCTGGCCTTTTACTCAGAAAAGAAAGTGAGGTTGCCAGATAATCGTTCAGAGGGTAACGTATCTAATCCTTCGGGAGGTCAAGTGAGGTGAGGAGAAAGGAGGAGAGGCATACTGCTAATGCTCTGACAGCTCTGTCAATATAAATTCATTAGTATGTATAGAACTATTTTAGTTTTCAAAAAGCAGAATAGTACTTCAGTTGTATTCATGAATTCAAGTCTATCCTGAGTTCACCACAGGAAAAGCAGATGGATCTGGTGCAAGCAGTGTTTGAAATGCAGAGCTTTTGGAAGTCCAGAATGCTTTCCACTGACAGCCTTTTAGGTCTTGTCAGTATTAGTTCTGGTTTACTTTTTAATGGCAGTCAGTGGCATTTGACCCAATTGATTCTCAGGTGTGACCAACGGTGTGTTGAATGAACAGAAAGATGGAGCAGGGACCAGATTCTTATTGGTACACTCAAAATTTTGCTGTAGTTAAAAGAAAACACCAAATACGGAACTAAGAACTTGTTGTTAGTCCAATGAATATTTTAACACTCTGATTTTTCAAAATTCTGGATAAATTTGGGGGGGAGGGGGGGAACAACACCTTAATTAATAATGTGTTTATATATACATATATGCAATGCATACTTGTTATACAGAAAATGCTTTAGCACACAAAAGGGTCTGAGAGTATAATTACGTATTTTCTGTCTTAGAACATTGCCAGTACAATAACTGAAGGTGCAGCCTTCACAATCCCAGTGATCCAGAGCTACACTTACAGGTGTGCAATCTGTTGCCATAGGTGATTGTATTGTAAGCAATACAATTTTCTGTAGGAAATTTTGTATGCCTTGGTGATTCACCTTTTCTTCTTAGAACACTCAAAACTCTACATTTCTATAAATACAGAAATCTTAATCCAAGGCAAATATATACAAATACAAATAGACATTTTTGCTGGGAACATCAGTATTCATGGATTAGGAAGAACTAATCTGTCTTCACATAGGTTTTTTTCTCACTTAGAGATAAATCCTTTAGGTTGGATCCTTTTCCTCTTGTTAGAAAGGTTTATATCATGCTCGTTTTTAAAATCAGCCATGACATTTCAGTTAAAAGAAAAGTGGTATGACTTTCACTTTTTCTATATGTGCAGCTTAACAAAATTATGCAGTAAAGAAAACTAAGTGATAGACAGCTTCCAGTATGAGTGCATTTGGAAGGGATTGCTTAAACTGTGTTATCTGTGGGAAATAAAAGGAGCAAACATAATTGTTATCTTAGTTACCCAGGCACCCAGCACCTCCTTCAGTATGAGTTTCTGAAGATATACAGAATTATTAGCTGCATTTCTATTTCCTGAATATTTTATGTTGAAGTACATACTAATAAAATAACTACTTCATTACTACCTAATATGAAAATTTACTTCATATTATTATATAACTTGTTTTAGATGACAGGTTTTTTGCAACAAACAGCTGAATATTTGTATTTTGATCCAAATAGCAATCTTCACTGGTAATATATTAATTACAATCATGTATTATATGGGTAAATTTCGGTTTTCCAAATTAGTGCAGTCCCAGTTGTATTAGAATAGTTGAAGTGCTGATGGCTCTCCGTCAGTTTTCCTCAAACACCCTTCCTTTCTGATGTCTCTGAGATTTCTGTTTGCCTCTTTTGATGTCCTCTGGATGTTGTAGTCTATTACCTAATCCTACTCAAAAAAACGACTAATGTTGCTGCCCGATGTCATTTTCGCTTAAGCAGCCACTCGGTGCAGGTTTCCTCATGCTTGTACCGTCAGCCCCTGCAGCAGGGCATCATCACACATCAGCAGTCACCCTGCTCGCAGCAGTTCTGATTTCTCCTGCTTGAATATGCAGTGTTTTTGTTTCACTCTGCATTGTATTATCTTCTCAGGCAGCATCCAGGCTCTTGGTTTTCCACTTGTCCCATAGTCCCGCCAGGAAGGCAGGCCATCCCAAGCGGGGTGTCTGGGAAGGTGAGGCATAAGCAATTACTTACCTTTTTCATTACATCAGTCTTCAGTTAGTGGTCTACCAGTTCCAGGATCACTTCCCCAGTTTTCTTTCCTTGTTTCCATGTGTGTTTGTTCTAGGTCCGACTGTTTCCTTACTACACTATTTCCTACCATTGCATATGTGCGTGGCCTACTTTTCTGCCTCTTTTCACTTTGTCATCCCCCTTTTGCCACTTTTACCAGAGAAGAATATATGAGAGTGAATGCTGACAAAAAAGGAGCAGTTTTTGTAGCATCTGAGTCATGCACTCTGATGGAGTTTTTGTTTGTTTTTGTTGCTTGTAATTATTTAGTGTCCCCTAGATCGCTTCTTCCCTCATATGGGTTGCCAGCTCTTTCTGTACTGTTCCAGTGTCTACAGGCCCTAAAACGAAATACATTACTGTGTCCAGGGCATCCATTACAGGACTTAAAATACACCTTGGTCATAATTCAAGGCTTGCCTGCCTCTACCAGATAAACTCAGAAAAGAGACTGACAGCTTTTTTCTGGTCCTCATATATCTCTGCTTTCTTTTGGCTTGTGATCCATGCCCAGATGATACAATCTTTCAAATTCTGTGCTTCTTTTTCAGGCTGGTACAGTTTTACACATCCACTCACAGCAGGCAGTTGCTGCTTCAGGAGCAGCTGGTTTGCAACAATCTGCATCTCCAAGGTTTAGTCCCTGCTGAATGTGCCATTCCCTCAGCCCAGCCATTTCTTCTACAAAAGGAGCAGAAGGCAGGTATTTCTAGGAGCAGAGTGGATGTGTGTAGTGAGAGGTTGGAGTTGGTTTTCTCCTTCCTTGATTCTCCTGTGAGTCTGATAGGAGATTTTGATTTTGTCTGATTTTGTCCTTTACAGGTAAAGCCATAATAAATAGTCTGTACACAGCTGGGTCATGAGAAAGCAACACAGACAGAGATCTCTGATCACACAGGACTATGATCAGAGGCTTTTATAGCAAGTACAAGCAGACTTGGTGCTTCCATTCAGTGTCCACCTATCATCAGCGTGCTCTGACTGCCATCTGTTTTCTCCTGTTTCTCTCCAATTTTCAACAAAGTTTCCCCGTCCCTCACAAAACCTGCCACTTACCACAGCAAGGTTTGGCTGGAGTGAGTCACAGCCAGGTCATAAATTGATGCAACTACTGTTTCTCTGCTTTCCTTGGATTGTTAACAATCCTGACGCACCCGGCTTGCCCAAAATCCTTTTATTTTATATTAAATGAGTTAATTGCCAGAAAAAAGGACTGCACACCTGCTGCATTTGTTCACAGTTTCCTATGACTGTAGGCTTCCCCCTACGAAAGTTTTTTTCTGAGTCTTGGTTGTTCAGCTCAGCTTGAAGGATTCACTGGCAGCTTTGCCCATGTTTTCCACTGGCTGGTTACACTGAAAAATCTTTGCTGCACCGTATACACACTGCTAAAAATTTACTGTTAGCCCAGTAAATATTTTAACAGTATAATTTGTCTGATTAATGCAGAAAAGCCTCACTTTTCTGATGTTCAGGTCACCTTCCCAGTGTGCCTTTAAGTCTTGAGCTTGGCACTCTTCCTGATGCAGACAAGAGACAGGACTTGCTTTATAAGTCATCAGTCCCTGAGGCCTTCAGAAGAAGAACAGAGATGTTTACATTCTAATTCCTCAGCTTTGGGTAAGTTTGCTTTTATTTTTAAACTTTACAACATCTGCTTCCCTCTGACCTATTCCCACCTAGTTTGAATATTGTGCAGTATATCTGCTCCTGGCCTCTCAGATTTCTACCATCCTCTGCAATTTTATTCCTTTATCAGACAACCATTTACTTTACTAAAATCAGTAGTTTCAGCATATAAAACTGTAATTCCTTAGTGGAGAATCCAGGAGACAAGTTAGACACTGGCTGATTTTTTAAAATCACGGTAGTTTTGTTGAAGTGCACAGTCAGCAGAGTTGTATAAAACTGGAGGTTTTGTTGAGGCATTGTTAAATTCAAATTTGTCATTGAGCTTCTCAAGAAAAGCATGTATAAATGGAAGACATCATGAATGTTTATGCTGTTCAAAGGCCTGTTTTACAGCCTGTTAGCAATTCAGTAGTTTGTCAGTATAGAATATAAAAGACTTAAGCCCAATATCTCTTCCAGTTTAGTCTGCTTTTGTAGTATTTACCAAATTTATGTTAAAATCCCGACAGATTTTATAAAAAATCTTGTTTCCATGGCTTTTGGGGCCAAGAGCAAATCAGCTCATTCCGCACTAGTCTCTACATTAGCCAACTGTTGATAAATATGCTGTAGAAGTACCTAAGTATTCACAATGCTATGTCCTGGTAAAAAATTACAAATATTTTTATGACTTCTTTTATTCCAGTTCTTTTTTTCTCAAATAATTTGAAATATGAAAGACTGTGGTGGGACAAATGAGAACATGTGGGCCTGTAGTTACTCTGAGTCTCTGGAACCCATCTTTACTTTGTGCTATCACTGAAACTCATAACACAGTGTTCCAGGCAAAATTATCATTACAGATCTAGATTTTCATAGGTTGTTATAGATCTCTTATGGATATATCATATTATATTGTTATATACAATTTAATAGGATTGTACTATACATTATTATATTTACATTCTGTTATAGATATATATTTTTGCTTTAATACCAACCTTCTATAAATTTAACTTTTTTTTATCAGTTCACTGCCTTTGGTTACTCAGGTTGATAGCAATGAAGTAGTAGCTGTAACAGAAGTCTCTAGTAAGAATAGTACACTATAAAGTAGGAATATTGTCAGAAGTCTTTCATGTTTTACCCTCATTAAAGCTTAGCCTCATAAACCACAACTGAGTCCTCTCATGACATTTTTCTGGTTGTCATTATCTGGTTCTTTTACTGTCTATGGTTAAGGAATTAACTTGTGCAAATAAAGAGGTTTCTTTATTCATAAGATAATTGTCTACACTGTTAGAATTATTTGTTGTATTTCCTCCTTCTGCTGTTTCAGCTGCACACAGTTAAAATACTGAATTACTCTTAAAATTCATGAATTATCTGTTGCTTCTTGACCCAAGCACTCCTGCAGCTGTCTCCTCGGCAGCTCCTGTGTTGTCATCTGATTCAACGCATGCACAAGGAACACTTACAAAGGGAGCTGAGTCATTCTCTAAATCTGGACCATCCTCCTCTGAGCACAAAACCTTCCTCTGCAGGACTTAAGGGCAAGTGTTAACTGTGTCATTTTGCATAGGATGTTTTAGCTTGTCTTACTTCAAATTACTCATGTGTCTAACTGAAAAGCACATAATTTAGCTGTGTCCACCAAAATTTTCTTTGTATCATTTGTGTAACATAGTGCCAAATACTTATTTCTTACTTCTGTGTTCTATTTCCTCTTCTTTTAATTAATTGTCATTTCAAAATAGACTCACACCTTAACTGGATTGTTTTTTGTACATATGTGTAATTTCTGTTAAATGTGACTACTCTGCTGTCATTCAGGAACCCTTGAGTCTCAAGGAACATAACCTGTACAATCAAATTCCAAATTATTCCAGTCATAACATTAAAAGATGCTCACTGTCAATATCAATCTGACTTTATTCATTTGATATGGCTAGCATTTAAAAGGGCTGATTAATGAGTACATGTATTAGACACCCTTAAAGTGTGGAAAAAGCAAGATCAACTGTTTATGTCTTATTATTTTCTTAGCACTATCAAATATTGTACACATTCTTTGCATTTTTGAACGGATGGACTTGTTTCCAATCTTATCTCTGTGCTTGCCAAAAATGTGTGCTCTGGTAGGGTGAAACCACTCTAGCACAATTACAAGTGATTAATACTAGGATTTTTTCAGGTTTGTGTCCAAGTTGCTGGGCTACTTGAAGCTCTGAATAAGATTTACATGAAGACTTGTGAGGAGCTCTGTATCTGAGTTGCATTGCATTGCTCAAAATAAAGCTTTTCAGCTGACTTCTTCAGTATAATTCTTTTTGTGTTTTAGGAGCTTTCATGGTAGCTCTGTTTTTATAAATACTGCCTTTATAAAATTTGTAATATCCCAAAGTAATACTTTTTGCATTGGGTTTATTTTCTTGATTTATATTCTAGCATGTTTATCTTCTCCCTTTCTCTTGTCTAGTTCTTTCTTGATTTAATGCTGATTTTTTTCCCTTTATTTTACAGTAAGTCATGTGGCATTGGCATCCCTAAGAAATTTAAAGTTACATGGAAGAAAATTAAACAGCATATCGATGGATGAGATGGGCATGATGGTTCCTCCATGATGTCATTGCATGTCGATGAAGGGACAGCGCTGTGAAATATGAGATGCAAGTGTCATCAAAATATTACCCTGGTTTTGCAAGGAGTTGCACAAGGAGCCATTCCTTTTTCTACCAAAGGAAGGCCTGAGTATTCAAAACTGTAAAAACAAAAACCAACACTGCCAGCAACAGAAAAGTAACTGCCATATGTTTCCTGTTTTCCTAATTTCCTTTCTATTCCTTAAGTATAGATATTCCTATTAATGAAAAAAAAAGGCTATCACCTCTTGTCTCTGTTTTTCTTAAATCTCGAAAAGTTTTGCAAATTTAACTTGAAACAGTCAAATGTCTTGCCCCGTGTTTTAGAATAAACTGAAGATTTTCAGGTTTTGGTGTCTGTCCTGCTTGTTCACATGATTTAATTTTTTATATCAGGGTTCAGTTTTTCATAAACATCAAGACCTTTTTCAATACTGAGGAACTGAGGTGGGTTCTGTTGTATTTCTGTACTAAATTAAATTAATTTTGTAACCTATTCAATACACAGAAACATGAGAACAAATCTTTCTCTGAGTTTAAATCAGGTACATTATGCCTTTAAGGTTAATATACTTTACATAGTGCTCTGCAAATTAACTGAAAAAGGTTTGATTAATTTTATTCTTTTCATTCTTTTAAAAAAAGTCTTTTGCATTGTGTAATATCCCTGTTAGTAAAAAGTATAGCATCTTCTCTGATAAATTTCCATTATGTTAGAGAAGGTTCAACAAAGCCTTTAAGTTCTTTTGTCTTACATTGTAAATCAGGATAGTTAAGGGAAAAAAAAAAATCTTTCAAGAACATGGTATCTGCTTGTAAATATAATACTGTCATTCATCATTGAAGATAACACGCAGGGGTTATAGCTGTGTGAGCTATTTAAAATCAAAAGCAGCACACTCAAGAGTGTAGCCACGTTTGGAGAAGCAGGACATAAAAGTTACCCCTCAAGAACATACCGTTCTGAAGGGTAACCAAATACAATTATTTCATGTGGTGCCATATAATTGAGATGACTTGGAATTCCCCCTCTTGTAGCACTTCTGATCCGTCTTTTAAGTTTGACAGGGTAAGGTTAAATCTCTTCCTCCTATCACGGGTTGGAAAGTACTCCTGGTACTAAGAATAGCTCATTAAAGCTGGATGGACTGTCTCCTTTTCTCATGTACATATTAATTACCATAACACTCATTGAATGTGTCTTTGCTGGCAGAATGACATACCTTGCTGCTGTATCAATGAAAACTGAGTTTCTTCTTGGTTAAAACTAGGTCCAGTGAAGTAAAAACATTGGAAATGGAGCAAGATTTTTTTTTTTTTTTTAATATATGTTTCTGTTCTAAACAAGTCAGCACCTATTTATTTTTAGAGAGAATTTGAATTGAACATAGGACCATGATAATCTGGGACTAGAATTCATGTCTAGAAAATTTAGTGCCTTTGTCTTGTTTCAACTGAACTTGCATGATATTCCTGTTACTGGTGGATACTTAGCACACTGCCACTGCTAGACATTTTGACATGGCTATTCAAATGCCATTTTGAGTGATTTTTCTTCAAGGCTATGATTATCAAAACCCAAAAGGAACATTAAATTACTCAGCATGTTCTTTTACCAATTTGACAAAATATTCGCAGAAATGCTTCTAAGTATTCATTGCCTGGCAGACAGCAATGCCTTTATACCCAGTAGCACTGTCTCCCGTGGGATGAGAGCAGTTTCTGGACCTTGTGTCTGCCTAATCTCTCCATTGCAGTCTTTCTGAGTGACAGGGCTCTGCCCACGTATTACTGTAGCAGAACTCCCCCGAGACACCCTCCTTTGAACCTGAGTAGCCTACAGCATCCCATATTCTTTATTTCTGAATATAAATCTCCTTCACATGAGTGTACCCCTTTAATGTCTGGCTTTCAGTACATCTGATTCTTCCTACTTTGAGTGTCCTACAGCTAGCAGGTTTTGATTAGCCCCAAAGAGGCACCTCTCTATTTCTAGCCTTATTAACACAGGATGATCTGCCTCTGCGTGACAATTCTCTCTGGGTACCACACCACTGTGTAGGGACTTGAGATCTCTCCAAGAACTGTTTTACAGAAGAAAGCAAAATATTTCTACTTCGGTAGCTTGGTGGAAAGTTTATCCACTCCAATACATGCAGGAAGCCATCCTGCCAGGAGTATGGCAGGCAGTACTGCCAAGAGCCACGGGTGCCCCACTTGTCAGCCACTCTGTTTTTCACTGCTGCTCTGGAGATGCAGCCACCTGGCTGGGTTTGCCCTGTTGGATTGTAAAAAACTTAAAACTGGAAAGCAAGGCTGTAAACTGGAGAAAGGCCAAGTAAGTCATTCCTCAGTTAACAATTCCACTTCTTTTTTCATAACTCTTGATGTGTTCTTGGAAATATTACCAATCACAGTCTGAGTCCCCGCTTCCTTGATAAATCTGAAGCAAATTCACCATGAAAATACTAAGGAGCTGAAGTGAGATATGTGTAACATTCCTGAAGCAGTTATTCCCCCAAGTTCTAGTCAGGTCAGAGGCACTTACCCTGCTTGTTAGCTTTCACTCAACATAAGGAAGAATCAAATTATGACTCCTTTATTAATTGTTAGAGAAACCTCAGCTTAAGTTTGTTTTAACTACTGCATCAACTAAACATGATTATTTCTAACAGGATAATTCTTAGTAGTATTTCAAATGGCAAAAAAGATATTTTTTGGAGGACCTGGTTCTTTAGCCAGCCCAGACAGCCTTCTTATGTTCCTCAGTTCTCAAATATCAGTGGGAGAAAGGGGGCAGTTGGAGGCCTCAGAAGAGTTCTCAAAGCCCAGCTCACAGATTAGATGGTTTACTGTAATTCATTTCCTAATCTACTTCATACTGCTCTACAGCATTATTCATCCTTCTCACCCTTAGGGCTTTTTTTTTTTAGCCTGCCATATTAAAAGGCAAGTTACAGACCTTATTTAATCCTGAAGAGCAGGGATGTTAATTGGGTTGAAAATGGTAATGATGCATCTAATTCTGTCTTATCTACGCAGCTCATCCCGCTCTCAGGACACCTGAGTGCACCTGCATCCCAGAACAGAGGCTTGAACATGTATTTTTCTGTGTTACATCCAGCTTCTCCCTCAACCCATTATCACTTTACCCAGGGACTCAAATATGAATCCCACAATATTTCCTCTCATTCTTTTTTTCTGAGTAAGAAGAGGTACATGCTTGAAACATTTTTGATGTATATTGCCTCAGTTAAAGCATAATTAGCTCATGAAAAGGAAGCAGGTTAACCAGCTCCACCTTAGCTGAAACCACTGTCACCTTTACGTTTCAGACTTTTATTTGATTCTTCAGCTATTTCAATTACCAGTCAAGGAGAGGTTTAAGTCCACAGCATAATAATACTTGCAATTACTAGTAAATAGCACTTCACAGCACTAACCAGTCTGTCCTTACTGCATCCATTTCAGGCAGGCAAATAAATGTTATTATCCTCATTTTACAAACACATTGATTAAGTGACTTACCTAAAGGCCACACATCAATTTCAATGTCAGTGCCAAGACTAGCACAGAGAAACTTCTGCATTGCAGACACAGAAAAAAGTGATTGGTGTTATCAAGGCCACCCCCCTCCAGAAACAAACAAGCATTTTTCAGCTGTGTGGTCAAATAGCATTTACCCTTCTCACATCCCCCATATGTTTTGTCCACCTCAAGCTGCTCCCTGAGCAGCTCAAAATAGTTCCTAAATATGTCTTCAGCATGGGAAGCTTTTCTATCTGCCTCCTCCTTTTAACACGAGGGTTGGAAAGCATTGCGTGGAGAACCTGTGAAACTCCCACAGTGGTGGCTGAGCCTATGGAGGCAGGAGGCAAGGGAAGGGAAGGAGACAAGGGACTCATGCTGCTCTCCAAAAGGCAATGTGAAGATGAGTAATGGTAAGAGGAAGCAGCAGGAGCAGGATTAGATAGAAATTAGGATGATCTTTTACAGTCTTATTTTGAGAGATTTTGCCTCTCCAACAAAGCAAGTTTTCAGTTTTAAAGTTGTGGTACAACAGGCACAAATCTCTTTTGTACTGCTGTTGTAGCTAGTGTTTGGAAATTGTGGTAATTGCATTGGTAACACTGGAAGTTGAGTCTTCAGCTCTAAAACACAGTAGCATGTCTAGTCCTCAGTCTACTGAGCTATTGGGAAAATTGCTCTATTTTAAAGCCCCTTCTTTTGAATTTGGAAGGGGGTTTGGATTTGATCTCTATTTCCTGATTTAGACAAAGAGACTGTGTCTGTTCAACACCTAACTGATGAGTACAGAACTTAATGTCTGCGCAAAGCTATAAGAAGTAATATCACAACATGCAAAAATCTGTTAAACATTGCTAAGTGTCTAAATGTGAAAATCTGATTGCTTACAGGCAGTTATTTCTAATGAAAAATATATGGTGGCTATATTTTTTTCCCCTCCAGAATAGGTCTTCCTACCTGGAAAAGCAAACAAAACAGGGACAGCACTTCTAACAGCTAATTAAGGCTGTCTGTGTAAGGGTGGCCACCTTTTGCTATAATTTAGGAACAGATCATAAGATCTTCTTGAATCAGCTTCTAAATGCGACAAAAAAAAAACCCAAACCTGTAAATCTTTTGAACCACTGTAGTTTAGTTCCTCAGCAGATTCACAAAGCTACCATTAGAGCCCAGAGTGTCATCTGCCAACACCTGAATTTGACCTACTCATTGAAGCTGATCCTGTGACCATGTCTGAAAGCTGATACGTTGAAAAACTGTTGAGCATTTGTGATAGATACTGGTATTTCAGAGCAGACTCCCAGACAATGTATTATATTCTTAATAAGCAGACATGACAAAGTCAAATTTAGAAGTAGAATTTGAGCTAGTTGCCAAGTTTTTAACTGAAGGTCATTTCTTACTTTTATTTTTTTTTAAACCATGTGCAGGGAGACACAAGAAATGTGTGAACTTACCTTCAAATTACCTCAAATATTAACCATATGAATTATACATATGCCTTTTTCTGACTTTTAAAAGATTATTTCTTGCATAAAACTAACATCATTCAATTTATTGCTTGTGAGTCACCTGTAGATTGCAGTATCAGAATTATTCAATAGGTTTATGCCTGTCAGAATTTTATATTAGCTCCATTATTCACCAACAGTAAAAAAAAAGGCATCTTTTAAAATGAATCCTTAAGCATGGGTGTTTTCTTGTCACTTCATTGGCTTGCTTTCTGTGCAATTCTAGTCCTTAGTCTTCCACCTCAGAATTATTAAGGTGTAATATACCGATGTGATCAATTTAGCTGCATCAAACTGTGATAGAGGGTTAATCTTGCATAGGGAAAAAGCAAAACATGGCTGAATAGCCAAAGATGTGATTATGTGTTCTGAAGCCTGATAAATATTGTATCATGCCACAATTTAAGATGCTCAAGGGCTTCACAAACTTAATTGCATTTTAATCATGGCAACTCTGTTCAATTATGTACTTTGGCTTCTTCAAAAATAAAGCACTTCAGTCTTTGAAAAGATATTATGGTACATCTCGTCTGCAGGGCTCCTGCCCTATTTTCTTCAGGGGTGGTTCTGGGTGCTGAGAAATACAAACCAAAGGCTTCTGCATTGGGAGAAAAACAGCCTAACTGAAAATACCATCAAGACTATAACAAGAGGAAATAATATAGCAAACATATAACAGAAGACAGTATTTTCTTGAAAACGGGGCATTCTCTTTAGTTTGAATGTTCTGCAGAGCCAGTAGCACCTAATTCCTGAAATGCATTACATTGCACAGTGGGAACCTCATTTAAGGTCAATCCTTAGCTAATACCACAAACATCACAGTTGAAAAGGAGACTTTTCTTATAGTTCTTTCTGGTTTGTAATTTATTTTACTAAGTGTCTCATAAACCCCATTCTACCTCCTTGCTAAAAGAAATTAATGATATTGACTAGGCACTTCAAATTAAATCTAGTAAAGCATTTGGAGGCATGCCTATGTCTTCTGAAACTTTTAACACTCTCTTTGCCTTTGGTGAAACTTCTCACATTATGTAGCATCACAAGCACACTTTAGTGTTTCACTGGATTATGGCTTTAGCCATTTTTTTCATTCTCTGCCTTTATTTCTGTGGCGTGGTTGTTTATGTCTCCAGTGGGTTGATAATACTTCAGCATTTTACTATGTTTCTGGCTCAGTTTTCTTACTCATAGGTTCACAGGTAACTTGTGTCTTTCATTCACTTCCAGAAGTCCATTCATTATTTTAATAAATACTTCAAGTCAGAGATAAAATTAAATTAATTATTCAGCCATGCTTTGAAAAGATGTTAAAATGATCTGGTGAACATAAAGTCTGGGGCAGAAAGCCTTATTTTCACTTTAAGGAGCCACTGCAAACAAAAGTGTCGTGTTTGTCCAGAAGCACAACTTGTGTAGGAATTGTTAGTGAAATTCTCTTCGCTTCTCATGTGGGAGAACTCAGGCCTAGCTGATCAAAACACTCCCTGTGGCCTTTAAAGTCTCTGATGAATTTTGAAGCATCAGATCAATGATATGTTATCTTTGTTTCAAAAGAACAATCCTCTGTGATCATTACTGCTGTGCTAGCTGATCATTTTAAATTAACATAACACAAAACAATTTCACAAAATCAATTCATATTCTTCTCTCCAGAGTTCTAATTTTAAATATGGGAAAAGTGTAGTCAGAAACTGGGTATGTGAAGGAATAAGGTGCCTTACATTTCCCAACCAACAACTCTGTTTTGGGTTGACCATGCCTGGAGGCCAGGACACTCTTTTACACTAAAGCCACTCTTTCAGTCCCCTTCTCACCTGGACAGGGGAAAGAAAATATAACTAAAGGTGTCACTGTTGGACACACAAACACACACAGACACACATGCTATCTAGTGAGAAGGCATGAACTGTTTATTATGAAAATCTGACTCCACTTCTATAGTATTTTTACAAAGGCCAGGGACTGGGGGAGAAGGGTGACACCTCTCCCCATCCCATTAGTCAAGACAACTGTCCATCAGCTGTCCATATCTCCAAGAAAAGAAAATGTAAAGTAACTTGAACTAACAAAAACATTACTTCTATTTATAACACCTATGTGTGAAAAACTGAGAACTATGAAACCTGTGAGACACACAGGAAGGCTGAAAAATCTGGGTGACACTAAAGGTTCATGGATTGGTATAAGGACAGGGAGAAATCACAAATTTATTACTGTCATGGGCAAAACCAACTTGACTTGGGGAAATTGGTTTGATTTATTGCCAATCAAATCAGAATAGTATAATGAGAAATAAAAAATAAATCTCAAAACATGTTCCCCCATCCCTTTCTTGTTTCCAGGCTCACCTTCACTTCCAATTTTCTCAACCTCCTCCCCTCCAGCACTGCAGGAGGACAGGGAATGGAGCCCGAAATCAGTTTATCACCTCTCCGCCACACTTTCCTCCTCAGGGAGAGGCATCCTCCTCACACTCTCCGTGTTCCAGCATGGGGTCCCTTCCTTGGGAGAGAGTCCTCCACAGTCTTCTCCAATGTGAGTCCTTCCCATGGCTACAGTCCCTCAAGAACCTGCTACCCCAACGTGGGTCCCCTGTGGGGCCACAAGTCCTGCCAGAAAACCAACTCCAGCACAGGCTCCTCTCTCCACAGGGTCACAGGTCCCTGCCAGGACCCTGCACCAGTATGGGCCTCTCATGGAGCCTACAGCTTCCTCCAGGCATCCTCCTGCTGCAGAGTGGATCCTCCCTGGGCTGTGGGTGGATCTCTGCTCCCTGTGACCCTCCTTGGGCTGCAGGGGCACAGCTGCCTCACCGTGGTCCCACCTGGGGCTGCAGGGGGATCTCATCCCCAGTGCCTGGAGCACCTCCTGCCCTCCTTCTGCCCTGACCTTGGTGTCTGCAGGGCTGTTCCTCTCACACGTTCACGCTCTCCTCTCTGGCTGTCACTGTACAGATTTTTTCCCCCTTCTTAAATATGTTATCCCCAAGGCACAATCACTGTCACTGGTGGGCTCAGCCTCGGTCAGTGGTGGGTCCATCCTGCAGCCACCTGGAATTGGCTCTGCCGGACATGGAGGAAGCTTCCAGCAGCTTCTCACAGCAGCCACCCCTGTGGCCCTGCCTGCTATCAGAACTTGGCTGACCCAATACACCCTCCATTATCTCGTGGTGCTTTTTAAATAAATGATTTCATGTAACCCACAACTTCTGAAGGGATTTGAAGGTTACTGCCTTACATTCATTTCCAAGTAGATTGGATACTAAAAATAAAAAGTAATGACTCATAGCTTACCTTTCCCGAATCTGGAGCTGAAATGGTAAATATTTAATGAGGGAAACTCTTTCCCAAAGTTTTGTTCTTTGTCCTTCCCTGTAAAAAAAAAGCAAAATCAATTTCTGAGCACATACCTGTTCAGGTACCATACTCATGGATAATCATGTTCCGATAGTATAGATGCTCAATCCCCATCCTGCAAAAACCTGTGAGGATGAGAACAGCCCAAATTAAAACAGTAAGAAAAGAATTGAAAAAAAAAATCACCCAGATATACAATCTTTCCTTTCATGCAATGCAATGGCTAAATGGACTGAAAAAGCCTGTTACCATATACTTTACTGTCTTGATATCACTGGAGCATTTACGAACAAAATATACAGATGTATTATGCAGATTAGAGGAGCTATTTCTAAAAATATATATAACAAATGTATATAAAATTACCATTCATGTACTTGGGAGCAGAGGGCACACTGCAGCATTTGTCCTGTAGCCTGCTTCTCAAACAAGGAAGAAGGCAAAGGCATAAGGCTGACAGTCCTTGTGCTTTCCTTGCAAGGTCTGAATAGTGGAATATAATTTGTTTCTAATTCTCATTGTTAAAAGACTTTAACTAGAAGAAAAACCTATTAGGAGGAAACAGATGATGCTTTGTGCATAACCAAGTGAACAAAGGAATCTTTTTACCAGGATCCATCATCTCAAGGAGACGCTGCAGCTCCTTTGGAAAATTTCTCTCAGAATAGCACAATATCTTTGGCTCAAGGTAAGAGATAAATAAGGGTGTGCCAGCAGGGAGCAGTGGGAATAGGGAGTACAAGGGAGCAAGTACGAATAAAATTGCCGAGCTGGATATTTCAGCTCCTTCTCCAATCATCTTCCCACACTGTCAGACCCACACAGGCTTCTGCTTAGATCCTTGGTCTCTGAATGATTTCAAAGACACTTTTTTTTTTTTTTTCCCCCTAAGATGGGAAAATAATATTTTCAGAAAGTGGCTGGCATAGAAACAGCAAGTCTCCACAAATCTTTATTGATCCTAACAGCTCCCTGCCAAAAGCAAATGCACAAACCGTAGGCACCACAAGTCCAAAGGAGTTCTGAAAACAAACTACATGTAGGAAATAGCAAGGGTGTTCTCTGGGCGTCACCTCTCCATGAGGAGATAACATCAGCTGGGCTAGGGATAATCTCAATTCAGCAGCCCCTGGGGCTCAGATTGCCTGTCCTGCTTCTGACCTGGCCTTCCCAGGACAGGAGGCTGCCCCTCGTGTGTTAATCCAGCCTGCAGAACTCAGCAGAATCATACCAACCAGACTGTACCCTGAAAATCCTCCACTCACACATAAACTGATTTTCCCTTTTGCTCCATCACTACAGCAAGGAGGTGTTATCATTGTCCTTTTGCTCTGCCAAGCACAAGAAAGTTTCTGCTGCTAGTAGCATGAAGACAGATTCCTATCTTTCAAGAAGCAGCTAACGGAGTACATCACTAGTAAAAGACACAGCACAGTGCACAAATGTGTGTGCACAGCTACTGTGGGACATAGTGTTGCCCTGATTTTTCAGCCTTCTGTTTGTGCCTCACAGTTCATAGTTCTTAGGTTTTTTCTCACACACGGGTTTTATAAACAGAAGCAATGTTTTCCTTAACTCAAGGTAGTTTACATTCTTGTTTTAGAGATATGGACAGCTGATGGACAGTTGTCTTGACCAATGGGATGGGGAGAGGTGTCCACCTTCTGCCCCAATCCCTGGCCTTTGTCGAAATAGTATAGAAGTGGAGTCAGATTTTCGTAATAAACAGTTCATGCCTTCTCACCAGACAAAGTATGTGTGTGTGTGTGTTTGTATGTCTAACAACAACATCATAGTGAAGCTGTCTGACTGCTGAAGGCATCCTGAAGATCAGCGTGGTGCAAAACTCACTTTTGGCATCAGGTGTGATAACCAGAGCGAGCTGATGTTCATCTCCAGAGCTGAATTGCCCGAGTAATCTGCTTTAAAGATATTTTAAGGACGCCTGCGCTCACCCACCTGCAGGTCACATATCGTGAGGTATGTTATGGATGATGTCATGGCTATTCTTCAGATTTTGATTTTTTTTCCCCTTCAAGTATACTACAACTGGAATTGTGATGATTCTCTCTGGTCCAGATCTGTTCTAAAAGGTAAATTTGCATCTAGGATTAGATTTTAGTTTAAGTCCTACAACAGATATAAAAAACAACCCATAAAGTTCACAAAGAGACCTGGATTTCCATAAAATCACAAATGATTGAATATTTTTGAATTATTTCTAGTTCAAATCTAGGGCTATTTCATAGAAAATTCTTGTACCTGAGAAATGCATTTTCTCAGTAACTTGGACTGAAAGTTACTTTTTGCTTTCCAAATTCTGTCAAGGTGAAGCAAACATGAATAAACTCTTCATAAAGAGATAAAATGGATTTTTTTTTCTAACAAATGCATTTGTACCATGAGACTCAGGATGCTTTGGGAAGGCTGAGTGGATGAAGGCTGCAATTTTTAATTAACTGGCTATTTTACGAAGGCATGGTAGGAAAACAAGATGTTTACATGCTTTACTTCTCTAACATTTCACTGCATTTGGAGGAGGGCAAGAGGAAGCTTGGAGCGTGTTAGAAAGACCCAAGAGGAACAATCTTAATGGAGCACTTACAGCTTCATTTTACCCATCAAATGATGCCAGCCTAGGTTATGTCTGTTGGATCAGTATTCTTTGGCTAGGAATGTAACATTTAATTTCTTTAATCTCTCCCAAGACAGAGTAATGATGCTACCAAACCTTTCCAAACCTTGTGAGCTTCTCAGAACAATATTATTAGTGTTATTACTTTTATTCTTCCTTAAAAAAAAATGGGTGATTTGGGAATCCAGGCACGAAAGTCAAAGTGTCAGAGATACTCAGGGGTGCTGCTATGTCTTTCCTTCTGCGGGCTCAACAGCCACTGCTTGAGCTGAAGAGAAGACTGGTTTTTGTATTCCCAGATGGAAAATTTTCATTCGTGCTAATTAAATAGTGTGCATGGCTCCAGGTTACAGCAAGTCACATATCACTCACAGTCTATTGTTGATTCTTTTTATTGTTTAGCTGCTTGAAAATCTGTGTGTCTAAGACAGATGCAACACCTTTTGGAAGATCCTTTTGCAACACCAGTCATTCAGGTAAGTAGTACTGTGCCTCATTATGTCCTTGTGCAAAATTGGAGAAAAAGGATGAAATTATTTTATGAAATTGTACAGCAGAACAGAGAAAGAACCCAATCCCTCACTCTTCTCTCCCAGCAGCCTTCCACTTGCCCTGTCCCCTGGACCAACTTGAGGACAAGCTGGGTAGCTACAGGCTTGCTGAAGTGCGTTTGTTTGCACTGTCTTGTCAGGAATTTAATTTCACACCACCACATCCTACCAACACAAGCGTGTCAATACAATTTAACATGCATTTTGTTGGCATGTTCTATATCTCATTACAGTGTCATCTCCTTAGACAATACCATATGCTACTCATGTGTAGCAAAGCTCTTAAATGTAATGAAAAAGGTATAATTGCAATCAAGAAATGTACTGCTGACCAGCAACCTACAGATATCCCAATTCCACTGAACCACTGGAAGAAACAATATTGCAAGAGCAAACCTATAACATTACTGTCTTATAGGAAACAGCTACTGGGCTTAGAGATGCTCCTCAGTCATTCCACTGTCATTAGAGGATTCTCAGACCACCAGACAGAGTTATGTCAATGTGTAGGACAAAGATCTATTTCTAACTTTGTTTCTTTCAACTAAGAAGAAAGTTGTACCATGCTGAAAATCTCTGTTTTCAAAAATACTAATTAAAGTTAAAATATTCTGAAAGCAGTTTGAGACCATTAAGCCACCTTTTAAACCTGTTGATAGGTTTTCTTTCTCCTAGATTTTTATCGCTTTTGAGTGACAATAGGAACTTCAGCTGTTTTTCTGACAATGAGTAAATACAGTTTTTAAAAACTGATACTTTTAAAGGATTAATATATTAGTCATCGAAAGTTTTATTTAGCAATTATAAATTATAACTAGTCATTATAAAACAAAAATAAAAGAGCTAGTGGTGATAGAGATTAATCAGGTTCCGTCCTCAGATGTGTGAAGATAATTATGACAAATCAATGTTAAAAGCAGCTAGATTAGGTAACAAACCAGGGTTAGACACGAGACCAGGAGGACAGGCTACTCAGAATGGCTGCTGATAATGCCAGCATTGGTTATTTTGCTGCCAGGAGCACTCACCTGCCCCAGGAACTGGTTTGAGCCTGTGCTGGCTATAGCCACCCAACCCAAAAGGCAAATCTTTGTGGGTCGCTGTCAGTGGGATTCCAATTAAACAAAGGCAACTTTTACCCCTTCAGTATTAAATAACAGCTTCCTGAAGCCATGTATCTTGACTACAGTGCATCACTAATTAAATCTAAATTAAATTTTACCAAGCAGATTGCCAGGGCCTAACTTTCGGACTGTGATAAATCCAGCTTCCTGATGCTGACTACATGTTTGCTGACTACAAAGATCCACTGAAGAACAAATAATTTTGGCCTTTCTTGATACGTTGGGTTACATCACAAAAATTGAGCTGGTAGCTTTCTTTGGATAGGCAGTATAATGCACATTTTATTTAGGCAGACATTTTAATTGTATATACCATAAATTATGTTTGGAGCTAAATCAGAGTCTTGAAGATTAAAAAATAGCCACATATTCAAAATTAAACCTTTCTATGTATCTTTGGTGGCAGCTTCTTTAAAGCACTTTATTTTCCTCATCTTTCTCTATCAAAGCTGTATAAATATGCTAATGGTTGCTTTATTAATGGTTGCCTTGGTCTTGCTGAAGTTTTTTCTTTCTTTCTGTTAGTATAATCTATCTTTTGCATGCCTTCTGTCTGGAAAAAATTGTACAGAACTAGATGGACCTTCATAAAATAGCACAACTCAATGTTACATTTTAATTAAGCAGTCTTTTTCATTCATTATTTTTTATCCTAAGAGGCTCTAAATCATAGTCTGTTTCTGGCTGAATATACATAGATTACTGCCTTATTTTATCTTTACATTTATATATTCACTTTGAGCAAACTTGGATGGAGCTTAAAAAGTTTCTGAGGATCACATATAAGTTATTTCTCTATGCTCCTTTTCTGTAAACACTGAATGAATGAAGTCATTTTGCCAGACAAACCCTGTAAAAACTGATTACCATTTCATTAATCATTGACAACAAATTAGTGTTGTGAAAATAAAATTACTCTATTCTTAGAAAACACCACTTTCTCTATAAAATTTGGAAGATGGTGGATGATTTTATGTGCTTCAGTTTCTGAAGCCCAGCTTAAAGCTGAAAGGTGCAGAGGACCAGCTAGGAAAGGAGGTTCTCTGGATGTAGTCAATGGATGGGCCTAATTTGGGCAGTGTGTGGTGGTGAGGAGAGTGGCGATGCTTGCAGTTCCTGCCACAATTAAAGGTCACTTCTCTGGCTTTGCTTCTAATTATCAGTCTTCCTTACAGCCTGTCTAAAGCATCTGCCTGTGCTTTGTTCAGGCTGTCAGCTAGTCTGAAATCCTTAAGCAATCCTGACTATTAATAATTAACATTTCTTCTGGATTTATTATATAAAATTATTAAGAAATTTCTATTCCAGATGTCTGCACAAAGCTATTTTCCATGAATGATGCTCTCTAAAAAAAAAAAAAAGGAGTGAATTAATACCATGCATCTTTTATAAATAATAAGAAACTGATTCTTAAATAAAGATGCTTACATCTGCCTCTTGCTCCAGATGGTGCAATTTAGCTGCCTATGTTGGTTTTGGTTTTAAACAAATACTTAATCCACCAATTGTCATATCAAGAATTCTCCATTTCTCACAGCTGAAGCCTAAACTGCATTGCTGCTTTAATTCTCAGAACAGGGAGTTTCCTGTCTCACAGGTCAAAAGTACAAGGAAAAAAAATATTTTTAATATTTCAGTGCAGCAGCCACACTTGTAAAATTGCCTGATACTGTACCTTCCTGTTACTAGCAAAAAATTCAGGCAGCAAACTTAATCTAAAATTCCCACAAGGTTTGACAGTATGCAGGCAGTAGGGCAGACCTGAAGCAACTTTTTTTTTTTTTCTGCTTTTCTCCCACACCACCTGATCATTGAGTTACATTTCTGTTCCAGCCCCTGGCAGTATCAGTTCCAGCTTACAGTGAATCCTTCAACATAGCAATGCTGTGTCCTTGCCCTAAAATCTGCCCAGGAGGAGGCAGTGAGCAGGCTGCAGCTCTCTGCCAAGGACAGACAGGTGCTGGATGCTGTTTTCCTGGGAGAACCACAGTGGAACGGCACAGCTCCTCCTGGGGAAACCAGAAGAAACCCCAGTGTGTATGGGATGTCCTGTAGGAATATAAAAAGCACAGCATGTGTGGTTTGACAAGGTCCTAGCAAAGTTATGGCCCAGATCCACCATATGAGGAGAGTTTGCAGAGATCTTTGGATGAGATTCACCTCTTTGCTGGCATCATAAACAGAGATATCCCTCTGCTATGCCATGCTGTGGCAGCAATTTTTTGCCTTGAAGCTTTACTGCCTAATATCATATTTGGAAATAATACTAAATTCTAAAAAGTTATAGAGTTATTCCACTTTGATTTTTTAGAATTGCATTCTTATAATACCAAATTCTTAGACTGATTTTAAAAATTACAGTTGTCTTGAGACTTCCATAATAAAGCCAATGTGTAGTTTAAGTGAGGTCCTTACTAGCTAGATTAAAAACAGAGTAAGTGAATGCTGTTCCAATTATTATATTTTAAAAAGTGATTGGAAATCTCTGGTTTAAGAACCTTGGGGAAAAAAGTTATGGCTGCTTTCCATTATTTAAATGAAAAACTTACATCTACTTCTCTGAATTTTACACAGGGAGTAATTTTGGAGCCAGAAATAATTAGAAAGGTAAAATTTAAACAAAGATAAATTTTTATTTTTTATTTATTATATCTTAAGTTTCTTTAGTATTGTTGAGGGTTTGGGTTTGGTTTTTTTAATTGGTTCCATCTGATTTCTTTCTTTTTTTTTTTAAATAAGAAAACCACTTGGAATAAATTAAACATGACATGATTTACTTCTTCTTTAGCTAAACTGATATGTACTTTAATTATGAATCTTTCTTCAAAGATAAAATTCTCTTTATTTTCATTTTTCCAGGTAAAATTGTGAGGAGGGTAGCTACAACTACCTAATCTTGAGGGTGTGTGCTGAGTATCCAGAATTTTTTTACCATAGTGGACATCTGATCTGATTTCAGCTGCAGCTACTGGCGGAGCTGTTTCAAACATGAGTAGTCCCATGCTCCCTAAAAATACAAAATAAAAGCCACTGTAGGCAACCTGCGAGCCAGACATTAGAGATAACATTTTAGATTCAGGTCTATTCTAAGTAATTTTCCTACAGCTAAAACATCTAACCAAAACTACTGAAACGCCTTAGTGGAAATTCAGTAATTCCTTGGGCTGATAGCCAGATGAGATCCAGTCCTGCTAAGCAGCTCCCTGTTAGTGCAAGATAAAGGATACTTCAGGAAACTCCTCCTGGACACCTCGTATCATTTTTCCACCTTTTACAGGCAACTGTAGGAATGTGTTTTTTAAAATGGAGAACTAGGGCCTCTGTGGGTGTGACATGGCAGGAAAGAGCACCCCTTTGTCAGCTCAGAGGCGCCTGCCAGCCGCACAAGAGCCCTTCCTGGAAAAGGAGCCTGGCTCTGACCAAGCACTAAGTCACAGTTCACTCTGGAGGCTGTTGGCACAACTCTTTCATGTGGGGATCATTTTAACTTCCTGACACTGACAGACTCCTGTGCCTCTTTGCCTGGGATAATTAACTCAGAATGCCTAAACCCAAGTTGATAGCCTTTGTAAAACCAGCTTAAAATAAAATCATACTCTCCCCAGGCTTTTCATACAGCTTGCAAAGAAATGCAACCTGAGTGTTGCCGTCTCTCTGTGAGACTGAGTGGTCGCATCAACAGAACAGAACTACACTTAGCAAAGCACTGCCTTGCCTGCTTCAGTTTGTTCATGCAACATCAAGCTATCACCATTTTGTTGATATACAGTTTTTATAGATCCGCTAAGGTATTGCTAAGCTGTCAGTTTAGACTGTGTCCTCTAAAGCTCAAAGACGGGGTTTTTAACTCTCCATTTCCCAACAGCCTTCAACAGTGGGTCCCCACCATTCTTTTTTCTGGTGCCCTTAAACCACTTTTACAGACAAAGGATGATATCTGAAGATACCGTACAGTACCAAAATCTTCCCAGGTACAAATAGCCAATTATAAAATGCAACTGAGGGTTGAATAAATTCTTTACTGACCCTGTAGGTAATAAAGTGATGGCCAAAGGTGGAGGGTTCATTATCTGTATCATTATCACAGCTCATATGACTCCCATGTTAATGAGTTTGCTCAAATAGTCCATGAGAAATTTTCTGTAGGAACTTAGCAAACTACATTCTGATCACTTTGTTCCAGCTATCCAAGACAGAGACATAAACACTGTGAATGACCATATCTCTATTGATTATGAGTTTGGACAGACTTAACACCCACACAATAATAAGACATGTCCAAATAAGCATTAGGGTGCAAGGCAGATGAAGCATGCAGCAATTGTACCTATCAGCCTCATTAGCTAACCCTGACCATCCTTCATGCCTCACAGAAGTGCTTTCTGCATTTTAAAATATCATTAATGGGGAAAAAACGTGTTTGGGATCTCAAATTATTGCTCTGTGTAATGTTTTTCTAATGTGTTTCTATGAGCATTGGAGCTAGCTGTTCATGCATAATTTGGGTTGCCTTTCTAAGCCATCAGAACCACTCCTACGTAGGACAATACTGTATCAGGTGTGGCTCATGCAAAATAAAAAGTGCAGCAGAGAAATGCCTTGAGGAAATTACCTTTAGAAATAGCAGTTTTATAACTTCCAGTGGTTGTCTTCGTACAGCAGAGGATGCCTTCAATTTATTCATGTTCCCATGAACTTCCCAACGTTAACATCCCTCACAAGATGTGAATCAGATGAGTACTTTCCTTTAGGCCTTGTGCCTTGTCAGCTGAGGAGTCACTAGGAGCAGAGGGGGTTACTCCATGTAGTTTGTGAGCCTCCTTGGGAGTGAGAATGGAAAATTATAACTGATCAAGAGCCCGACAAGCACATTTCTTTCTTAAATTCTAATTTTTGACACCTACCTTTTAATCACACTGAAGTAAGAAGTAAGTAGTAAACCTATCAAGAAAATGATACAAAATATTGGGGGGAGGGTATATTTTAATAATTTCTTTTTTTCTTTTAGGATGTATTTATTAAGATGACAGAATCCTGCCATGCAGTACTCAGGGTACTGTGCCCTGAAACGTATGAAAGTAGCATGCAGGGAGGTGATTTTACTTTGTCGTTGTTCCATGTAACACACACATATATATAGAAAATACATATATTTATGTATGCATTACATGTATACACATGTATATACACATATATATACATATAAATATATATATAGATATACATATATATAAAATAAATATATATATGTATGCATTACATGTATACACATATACACATACACACACACACACACATATATATATATATATATATATATGTGTGTGTCTCCATAGATTTTTTCACCAGAGCAATAGCTTGAGCATGTCTGTGCCTTCCAGATCTCAGGCCAATGTTGTAGTTGCCAAGCTACAGATCACCAGAGTTCTTACCCGTCACTGTACCCATTCCAGCTCCTGCAAAACAATGTACTGTTATGATGTGAAGGGGAACATTTTTCAACAAAATTTCAGCTACCTTTAGCAGAATTGCTTCTGTATTCTTCAATATATTGCCATAAAATAGGAGAACCTAAATACAATAGAAAGTGTTTTTCTGACATTACAAGACTGTAAATAGGACAATGCAGCATAAAGAATGATGCACTAAACCAGAAGTCCGACTATTATTTTAGGCATTACACATGAAAGTATCCCTTCTGGTCTATCTCTGTTTGTAAAAATAAACCATTCCAATGCCTGCTTTCTACATGTGATCTTGCCTTTGTGCTTATTTGAAGGTGTAATTTGGCAGGTCCTTTAAACTGAGACCATAAGTGGCCATGCTTTATGAGTGCTCCCCTCAAAAGCCAGCTACAAAAGGAAGAGGAGAGAGGAGCCTGTCAGTGAAAATAGAGCTATGGCTAAATCTGAGATACTCTGTGATATAAGTTACTGAAAAATGAAAACAATCTCGCAGAACATCATTGTGCAGGCCAAATGAGCCATGAGAGATTTGGTGGGTGGAAGGAAAGGTAATACACCACTGTAATAACTCCAACAGCTTAAGGACAACCTGTGAACTGAAAGTACACACCAGCTTCAGTAAACACAAAGTTTGAATGTCAGGAGAGGTCTAACCTGCAGTTCTTTGAAACAGAAGGTGTGCTTCATCTTTTAGTAAAAGTTTGATCTCCAATAGCACACTTCATTTTTTAATACAGGACTGTTGCTGATGCTGAAAACAAATATCTTTTACATACATGTAGAAGTAAAAACCACCCCCATTTTCCCCTTTCATTGCTACTCAGTATCTTGCACTATCAGAAACATCAGGATGCTTTTTTCTTGAAAAAGACTCATTATTGACTCATTATCTTTACTTAATGTCTACTCCACACACATAATAACAGAATTTAAAAGTTCTCTTCAATAGAAACAATAGCATGGATATATGCTGCCAACATCCCCCCTCAAAAAAGTTATGTTTGAAAAATTACTTGCAAACAAGCAAATGCACATTACTTGCTGGACAGTAAGGTGATGTTCCCAGTCTGCTGCTCTTACCCCAAGCACGGAAAAAAGTAAAAATAGAGCATTTTCTAAAGCTCTCTTATAAATTAGGAGCTTCTAGACAGCTTAGAAGGGCTTGTTTGCAGGAACTCATCTCTCATAAAAGGCTTGTTGCAGCTCTAGGGAGGAGTAAAATAGCTACTGATGACATTCAAATCATGATCTGTCTTCTCAGTCATTAATTTTAAATATGATTCATACTCCATTATACTCTGGAAACCAAAGAAATTATCCTTTATTGTGTCTAGCCATTTTTCATCACTATGTACTCATAATGACCAATTTTGCTCTTCCCTTCTGGTATGTGCTTGAAAATGTGCAAAAATTAACCCAGATATTTACATTTGCCTTTAATTCAGCTTCATAAGGATTTTCCAATGTAAATACATATTTATACAATAGAACAGAATTATTAGCATTGAAAATCTATAAACAACATTAGCCTTTAAATTGCTAAATACTAGGGTCCATAAATTAGAAACCAGTCCAGGTCAAACTTCAGGGAACAAGCACTATTGAGCTTTATCCTACTTAAACACAACATGCAAAAATATACATTTGAATTACTGTCTAAATCTGTGTGCATTTTAATAACCATTGAAGTTAATTCCAATAACTGATGGGTTTGTAATATTCATAGTCTGTCGCAATATCAATTGCATTTTGGTTTTGGGGTTGATTTGGTTATTTTTTGAAAAATAGAACACAGAAAAAGATTTTGGCTTACATCTTCAAAAATCCAACTCCAATTCCTTGTTTCAGCTACATGACTTTGGACAAATCGTTTACACTGTGACTCAAAATCCTACCTGTAAATTGGAAATGTTCATTATGCATTCCCATACAAAATAGATATGCTACATAAAGCTGAGGCCTCACTTCCTTCATGTTTAAGAGAGAGGGTGCATCCTCTGTACCCTCCTACTTTTCACCCCAGTGCAGGCAAAGTTCTCCCTCCAAAGCCTGTATGAAACATTACTCTGCTGGAACTCCCATTGATCTTTATTTCCAGGGGGCACAGTAGTGGAATACTATTTTTCATGTGCCTCCCTCCTGCCCAGGTGCACATTCACTGAGAAGCTGCAGCAGGGAAGCACAGAGTAGCTCTCCATCACTGAAGAATTACTCAAGTAAATGAGATAAGATCACTGAGCGAAGTCTCACAGCACACAGTCCAGTCTGATAAATATCTGATGGATTAGGATGGAGAACTAATCAATATTTATTAGCACAAGCTACTTATTAAATAGTATTGCAGCATCACAGAACAGGCTGAGTTGGGAAGGACCTCCCAGGATCATCTAGTCCAGCTCCTGGCCTTGCACAGGACCATCCCCAAGAGTCACAACTTGTGCCTGAGAGCTTTGTCCAAACATTTTTGAACTCTGGAAGGCTTGGGGCTGTGACCTCTGCCCTGGGAACCTGTAAGTAGGGTATGGCATGCAGCATCCACAAAGACAATGTCATTTTCATTCCTGCATGTCCAGCATAAGGGTTCACGGGCAGAAGAGGTTGCTGGTTTATTAAAAAAAAAAATTAAAAAAAAAAAAAAAGCCTCACTGCTCTTAAAAAAATGTTGATGATTGCAGGACATAATAAAGTTTGTAAGCGCATAGTTTAGTTTAGTTTTGGGGGTTTTTTGGGTTTGTTTTTTTGTTTTTGTTTTTTGGGGTTTTTTTGCCCCAGAGAAAGGAGAATAAGGAATTACCTCTACCTGTGAGGGATAGTAAATGATATTATGCAGCTCATCCAGCTTGACACATGTGAAGCAAATCCCACACCTCCCACAAGTACCGTCTTCAAAGAGCACATTTTCAACATTAAATAAGGTTATTGATGGATCGCAAGTAAATATGAGATTTGAAGTGGGGAAGCCAGCACTGCAAAACCTTAAAAGTGCTACAAGAAAAGAGGGATGATGTACTTAAGTGTGGGACGTCTGTGACAAGGTGTTGGCAGCAAGGGGGCTGCAGGGGTGGCGTCTGTGAGAGACATCCAGGAGCTGCCCTGTCCTGGACACAGCCAGATCCATGATGGATGTGCCACGGGACATCAACCAAACAGGCGGCACTGCTGGGAAAACATAGTTAGAGGAAGGGGAGAAAATTGCTGGACAGGGAGAAAAAGGACCAAAAATGGTGTGAGAAACAGCCCTGCGAGCACAGAGGTGAGAGGAGGAGGAAGAGGAGGTGCTCCAGAGGCCGAAGCAGCCTGTGGAGCAGATAACCACCCTGCAGCCACGGAGGGTCCTGCAGTGGAGCAGAGGGATGTGACCTGAAGGAACTGGGTTTTCCTGGAGGTTTGTCCCCGAGGGCTGGAGCCTATGGGAAGGACTCACGCTGGAGCTGGGGCAAACTGTGAGGAGTAAGGAGCAGCAGAGAGGAGTGATTATGGAGTGAGTACAAACTCCGTTCCCCAATCCCCCAGTTAGGGAAGATCTGCATAAATTCTGGATGAAAATATACACAGATACCGCATTAATCCAACGAATGACATCTGTACTGTCAGGTACGGGAGCTGATGTAAAAAGGCAGGAATTCTTAGAATCATTACAAAAGTTATTTAATTAGCCCTCTATTCAGCTTTTTCAAAATGTGTTTGGCAAGATCCCTCTTTGGCAATTAAGTGATTCTTAGCCATTAATTGTTTCAAAGTTTCATTGCCAAGAGAAAGCAATAATGAAACATGACAAAGGAGATATTCTTGAGAGAAAGGCATTGGTGGAATTGTGGAAAAGGCAGGAGTTGCGACAATATGGTATTTGGCATAATCTTTAAATTGCTGCTTTAAGTTCAAAATTACTCAATAAAGCAAGTTGTTTAATGATTCAGTTCAAATTTTGCCACTACTTCACAACTGATAGGTTCTGTCATTGAACCATAATACCCTTTGAGAAACAGAAAACAAACTACTGAAATAGCTTGAAATACTGAAATTTTGAAGCAAAACTAAGTTCCAATTTAATTCCAAAAATGTTTCCTTACTATTGAGATTTTTCTTCTTGATTTTCCTTCTGTGTACATATTTGTTCCATCACAGATTTACTTAAATTCCATGCTATAGCCTAACGTTCAGGCTTAGGTAGGCTTAGGTAATTACAGTTCTTCTAGCAATAACTTTAAGAAGAGAAGGCTACTGTGTGAGGTTGAATGTTTGTAAGGAAATAAGAATAAGGACCAAAGAATTAGTTTAGGATAGTCTGCAATACCAAAGGCAGCATCCTGATATCTGGAAGTGCATTAATGACTGTAAGAGGCTACCAGAAATATGGAGGAGAGCAGAAACAGCCAGCATCACTTCAGAAAAGTTAAACAAACAGGCAGTTCAACAGAAAAGCTGAGGTTTTGTTCAGCTTCCTCTGCATTATTATAGATTACACTCATTTATATCAGAAGACAACTAATCCATACTGCATTTTCCTAATGGAAATGCAAAGGCATCAAATATTGGCTACCTGAGAAAGCAAAAGAAAGGTAAACTCATAAAATGTTCTCTGACAATTGTTCTCATGAGTTTACATAATGCAAGCTAGTCACAATAATTACTTCCCATATCAATTTTTCATTTAGCCTTGCCACATTCCTCAGAATTTTGTTTAAAAAAATGCATGTTTGCAGCATTTTAAGGAAAATATCAAAGATAATGTTGAATTTTTCTTGTATAAGTAATCCAGATCCTCACTTGAAATTGTTCCCATTTTGACTTCTGACTTGTCAGACAATAACTAATAATCAGACAGGCCATCTGTGCTGCCCAAATGATTGGTTAGAACCTAAAAGTTTGTCATACTTTGTTCTTGTGTTGTGATATCTAACTTGCTTAAAGTCAAAAATCTTGACCACCCGCCCCCACACATTTTGTCCATTAACTCAGTTAAAACACTACTAGAACAACAAGCCACAAACTGTAGAAACAAATAAAGGTAATTTAATTGTTGAACATAATTTCTGAACTGGAAAACAATATGAAATTTTATGTATCTGTTCTCGTAATTCCTTCAAGAGGTAGATTTCAGATTGCAAAGCAACCAATGTATGTATAGCCACTTTCCCCTCACCTTTTCTTAATCTTGTCTCAAAACAAGTGGAGGAATACTGAAGGAACGCACTATGAACCAATACATGAAATTTAATGTCTTAAAGATATTTCAGCATGCTTGAACAAGAAATGATTTAATTATAACACTTATGACCATTAAGTTATTTATGTTTTAGATATTTCCTGTGATTCTTTACAAAGCTTTAAACAACCTAAATTTAGTACTCTGAGTTTATTAACCTTTGTAGCTAAGAAATTATTTTTTTTTTGAAAATAACTGAGATGACTGATGCTAAGAAATTAAAATGAATTATATAGAAGTGAATGCATGATGCAATTCGGCTATTGAGATCACCTTAATATTGTTAGCAGTTAAAACCCACTTATCCCAAGGGTTCAACATATATTTCCAGAATTATTTTGGGTACTATACCCAGTTAAAAATAATGCCGAAATTTTTCCATGGAGTAGCTCAGGAAAAGATATTTGGATGCTCATTTACTACATGTAATCTAGGATTCTGGCAGATTAGAAGGCCACATGCTGCACAAATTCTGATGTACATAACCTGATATATACAGGGCTCCAAATCCCAGAAAATGTAACCACAGTCACATTTTGCACAGGTTCTCATTCAGTAGATTATATAAGAAAAACACAGCACAGAATATGCATATGCAATATACGAAATAAATCTATTACAAGTTTCTGGTATTTTATTCTTTCCTTTTATACTGATCTTCAATAATGACCAATTTTGAAATAATATTTATTAAATTCAATTAAATACATTAAATTCAACTTCATTAAAACATTGTCACTAATTCGGAATGGTTTAGGATCAAACTTGTAAGGTAAAACTATTTCAATCTTGAACTGGCCCTGCTCCTATTCATTGTATGAGTATACAGCTTTGGCTTAATCCTATGTACTTTTGCATAAGTGAAAGTTTATCTCTGTCAACAAGGCAAAAGTAGAGCTTTAGTTCCTTTGCTTTACATGCCTTACCACCAAAAAACCCCTCCAAACCCAAACAAAACCCAAACAAATCAAAAATCAAACAAACAAAAGCCATCCAAATAGATAAGCTGTCAATTTCTCTGTGCCTATGCTATTTCTCTTGCTGTTATTACTGGGTAGTGGAAAGCTTTTAAATCACTGGAGTTTGGTGGGGTGTTTGGGTTTTGTTTGTTTGTTTGTTTGTTTTCCCCCCAGTGAAAACATTATATAAAATCTTGGAAAAAAATCCCATGAGTAGTATGAGGGGGAAAAAAAACCTTATTTTTTTTTAAGGGAAAAATATGTTGCTGCAGTCAATGTTATTTGTAGTTTATTTTCACCCCTAGAAAAGAGCTTAAGCTGACTTCAAAACTCTTCTGTACCTCGCATGCACTGAGACCATAAAGGATGTACCATAGTGGCTAAATGAAAGCAGCTTCATGTGGGTTTTCATGCTGTGTGTAACTCTTGGGCTTCTTGAGAACTGAGGCTCTTCTAGCCTGGGAAAAGAGAGTAGCCACACTGGAGCACACCTTAGCCGGCACCCCGGACTCCCCACTGACATCAGACTGGGGAGAGGGGGAATCCCAGTTAAAAAAACACCAAGATTATGTAGTATGCAGAGTGGGAAGCTTACTGTACAAGAAATAAAGGAGTTTTTTCTAAGACATTGCAAGGGTTCTCTCCCTTTAACAGTGTAGAAGGGTCACAGCACAAAGAGATGGAGATCGAGCTGTCAGTTTCGGTGAGTCTCCTACACACACTGAGAAGGGAGAGCAATTTTCTGTGTATATCTGGGGTGCATATCCTGGCATTTTCTTACCAGGCCACTCAGTTTTAAAGGAGATATCAGTTAAGCAAAATTTTACTACTCATAAATGTATATTTTGACCCATAAAAAGTTGACCCTTATAAGTTTTGCTACACGACAGAGTCTGAAGAACTAAAGTTTCGGGGTTTTGTATGTGCCTGGCACATTTGCCATGCTGTGTGCTGCAGATCCTATGGATCACTGGATCAATCCCAACTCCCACGCCAGTGTATTGCCTTCTGCTGGAAACAACTGGCATATTCTGACCTTCTTAAATACTGATATAAGTCCCACTTACCCTTCTTCCCTACACAAATAGACTCCTGTGCACCAGAATGAGAACACCATAAAGATATGTGTATGCATACATATAGATATAAACATAATCTCTATAAAAGCAGCAAAGCATTTGCCTTTATTCAGCTTTAAGCAGAAATTCAATAATAAAGTTGCAAATATCTGCGTATTGCTCTTGGCAGTACTAAAAATAAGTCATTTGGATTAAACATTTTCAAGTAGAACATTTTATAACTTAAATAATATTATTTTTATTCAAGATCCCATTTGGTTTAATGCAATTTGTCTGAGATCATGTACTAATTTCTGTTCCAGGCATAGCCTTGGGAAGATATATTAAATACAATTCTTAGTGGGTTTTAAAAAATCATCTTGCCTTATTTAGATTATCCCCACCAGTGAGGCCTACATACCGGTAGCATTCATGATTACATGTATAAGAAAAATACCAAAAGTGTTACATAACAGGCCAGATTATATTCTATATACATAGCTATTGAATTGCAGCCAGAAACATAAAATATTTTCAGGTTCTTATTTTCTTAACAGTTGGAGGCTTTTGGTCAAATAAATTTCCTTCTTATATCTGACAAAAAGATCTTTTCAGTAAATGTTAAATCAAAAGTTTAATTTAAGTTGCTAAATTGAGAAGCTCTACTAATTGACAGTGTTAAATACAGAATAGTCCAAAAGTATGAATGAGGAGTAAATTACAAATGAAAGGACTGATGAGTAAGGGACCCATATGGATAGTTTGATATTTACAAACTGGATCTTAATATAATATGAAATTTTGCCTTAATTTTTATCTTTATTGCATCCATGTGATGTGAAAGTAGTGACTGGATTCTCAGTCTTCCAAATGCAAGCCAAATACCTTCTGCAGAACTTATTTTTGACAAATCTAAGCAAAACCTGCTGAAAACTGGTCTCAAATTTCCACCTTCCGTTTAACATTCTGTTTAACACTTATAGCTATCAATTAAAAATTAACTACAAACGAGTATTGGTAATTCTTTCTGCTAGTCTATCAAAATCTGTGTTTCCTCTACAGAATGAAAATACCAGGCTTTTGCAGTTTCTAAACATATTAGACTCCGTGTCTTTTATGAGTGACCTGTTTGTTTCTGACTGGTAAAATGCCAAACTGATTTTTGATTGCAGCCTTTAAAATTAGAAATGGAAAGCAGAAAAATAAGTGAAACAAATCATCTATTGAAAAAAGCTGAGGGCAGTTCTAAAGTTCAAGAAACTTTTCAAAAAGTGGAATGAATGTTATCCTTGTGAAAAATGCCTATTCTGGGTATCTGCAGTTAATACATGAGAAGTTTAGCTGGAAGAGTTAAGAGCCATATGCTCAGAAAACTATAGGAAGGAAATAATATGGGGAAGGGTTAACATCTTGACATTAAATTATGGGCTTTAGTAAAAATTATATTATATTTTTTATATGATCAGGTATGATTGACTACTATGGCAGGTAGTAAAACCAAAATAAAAAGACTTGTTTCATCTGTCAGTACCTGGTTGCACCAGAGCTCTGCAAGAAACTTACTCGTATGTGTCTTTGAACTGAGTTAAATTGCTGTGAGAAATAAACCAGTTTTGCTTTCAAATTCTCTGTTCTATAGATAAAAATATAGTATTCAGGCCAGTTTGCTTTGTTCATTGGTATAGAAAAATTTAGTCCAAATGTCAGACTCACCCTGACTTTTTATGATCTCTTCTATTGTTTTGTTAATTGCATATTTTCATTACTAAAACAATCAAACGCATATATGATTACAAAAGTGAATTATGGTCCTTAAACCATATAAGTCCATCTTTTATGAGATGTAGTTTAGACTACTCCTGCTTTGGAAAAATTGTTTTCCAGAAAAATAATGCATTAACAAAATAACTCACTAACAGTAATTTTACAGATTTCTTTCTTTCTTTGTTAAGTCTTTAAAAGATCCCTTTTCTTTCCTCTCCCAAAATTGACTAAATAGATGAAGCAAAAGGGAGCAAAGCATCTAACTTGTTAAAGATCCTTGAAAACCTCAGTTGGTGTTCCTCGAAATCATTAGATGCCTAAAATCCTTACGGGATCTGAATAATTCTTTCTACAGACATCTATAACTGATTTGATGCCTAGGAAAAGTTTCAGTGCAGTTTCTGCATAAAGTTGTTTTTGTAAGTGTGCTTGGCCAAAGCTCGGCCTTTCAAATCCCCTGCATTTTTAAAAGGTTCCTCCATTTTCTTGTTGCTGTGAAATTGTTACAAAGAAGCTTGTACTACCGAAGCTCATTTTTCCATTGGCAGGGAAATAACCCTACGCTGGTGTTAGGCATATTCATTCCACTGAGCAGATTTCCTATTTCCATTACTGAAGCCATAGTCAAGATCTTGGTTTTTTTAATAAATATTCAGAAAATTAGAATGATTTTTTTTTTTTTCCTGGTGTATCACGCACACACACACACACACACACACACACACACATATATATGTGTAATACAACTTACATAAAGAAAAGTATAGTTTTCCTTTTCATTCCAGATTAGTCAACCAAATTCTGGCCTGTAGTTTTGTAACATTATGATATCATGGAGATTTTCACACAGGGAAAAAAATTGGAGCTATTTGACTTTACATGTGTATTTGTAGCTTGTTGAAACATCTTTGCCAGTCCATTCCTAACTATCAAATGCATACTAAATATATTTTAACATTTTAATAATGGTATTATGACAGTATATGCTTTAAACACACATACTTTATAGTATCATGCCAGGCTTACAGTAGGAATTAATTGTGAAACTGCAAAACATTTTCAAAAAATGCCAGTATAACTCTGTTTGCAAGATTTATTTCAAATGGCACTAACATTGGCTTCTATGAATCTTATTAGTAAATCTTGGTCTTTGAAGAATTGTCCTGCATTTTTCAATTGGACTTGACTCGCTTAAGGTTTGAAAGTATCATCTTTTCTGCTAGCTGCAAAAATGATGTTAAGGTTTAAAGAGCAGAACTCCAGGAAAGATGAAGAGGAAAGCAGTGATAGAAGCCAGTTGAATCGTTTCTTTCTGGATACAAACAAATATTGAAGGACCTGTGTGAAATACCTCCAAATAGATGCATCTTAAGGTCTATTTCATATTATCAAGTGCTCCATTCTGTTATTAGCTGTGATGCTCTGAAAATACAAAAAAATGAAGAATTGGTGATGATGACAAGTACGTCCTGTGAATAAGTAGCTCTCTCAGAGCACTGCCAAGATCTAAAAATGGCCAGATTGTGGAAGCTGCAGGCTGTCTGCTTTGTAGATGACAGGTATCCTGAAGAGAACAAAGTCAAACACCGCACCACATGTAGGCCAGAGATATGACATTGCTGGAGATACTGTGTGCATTTTCTGACTCTGACAACTGCAGTGATAGCAGACTGGAGAACAGGAATCATAGATGTGTATGTGCATTTGTTTTGGGGAAAATTTTCAGCAATATTCACCTAACAAGGTGATAATTCAACTTACTGTAGAGGTCTCTTCTTCATTTTACAAATATCTCATCATTATATGTTTGCATAGTTTTCTTACATAGAAAATACAAATAAATGTGAATTATTTATTTATACACTTTTTTTCAGTAGAACTAAAAAGTCGAAATTTTGCAAACCACCACCCCCCCCC
>WBMY01017452.1:477416-514456 GCA_013397315.1 Donacobius atricapilla | reverse complement strand
TCCCCCCCCCCCCAGTGAAAAATATTAAATCTCTTTTTAAACCGTGGCATAAAAAATAATCTTTCTGACACAAGGTATTTCTAGCCAAAACACCTTTTGAGGAACAGTTTTGCGAAAAAAAAAAAATACTAGGAAGTGATAGGACAGTGTAGTCAAAATTTCTTGGTCCTTTGTGATCATACTGATTGAACAGAGGGGATGATCAACATCCAAGAATTGGCCGAGGAAGCTAAAGAGTAAAACAAGAAGTTCTTATGCCCTTCTACTTTCACCTTACTTATTGCTGGAATCAAGAGAAAGAGAATCATAAATGGGTATAACCCATTTTGAATGACCTTCGTTTTGCTGATGACATTAATCAGTAATGGAAATGCATGGTTTTGTTTAAAAATGCAAAAAAAAAATGCACACCTGTTAGTATTCCCACTATATTTTTTTATAAACTTCAAGCCTTTTTACTTATCTAGAAAATGATAGGTGCTGTAGTAGTGACATCAGGCATAAGGTGATCTTAAGCAACAAATTGAAATCCTTCAAGAACTTGAAATACTTTTGGCTGCACAAGCATGATCAACACTGACACAATAATAGCAATTTCCAATGCCTTCTCTCCTTTAGAGATATTTCTGAAACGCCACAACAGTGAGGAACTTTTCTAGAGTGCACTGCTCTTATCAGGAAGGTCCTTCTAATAAATTGTAAAGAATTGTCAGTGTTTTCCAGTGGTCTAAGGAGTGCAGACAAACTGAACATATCAAAGGTGAAACATGAACACATTTATATGGCAACTTCCACAACAGTTTCAGTCTAAAAAGAAAATAATGGGGGGACTGACTGAAATCAGATAGAATAGTAAGGAAAAAGCCTTCATCATCACCAGGAAGATCAAAAATCCAAGCTCAGAACAGCCAGTGGCATGTTTTGTGCATAGTTTTGAGGGACCACAAGGTATAAGCACAGACATTTTGGAAGCATTGCATGACTTTCTGTTTTCAACAGGATAAATAGAGGTCACTTTAGCGTGAATTGCATTTTAACTTCTGAATGTTGGTTGATCTCTCCTTACAATGGGAGTAAGAACAGAGATTAAGAAAATAACACTTCTAATATCACAAAATAAGGGTGATACTTACTAAATGCGTGTAATAAAAACTGCAGAATAAAATGGTGATTTTGCAGTCTGAAAGTGTCAACAGGATATTTGAGACTGTTTACTCAAGTAATCAACAGGAAACCAAACATTACTATGGCAACTATCATCTTACAGATGCAGTAATTTGTTTATTCTTTAAGTGGACTTTTTAATCATCATTTAATTTAAAGGTCTCTTTGCTATTTTGTCCTCTCTGAAAAAAACCCTTAAAACAAGAAGTGAAAGTATTAATTCTATCAATATTTTATGCAATTAAGGCTGTCATCTTCCTAGGGTGTACGTCTACAAACCTGAACTCTAATACTTACCTAATATTTGGGTTAAAGAGTAAGAATTGAGTTGGACATGGCAGTGATGCCACAGTTCTAGACCACCGGCAGTGAAGCTCTTGGTCCTTTGGAGCACCCTGGTCTTGTGAGAGGTTTCAAGGCATGCACACAGTGACTCACGTGGTATGAATGAGGCTGAGGCCATTCTGGCCCTTTTCAAAGTGGGCTCATCTCATCTTCCATACCGCAGAATCATGGAATTGTTTGGGTTGGAAGAGACTTCAAAAATCATTCAGTTCCAACTCCCCTGCCGTGGGCAGGGACACCTTCTGCTAGACCAGGCTGCTCAGAGCTCCATCCAACCTGGCCTTGAACACTTCCAGAAATGAGGCATCCACAACTTTTCTGGACAACTTGGGATCTTTCTGTGCATCAAGAGAAGTCTTTAGCAGGCTTAACACCACTGTCCTTGTTACTAGAGTTAGAGCCAGGATAACATCTTTGATGATCTCTGTGTTTCAATCTAGAAGTTATTTTTCCTGGTTCACATTTTTCAACTGAGACAGTCCCTGAAAGCTCTCTACAAAGTGTTCCTAGCTCAAGATCATTAAGTTCCTGTTTTGTGTCATCTTAAAGGGTTTCCTGACTTACTTTCTTTCTGTATCCCAGCTGTGCTAACAGCCACAGTCACAAGCACAGGTACCACTTACTTGGTTCGGGTTTCACCTTCCAGTGAATAAGGGCAAGATCCTCAGGCCTTAGGTGCATGGGGGACAATTTGCATTACCTCATACATAAACTAGAAGAGGAATGCACAACTTGAAAAAAACCAAAACCCAAAAAACCAGAATGGATAACATGCAAGTTTAAAGCCGTTCATGGAGAACAAGTGGATGATTTACACCAGGGTTCTATCTGTGCCCCATCTAAACCAGCAGGAAAACTGTAATTGGTAAACAAAGGAAAGAGAAACAGTCCTGAGAATTTGCAAGTGTAACAAGGAAAAATTAGAGCGTTAAAAAAATCTCATTTTAATAAGAATGTGCAAAGTTCTGGAAACCAAATTGGGCTTTTGGCAGGGGAGTCAGCAGGCTGAATTTAAATGTTAATTTTGATCTGTAGTGCAGAATGCATTTGGTAATGAAGGTTAGATGCAATTTTTTGTAGCAACTATCCAGTCAAATGGTGTGAATTATATCCTAATTAGTTTACAACCCTGTAGCTAGTCCGTCTTACAATTAGCTGATTTTCTTAGCCTAGCATTTGATATGAGCACAATAATTTCTATATTTTCTTCCTCCCATCCCTTTCATTTCTTTCCCCATTTGCTGCTTAAGAACAAAACCTAAAGGGTAAAAACACCCTGAGTACTTAAATGATGCTAAAGAACACAACTTACCAAATGGTAGCCTTTTCCTCCAAGTCAAGTTAGCACTATTATTTCTCAGATTACAGCATCTGTGATTGATGCATATTATACAAGTACATTTTGTGCAGGTTATCAGTTAAATTTTATAGTGCTAATAATGGAAAAAATCTGATTCAGTACTTCGTGTGGGTCTGAGAGACATGAAAAACAGCATAATATCCTTTAAGATAAATTAATCTCTTCCGTTGTTTTATCATCAATTGTCCACTGATATTTCAAATTCACAGAGTATATATTTTAATGTTATTGCACTGTGCTGTACAACAGCTTTTGGGTATTATTTACAGAGAGAAACATTTCTGCAAACACATATAAGACATCACAAAATAAACTTTCAGGAGCAATTGCTTTAGGCTGAAATCTGACACAGGGAAATAAACTTATCCACAGTAAAACAAATTTAGTAGGCATTTCACTCAGGATAAATTTGGCCTTCTGTTTTAAGATCAGAGCAAGAGTTACTTTAACTTAAAAATTAAATACAACTCCTGACAGGATATTCCGAGTGAGAATACAGATGCTTTGTGATGACCTCTTTTGCCAAAGCAGACTCAAAGGATAATGGGTACTACCTGTGATGTGCCAAGTGCTGATGCTGTTAGCAAAGACTAAGTACAATGCAGACATAACCTTCCAGAGTCAAGGTCACAATTTCACTTGTGTTCAGAACTGACTGGCATCATCACAAGTACACACTCTCAAATCAAGTGCTTTAAAAATATATTGCTCTGATCAAGAGAAAAAGTAGTTAGAAGAGAATTAACAAAACCATGGAAGGAGAATGTCTTTTAAAGCTAATGACAATTATTCAAATATATTTTGGAACAGAGATAAAAATAAAACTTGGTCACAATCGCTGATGAAATTTTGTAATTACAAATTCTTCATCTAAACTAGACAACTTTTCCTGATATATCCTGAGGTATCATTTGTGGCTTTATTCAATGATATCCCACTAGCAACACACCATCAGCCCGGATCAAAGTATGTCCTTATTAGGTGCAAACCATGTTCGTGAGTCAGAGTTGGCTACAAAACAGAAATTCCAGATTTAAAACAGTCCTCCTGCATGTTGGCTGTGGTCAACAATTGCACCAAAATATTTGTGGTTGCAGTTGAGATAAAGAACAAACAGCTTGTGGTTTCTCTAATTATTGGACTGATTTTGTGTCCATTCTAATATATACAGTGAAATTCATTGTGCAGTGCTTAGCTGCAAAAAGTTCTTGAGAAAATAATTTCCCCATCTTTACTTTCTTTTAGTGACCTCTCTCTTGAAAAGATAAGTGAGTCAATAGAGTTAAAATCTTGACAGATGCATACTTTCATTTTTCCTTGTGTTAGAATAAAATTTTGGATTCCTTAATTCATTTTTATACCCTTTGCACAATATTAAAGGTCATATAAATGGCCAGTAAATTCCATTTACAAATACTTCATTTACAACAACTCCAGCTACATGATACACTGTAGCAGCTTCCTTGGAATTCTGCAATCTGCAAAGTCAATAACATCTAAATTAAAGTGCTTAATCTGATTAGGGGCAGATTAAGAAAGCACTGACTTGACAGAATTAGTCTAGACTCTTAATTATCCACGGATTATGGCATTTGCCTTTCCAAATTAGAATTACAAGTGAAAGCGAATCTGTTAAGGAAACAGGTAACCACTATGTGAAGCAAAGTTGCACTGCATGGTATTATCACCTCCAAGAATCCTTCTAGGATAGTAAAATAATGCTACAGGCACAGTCAAATCACTGCTAACCAGAGGGAAGGCACGTATGGTTAAACTAGGAATTTAAACAAAGCTTGGAGGAAGAAGCAGCACACAAGCCTTATCAACAGTGAAGTGACTCTAAGAAGCAATAATAACAAGAATATGAGGTTTATCACACCTTTTTCTCTATTTCTCTCTGCTACTTCAAGGGCCTATTATGCCCTTTCCTACCCACCCTATCTCCCCAGGAACAATGAAAGCATTACGAGGGAAGATCAGATCTTATGTTGTTATTTTTTGCCACCCTTCATATCTAGCATTGATTATCATGAACCTCTTTCCCAGATGCAAACCCAGTCAGAATATGCTTTGTCTTAAGAAGGCAATCCCAGAAAAGTGAACATTTAAAGTGAAAGAATCCCATGCTATAAATAAGGCTTTTTAAACTGGAGCTCAGATTATCTCCCAGGTAGCAAAAGGGTTTGTATTTATAGAGTTCATAGTGTAAAATTAAGTGAAAGCCTGAAGAGAATTATTTATCTGTAAGGGGAGAATTCTTATTCCTATTCTTCTTACCTAAGTCAGAACCATAAGGATTACAACAGTATGACCTTTTCGTACTTAAACTAGTGAAAAATATGAAGTGATGAAATTTAACACAATATAATATCTATACACACTATTAGTATAAGTCACTCTGTGGAGAAAAAAACAGTCTGCAACAAATTCTGCTCCTGCTTGGCCCAAACATGCTTTCTTTTTTTTGGCTGTGTATAAGTGTGCACTGGCAAGTGCTCATCTTTTGCAGATTGAAAATCAAAAAGAGAGATTCTACCCAAAATAAAAATAAATCACATATTCTATTCCAGATTTGACAACCTTCCCCATAAAGAGTCACAAAAAATTGGGAGTTGTTTAAGCCACATGCCACAGATCATCTTGCATGCTCAAATGTCAAGTTATATTTTATATGAGTCACTGACTATCTGGATTTCTTTGGTAATGTTTTTCTCCACTTGGATTTGTATCCCAAGTCCATGCACTTTTTCTTCTGCTATGTGGGAAACCTTCACCCTCTCATGCAAACTCTATGGGAAAAGCTATTTAAAAAAAAAAAAACAAAAAAAACACCCCAAAAACCAAGAAAACTGAAAAGCCCCTTGCAAAGATTATGAAGTACCGAATTTGAGACAATTGTCTCATTTACAATTACTGACACAAGGTAGCTGCGTGCTTAGTCACATACCCCAGTGACAGCACTCATACACCAACCTGGAACACATCCATATGTCCTCAAATACATGTGAAATGCAGAATCCAAGTCTGCAATATTTTACACTTCCCTCTTCCCTGAGTCTCTTAGCTAGCTGATCCATCTTACCACCTTGATGTTGGCAAGACACCCCTAGTCTGAGTACTTCAAGCATTGAAAAACTCGAGCTAACGTGAAGTCAGTTCTCCCATTCCTCGATGTGGTGACACAGTGATACAGGAGTGGGAGGTCTGAGCACCAGACTGTCCCCTTCTGAGACCATTATATGGGGTAATTCACAACAGTGGCCAAAGCTGGCGTGTAGTCAGACAGATAATTAGGTAGTTCCATGTGAAGCCCGCATTCCCCTCTTTGGCTGCTCCTGAGGGAACATGGGCGTAGCAGGAAATGTGGGCTCATATTTTTCCACGCGTTTTTGAATATAATCATTAGCAAAATTTAAAATCTGTGACTATTTCTAGCTCGTCAGTAAAGCTTAAAAAAATTATATAGACACCTCAGGAGAAGGCTTTTATTGTGCTGTCTCCTGAACCAAGCAGTTTCAGCTCATTGGGATTCAAGTAATTAAATGCTCGAGCAACCCCTACAAGTCTAGACGGGAACGCCTGGATACACAATTGAGTACAAAGTGAGCAAGGCAAATGCTGTTCCAACTTCTGCTCCTTGCCATCTGATAGTCACTTTGGTCATTCTTTACTGCCCACTGGAGATAGTTACTATTAAAGAGGGAACACTGATGAATCATCTTTACGTCCGGCAGTGCTGTTGAAATAGATCAGAGACATCATCATTTTTTTGCTTCAACAAACTTAATCCACAGCTCTGGAAAATACTGCTGAAGTTACCCTGGCAGAAGACAAAGCTTTTGGATTCTCCAATGAGTTGGCATCTGTGAATTATTTGCCACGGAAGGATACATCTTGGCAGCATGACTTGATCTAAACTTTGAAGAGCAAGGCTGAGAGTACACTTTCACAAGGTAGCGGCACTTGTCCTTTAAAGGTGGAGATGTGATTCTAAGGCAGAAAAGAGAAAAAGAGAACATGGCACTTTTACAAATGAGACTTTTCAGTAAAAATTTAATTTTCAGATGTTTCAAAATATAACTTTTTTCCCCAGTGAAAATCATGAGACATACCACCATAAACAAACATTTATAGGAAATTCTTACAAAGGGTGTTGCATCATTTAAGAGTCTTGAGTATGAATTCCTTACGCTGGGCTACCAAAGGTCATTTTTAGGCACTTTTTTTGCCTTGAATTGTTATGAGCAGCCAGCCTCTCCACATGATTTGTTGTAGGTGCCTTTCACCACAGCAAAGCAGACAGATGCCTAATTACAGCCTAGGGAGCTCCTCTTTAGGTTCTATCTTTAGCAAGCCTTGGCCTTTATCCCTTCCTACAGGTGAGAAATCTTGTCCTTGTCTATATTAGCTTGGAAATATTCACCCTTTCTCTTCCCATTTTTCCTTCCAAGATAAATACATGCAGGTGCCATTAGGTAATGTAAATTTTTTAAAATATATATTTGCTGTAGAAAAATAATATATGGCATATATATATATTGTTGATGTTAGGTATCATTAGGATTACGTGCGCACTGCAGCAGAACGTTTCAAGGCAAACCTGCCTTTTCTCATAGAGATTGTTACAGTTTAAGCAAATTGAAAAATATTCTTTCCCATATCCCAGTCATCCCAACCACTAAACTGGAGACACATATAAACAGGACAAATTTAGCTTCTGTGAACAGCTGTTAGTGCTGATTAACAAACACTGGCTCATCTAACATTTAGTAAATAACAAGAGCACAGTTTTTTGCACTACTGATTTTTTTTTCTGTTTTCAAGGTGAAGTATAATTTCATTGGAAAGTAATCTTTTAGTTAATCTGGGAATTTTTAGGAGGGGTTCCAATGTGTGTTCACCATTATTTGCACTAAAATAATAGAAACAGAAGTTAAATGAAAAGAACTAGTTAATGTGAAAAGGCTACATTTCTTCATTATGCCTGGGACTGTAAAATTATAGACTAGGAAGAAACGTTTAGGTAAAACAGCATTAAACTGACCCCTGTGATCCTTATGCTGAATCACGTAGTCAGATCTGGCAAACTAAAACATGCAAATTTACTAAGATAACAGATAAATGCAGACCCTCAAAGTTTAACACTTGTCAGTGTCCTTGTCCTTTTTGAACTCATTTATATGCAAACATCCATTGAAATGTATGACAATGTTCACCACAATTTATGCTAAGTTAAACAAAAACGTTTTCACTTGCTTTAATCTTATTTTCCAATGATTTCAATAGATGTCCCCTACTTCTTGTATAACAATTAGGTATTGATACCTAAACTGTTTTCCCCTCATTAACTGATTTTTAGGCTATACCTCTACTTCATCCACTTGTTTTCCATGATAAATAATCCTAATTTTTTTGATCTTTTGTCATATGAAGACACGCCTGTTCTCCACGTGCTGTTTTGAGCTCTAATGCTCCTTTTTGGAGCTGGGGTAAGTGCAATATCACAGCATCCAAATTCTTGTCGTACAAGAACCACACAGAGTGGTGTGAATTGAGGATTTTTGACTCCTCGGAAAACTGAGACCTTCACAGCAGCACAGGTCTGTCATGCACGATAGCTTATTTAGAGTTCATCAGGGCTGCAAATACATGCACTTATGCATACACGTGAAAAAAACATACACATAAGTAGGAATATCTACTGCCTGACCCTGTGCTATCTGACTGTTCAGCACACAAGGCATCTTTGCAGCCTGCCTGGCATCACCATGTTTAACTTCCCAATTCATCCCTTTCTCCAAGGTGAAAATATGCTTGCATATTAAGCACTGTAAGTCCCAAACAGAGGACCCGAGGCCTCTTCGATAATGAATTTCCATTATAAAACCTAACCTCCTAATGATTTATCATCCAACAAAGACACCTCCTAATGATAATTTCCTGTTTTTCAGGAAGCCCTGTGCTTCAGGGCTAATTTACATAACTAGGTAAATGACGCTGACTGTATCACCTGTGTCTGTCACATAGAGGGAGAAATCACTTCCCTTTACAAAAACCTATTGACTTTCATTTGCTGCATCATATTTATTCATGGATCTGCTAATTAATTCTCTTTATTTTACAGCTCCTACCAATTTTATTCTCATGGAAATCTGATTTATTTGTTTATATTAACTAGGATTACTCTGGAGTTCTTTTTAGAAGTTTCTGTCATACTTAGCACTTCCTCTCCTTAGGTACTAAGGATGATACAATGAATATATTTCAATCCACAGGTAGCAGTTCACCAGTTTCATATTCATGGGTGAATGACATCTGGCCCTGGCAATTTACTCCTGTTCATTTTTAAAATTTGTTTTAAAACCTTTGTAGTGAGGTTTCATCTCGAGACAGTTCCTGTCCCCCTCCTCCGTGATGAGAGGTTCCTTCTGCTGTGGAGCTCCTGATCTGTGACACAAGCTGCCGTGAGCTGTGACAAGTATATTATCTATACATGAAGCAGAGGTTTCCAACTCAGCAGAAGCTGGGAGCTGCTGCCTTCCTGAGGCTACCTGTTGGGCAAAAGCCTGACTTTGTGGTGGGTTGATCCTGGCCAGCAGCTAAGCCTGCAACCACTCACTCGTTCCCACACCTCCCGTGGGATGGGGGAAAGAATCAAAGAACAAATGATGAAAACTTGTAGGTTGAGATAAAGACAGTTTTGTAAGTGGAACATCACAGAGGCTGCTATGGAGAAAATTAACTCCATCCCACCCAGCCAAATTTTGTGAAAGAGAGCAACCTTCAGATGCAGAAGAAGTTAGGGACTGGCCTATGTGGCTCCAAAATTGGATACAGCAAAACTGGGGCTGTCTCAGGGAAAACTTGGTTAAGGAAAGGTGGAACACAGTAGACAATGGGAGCAAAAAAGATGTGAGAAGAGGGGGAGGAAGTGCTTCAGATGCTGGAGCAGAGCTTCCTCTGCAGCCCTTGGAGAAATCATGCTGGAACAGATAGATATTCACCCTGCAGGCTGTGGGAGATGCCATGCTAGAGTGATGGATATTTCCTGATGAAACTGTGGCCCATGAAGAGCCCACACTGGAGCAGGTTTAGCCTTAAAGACAGCAGCCCATGAGAAGGGCCCATGGTTAAGGGGATAGGTGATGTTAAGAGAAAGAAAAAGCAGAAAGGAGCTGTTATGGATTGACCACAACTCTCCAACTTCCTACTACGCTAGGAAGGGAAGAGAGAGAGTGGGGAATGAAGGAGTGAGGTTGAGCCTGGGAGAAAGGGAGGGGGTGAAAAAAATATGCTTTTGTTTTTGTCTTTGTTTCTCACTATCCAATTCTAATTTAATTAAAAATAAATTAATTTTTACTATTAACTAATCTCCTCACTAATTAATTAATGCCACAGCTGTTTTGCCTAGATCAGTAATTAGCAAGACATCTCCCTGTCTTTACCTAAGCACATGAGCTTTTCTCTTTCTATTTTCTCCCCATGTCCTTCTGAGCAGGAAAAGGGGAAGAGAAGTTGGGTGGGTGCCTGGCAGCCAACTAAGATCAACTCATCCCTTGTGAAGAAATTTCGCTGTGAGGAACGTTCATCAGTTCTTCCCCAAATGGCTAAATCCAGGGATGACTTTTTACAAGACTTGAGTCGCAATGGTTTATCCACAATCCTCCAAGATATTCCAGCAGGTGTAGGATTATTTTGGTTATTTCCTCCTTTCAAAACTGCGGAGGACCCAGGAGCACAAGTTGCTGAAGCTGCAGGTGAATGCGCTGACATGGGCCTGGGTGTTAGGCTGGGTGGGGAAGGTCTCCAAAGGACACTGTGGCCACAACTTCTTCTTGTCATTGGGGTGCGGTGGCTCGCAGGAGGAAGAAAATTATATCCCATGGATACCTTCACAAACTGGAATCACAAACGGGGCTTGCTCCAGAGGACAAAAGGAATGAGCAGCAGGAACTTGGGGCCCCTACCTTGCTCAGAGACAATGCAAACATTTGTTCTGGTGACAGCAGCTCATCTCACTTCTACAGGAACTCGGGCAGAGGAGGAGCTGGTGTTTTTTCCAAAAGCAAAGGGATCAAGCACAACATCAGCAACAAGAGACAAACTGCCACCTCTTGGTGTATTTAGTATCATATTCTCACATTAAACTTCACATAAAACTTCTTCTGAAAAAACGCTGTCCTACGTCCCTATAGAATCAACAAATCAGAACCAAAAAGGTATTTATATATTGTATTCTTGTTGAATTTCCAGTTTCCCAAGTATACTTTAGGAAAAAAAAAAACAAAACAAAACACTACTTTCCCTTCTTCCACCCACTTTTTTTAACCTTAGAAATAACTAAAGTTTCTAAATTGTCAAGCCACTAAATCCTGAATTAAATCAAAACACGTTTCCACCACCCTTATCAACTTCTCTTTCCCTGCTAATACTACAGACAGTACTTTGTAACAAGAACTTTAGAACCTTAAATATAGGCAATAAATTGAATTATATGCACAAGAATATCCATGCTTTGCTGCAGCTGGCTTTTGAAAGGCGGCTGCCTTTTCAGGTGCTTACGATTCTTATCTTATATAATTTTTACAAGATCTAGCTTTTTATGCTCTTTGGTCATTCCTAACTCCTATCAAAATAAAATGCCAACAAACAATAAAATCAGAATCCAAGCACTACTGCAGCAAACAAGTTTAGAAATACAGTACATTTCTTACACAGCTATTGTTGACCCTCTCCCCTTGTAGCAGGGAAAAATCCAGCTTTCAAAATTGTGATGAATATGTTGCCAATATAATGATCTTCTAACGTGCAAAAAAAGAGGCCAGGAAATGATTTAAAATGCCATAAACTTCCTCAGAACAGGTTTCCTGCTGATATGCCTTTCTCCCCGAAGTGCTCCCCATGCTCTTTCTGAAATATTCATTGCCCTAATGATTTCTGCAGGCACTGCTCCTGTACATAAAAATTAGTTCCTCCTATCAAGAGAGAAGTAATTCCAAGGGAACTGTTATGGGAGAAATCCACAGGATCCAGAAATGTATGCAAAAAATGTTTGCATTTCTTCCTTTGCACCTAAGGAGTTGATTTTAACCTTTGTTTTCAGAAGTGGCACTGTTACTGTTATCCATGTGTTTACAAGTAGAAAAACATATTTCTAATTTATTCCTTTTTTTTTTTCCCTAGAGCTGCTATACATCTCTATTTTACCCATGATCTGCCTTATTTTGTGGACTTGTATTTTACCCTTGCAACGCTGCAGGGCTAGATGCACCAGGATTCGATGGAACATTTGTTCTCTAGACATTTCCGCAGCTCTCAAAGCAATTAAAACATGTTTCATCTGTCACTTAAATGGAAACCTTTCCCCCTGCCCCCCCACCCCCAAACACTTGCTGGCAAGTTCATTGTGGTTTTAGGAAGTAATTCCTTAGCTCCTGACACCTCTAACACATGATAACTGTTTAATAATGCAGCTTGCTAGCAAAGAGAGTATTTCAGTCGCTCAGGAAACAGAAACCTCAAAGTGTCCAGACTTGCACCCCCCGGTCCTGCCAGGGGGTTTGGTTCTGCAAGGGGGTGAACCACGGCTCAGGACCACTGTGTTCATCTAGGCACCTTGAAGGCTGCAGATTCTACAGCTGAAACATTGCACTTAAGCGAGGTTTCTACTCTACGTGCAGCTGTTTAGGCTTCTGCACACTGAATTTAATGAAATGAAAACAAATAGGTGGCCCTCATTAGGATCTGGTTCAAGCAATAGCGTGCCAAGTCTTGCATTGCTCATTTGTGGGATGAAATGAGTGCAGCAGAAAAGCACAAAGAGTGCAAGAATAATACCAGCCGGGATGGATTTTACCTGGAAATTAGCAGTGAAGAGCATGATTACACTCAACCAGAAAAGAAAAAGTGACCTAAAGGAGAGCCACAAACACACATCTCCCTCACAAGTGTTTCAGTGGTACAGTAACCCATCCAGGAATTAATCTGCTCCATTCATTCCACAAAGGATACAAATAGCTCATGGTGGAAGGAATACAAGACAGATCTCTAATGCCAGGAGCACACAGGCACATTTAAATAATCTTGTCTTCCATATGTTTAGCAAAACAAGGGAATGGATATTCACCTTTTCCCACAGCTTCTCCAGGGTTTTTCTGCACCATTAGTAATCTTTTGAGCATCTGTTAAAAATCCACAAATTACAGAAATTTCATATAGGACCAGGGATCTCACTCAGCTATTCTTAATTATTAGAAATGTGAGGAATAAATAAAAGCTAAACAAACATTGATTTCATCTCAAATGATGACACCATATGCAAAATAAACTGATAAGATAATGAACAAGAAGGCAGGTAAAAAAGAGATGATACCCAAACCCTGGAAATGACTAACACACTTCTTCACCCCAGACTGGGCAGATTAATGCATTAAAATTTTAATTATCTTAAACCCTTAATTCCCACTGAAAATACAGACATTTTGTATTTGATCAATTTTTGTGTTTGATAAATACTGGCTACAAATTAATCCATTAGACTGAAAATACTTTTTTTTTCTTTTTTCATAGTAACATAATTTTAAGCATTTAATTTAAGAAGACAATAAGGGAGTTTAGAGACCTAGATTAAAAAAAAATCAGAAACCAAATTTATAACCAATAACTAAGAAAGAAAGAAAAAATATATATGTTGTATAGTAGGAAAAGAAAAAAATATTTGATGACGAAATAGGCCATTATCAACCAGATGCAGAAAAGTCAGAAGAAGGGGTAAATAAATATACAGCTGACAATTGCAATCATACTTGATACAAATTAAGAGTATGTTTCCACGTGAAATAAAATGTTATGGCAAGAACAGCAAGTTTAATACAGGGATAGGAAAAAAAGGAAATTTTTCACATAATGAGACAATATGACTTAGTATTAGAATCTATAATCTTTTAAAAATATTATGTTTTAACCTGGCTGGAATGGATGCTTTCAAAAAAAAACCCAAACCAGCTGGAGAGTTCATCCCTGCAAACAAGGGACCTTGGCTTGGATCAAGGATCTGAATCAATCTGAGAAAGTATTAAAGGATTTTAAAAGTCAAATCAAATTTTGATCTTAGAAAAGGCTTCTGATAAGGAGATTGTTGGGAGTTCTAAAAAACCACTGCCTTGATTCAGACTTTACACAAAAATAAAAGGCAGTTCACTCAAGATTCTGTGGCATCAAAACCAGAAAATTAATGGTAGTTGTGAGATGTGGGCCTTATTAAAAAATACAGGACTGTTATCTCTTTCTAGGCATGATCACATGCCCATATTGGTATATTCCATATGGCAATGGAATATACCAACATTTCTTAAAAGTGTTTACCTAGTTTTACTTACATCTTGGCAAGATTTTTAACAAAAAATTAACATGGCATAGTAGATGGAATAAGAGTTGAATAACTGGCAGATCTCTAAAAATCACAATTGATTGTAGAATGTAACTGCATTATTAGCAAAGTCCAGTAAGGATAAATCTATCATCCAAAATTACTGACCAATTTTATCAGCAGTCTGTTTGACACCTAGTGATGTCTGCAGGTATTGTGAAGGTTACAGTATAGTAAGTAACAATAAGAAAAAAATTAAGATCTGCTACACAAAGGTATAAATTTTCTGATGGGGATGTTGTCGGAGCAGCATTGTGTATTAATATTGCAAAATACAAGATATTTCACTTGGTCATTAAAGAGAAAAGATTTTACCCTGCAGGGCAGCAGAGTTTGCTCCAGAATACATCCCCCAAAGAAAGGCTACTGAGTCTTTGCAGGGAGCAATTTGGACATGAGCTCTAGTGTGAGTGATGCAAGTAAATGGATTAATTATTGGTTAATTTGGAATTCACTGGAAAACTGAAACACCTATGTATTGTTTGGGAGTTGCCTAATGCATACATGTTTGGAAATCTCACATCCTACAAACCACTTTTTATAAATGGGGCTTGCATCTTTGTAGTCTGTAGACAGATTTCACATTTTAGCCATGAGGTTACTCTGCATCTTTTTTTATTATGCACAGTGTGTTCCCCCGGAAGTGCCTCATGTTTCTATACATGTGGTAGCTGTTGTGGCTTCCTGCATGCATCTTGTAATTCACTTCCATATGATGGCTGGAACCCTCCATTTAGAATTGGCTGACACATGCCCGAAAATCCTGGCCAAAAGAACAAGTTCTCAAAATTGACAGGACAAGATGTCCAGGTGGAAAGAGAATATATAACTGGAAAAACAAAATGAAAATCAATGCCTAGCTTCCTTGCACCCGATAAGCTGTAGACCTGGGAGGCATAAAAAAGTAAAACAAAAATAGGAATGTGTTTTTTGCCTCTGGGGACAAGGTTTCTGCAGGTGGTAGAAGGATAACATGTACCACCACTTGGTGCTTGTGCTTCAAGGAAAGATTTTAGTAGAGTTCCAAGAAGATACCCAGAATAACTCAGAGAGTCATGCCATAAATGCAATCTGTTTTGTTTACTGTGCAGAAAATAATGTTAAAACTTTCCAGAGTATGTAGTGCACTTATACTTTAAAGTAACCTGAAAATCTGCAGTATCAGAATTCACTCACAATACATGAGCTGAAGAAGCTAAAAATTTAGAAAAATCAGCATCAAAATAAGGAGCAGTTTCTATGTATTGAGAGCTAATAATTTAACATGGAAGACAGCAGACTCACTCGTGCTTGGAGTACTTAAAATAAGATTCAGTATACTTTAATGTATCTTTTGAAGATAGCTGTGTGGTATGTGTATAAGGAAGCTCAGACTGCTGACAGCTTTATTGGATTAAATAATTCAACTAGCATGTAAGATGAACCATGCAGTATCATAGGACCAAATTCAGAATTTTCCTGATAAAAAGTTGTGCTTTCAGTAATGCCTTCTTTGTTGTGTTCTTAATATTTGAAACGTTCCGGGACAGAAGGAAATCTAAGCCAACCCTGAATTTAGAGGTAAAGGCACACTTCAATTACCCCCAGTAGATCTGGCATCAGTGAGGGTTGTTAACCATTCTCATTTTCATGACCGTGATATTACAAAATCAAACCCCCTCATAGCTGACAAGTTAAAAGAGTGAATGGTAATAAACCATGGTGCTGCTCAAAATGATGAGCTGGTTCCTCCACTGCAATAAATCAACATTATTTCCTTGGCAAATGAAGCCTTAGATTTATTCCAGGTAAGGGTCTGACCAGCATGTAGTGTTTTGGAATCTGGAGAAACCATTTTTCTTGGTTGCAATGTGCCTTGTTCGTCATAAAACCACAGTAAAACATTCAGAAAGGTTACTTAATATGTTGTCAAAGTAAATGCATCTCTGTAAATCAGAGTCAGCATGGCTATGTCTCTGGTGATACTAGTGTTGCTAAGGTAACTACTAATTTCCACCCTAGAGTAAATATTACATAAGGCTGACAGCTTATTCAATTTTATATGTTAGACTTTGGGGCAGAACATGTCTTTCACTGCTTCCTGTGATATTGACCCCGCTTCACTTGTGCACCCTCTTGGCTGCTTAAAATCCTTTATCCTTTAACCTTTATCACCTGCCAAAAAAAGTATCAAGGTAACAGCCAGCAAATCTGATCCCTCCGGTCTGCTGCTTTCTCATACGCTTTGCTTTTTATTTCATGTCAGGTTAGGAGTCAAATTTCTTGACTCCTACCCTGAAGCTTAGAAACAGCATCTCTAACACACCATGCAGCCGGCTTGGAAGACATACAGTTGCTATCAATGCAGTTTTCCCCACTTAATTTGAATCTCTGTTAAGCAAACACACTTGTCTTTCCCTTTTACACTTGTTGGAGTCTTCGGTGGGCAGCTGTTAGCATCTTGTTGAACAAACACAGCAGGACTTACGTGTTTTGTAGGAACTCCTCCAAAGATACTATTTCAAGTGCAAAATGTTTTGTGGTAACGGCACCTTAAACTATTCCTTCCCCTTTCTCACGGTGCACTTTGCTTTCTACTACGCTGGCACAATCATTTGCTGCTCGGTGCTACAGCTCTGATTAGGATTCTCTCTTAAAAATGAAGAAAGCCTTCCCTGGCTGCCTTTTTTATTAGCCCAAATCAATCCCCTGATTGGGTTGAAAGAGAGCCCTATAAATGGCATCCTAACATAACTGAGGATGTTTGTCTGCATGGCAATGGGAAAATGGGGATGTAAGGGGAGAAGGGCAAGGAAAATGAAATCTAAAATTTCAGTTTTCCTGCACTCATACTTAGGCATCCCAAACACACAATACATATTTTTGAATTCCACATTTACCATTTCCCTCCTCACTTAAGAAGATGCTGGACTGCAGCTTTCATATTTAGATCTTGCCTCAGCTTTTGACGACACGGTCTGAATACATCCAGGACACATGCTCAGAATGTGCTATTCTGATGTAACGCGCCTGTAACTAAATTCAGACATATCCTTTGAATTTCATGGAGTGACACTGGTTTACACCGGCAGGGAAACTAACTTAAGAAGATGTAACTGAACAGGGCAACCACCACCTGCACACCTGTCAGGCCTGTTCAAAGAAACGCTGAATAGCCACTGGCCTGTAGCTGCTACACGAAATTACTTTTGAATAGAATCAGTTGATAAGAGGTTTAATATCACTTGGAAATGCAGTGCAATGAAAAAAAAAAAAAATCAACCCTCTGTTTACAATAAAAACCCTTCCCAACTTTTGCAAAAAAAAAGTTTACTTTATGAAATACCCACAAATTTGCACACACAATGAGAAATAGGAAAATAAAAAGCTTTGTTGTTTCGATTAGTGGAAAATGAAATAAACTAAGATAATTTTTCAGGTATGGAAATAAGCTGGCCTAAGTTCTTGAATTTCATACCTTTACTAAGGCTATATGAAGGAAGGCTTGAACTAGTTATTTATATGCTCACATCTATACATTCATCACATTTATGCTGCTTATTTTGAGAACAAAAGAACACAGGACATGTACTAAAAGATATGGCTTTGACAGCTTGCCAGATGTCTTGTTTTGCTCTGAAACGGGGAGCTAATCACTGCCTCACACTCAAGATGCAATCCTATAAACATTAAACTGCAGCAGTGGGAATGTGGGACTGAAAAACTTTTTCACGAGCTTCAGAAAATGTTTAAGTTCTATATCAGAAAATTATTGCTTTTGGGAGAGACAGATCCCCATTCCAACTTCAGTGATTGAATGCAACATCTTTATATTTGTGAGGAAATATCATGGTCTCTCTCAAGGAAAACAGCCAGGCAAACTGCCTTTAGTTTGCTTATCGTTCCAGAGCGGCTGAGGTCCAGGAATCAATTAAGATTCCAAAAAGCTCCAGGGAGGAGCGTGGGCTGTGTGTATTTATTTGCACAACCCCTCTGCACTCCTGGGTTTTTTGCCTGAATGGTTGTTTTCTATGCCTGTTTAGCCTTTGAAATCCAAACCAATAACAGAGATGATTTTATTAAGCGGACAGATGCCCTCAACAAACCAGACTGGAATCATCATTGCCTTTGACGTAAATTTATGGAGCAGTTGTCAGATGGTAATGACTTTCAGTCATCACCACGTCTGAATCTGAGGCTGTGAATTGAGTAATAATAGACTTGGTGTTGCATTACCAGCTTCCCGAGCCATGTAGTGTCCTGCATCCATCTTGGAAAGAATAGATCACAATGTTCCTGACAAAATGTTAGAAAATTAAGATTCTCTTTTCGATGTCCATCTAATGTGCACAGACCAAGGGATCAATTAAGGTTCCTGCAGTCATGCTTGACTTTTAAAGAGATACTTTCAACATAAACTCTCCTTCTTTGGTATTTTTGTGATTATCACAGCTAAAACATCCCTTTAGAGCAAAATCAAAATTAAAAAAAAGCCCCAAAGTGTAGACCAGTGATTTTCATCTCTGTAAAGTGAGTATAATCAAGGTCGAAAAATACCATTTATTAATTCTTTAGGCTTAAAGCTGTACTGTCGCAAGAAATGGACACAGATATTTGCATCTTGTGCTGAGTTTTCTCAAAAATTATTCAAAGGAATACAAGCCTTCTTGAAGGAAATAAATTTAATATAGCATATTTAGATCTAATTTAATTTTATAGGGTAAGCTAGTGTATGTACAGCCAACAATTTATTAAAGATTGACTTATAATACTTGTTCATTGGGATAAACAAGAAATTATTAATTTAGCGTCTTATAAATTAACCTATTTTACAAGTGCACCTTGGTGTTCATAAATCATGACACACTTTAAAGAGTGATACTGAGGGACGAATGATCATAAATACCGAAATCATAATGATCCTCAGGGAGTATGTCACAGCAAGAAACAAAATTATCAGAATACTTACAAATGCATCCTAAATTCTTTGAAATGATTAAATCTTTCATCTTTACTTAGGATGACGGTAGTTTTGCCAACAACTGAAACAGGTCTTAAAACTCTGAATTTCTTACACTAGTCTACGACAAGAAAACCTGCATTAATGATGTGAGTAACATATAGGAGCTCAGCATTAAGCTAGTTAGAAGATTAATGTGCATGGAAAGGTCAAAACTAAAATAGAGTTAGTCAGATGTAAGAAATTGGCTTTATCTGATCTAAGTCAGTGTGACCACATAATGGTTCATTACTATACAGAACAAGAGTTGCTCCATTCTATCTCTAGGGATAACTGCTACCCTTGAAAGAAAGTATTCGGAAACACTTGATAGCATTCCAGGATGGAAAAATTTGAGAAGTTTCTACCACAGGAGTCATACATAAACGTCTGCTGTTTTCCTACCCAAGTCCTTCCAAAAGTCTAGACTCCATTTTATCAGCAGGACATAGATTAGGATGACCTGCATTCTGATTTACACTGCAAAGCTCAGCTGTATGTGTGCTGTGCTGCTTTGCTACAATTTGTGTTTCAGAGATCAAAAGACTCTACAATGTTTTGTGGAGTGCAGTTATTGCGGCGGTTCCTGTTCTATGTTCACACAAACAAGAAAGTGTGTCTAAGACCTCCTTTGTACCTGTATCAAACAATTACCTCTTTCTTCCCCTTAGCAAATAATAGATGTGACCATCTAACAGACATTTTCTAACAGGAGAAACCTGAGTCCTGGAATTCTGTAATCACCTATTCTCCTTTTGTCATTAAATGAGTCAAGTTAAAAAGACTTTGAGAGTTGTCTGTATCCAGCTCCCATCTCAGTGCAGGGATAATTTAAATTTAGCTGTCTCTGGAAATGGAGAATCCAAAACTCTCTGGGCAACCAGGTCTGGTGTTCAACCATCCTCACAGTGAAGAATTTTTTATCTTAGATCTAATTACATTTTTCCTTCCTGCAGCCTCTGTTCACAGCCTCTTGCCCTTTTGCTGTGAAACTCTGACAGAAGTCTAGCTCCATCTTCTCTATAAATCCTTTTTAAGAAGTTGAAAGTGACATTTAGATCTTCCCCTAGCCTTATGTTCTTCAGTCTGCCACAACTGAGCTCCATGACATTTTTGTCAGCCCATTTCTTGAGGTTATTGAATTATCTCTGAATGACAGTCCTCTCCTCCAACTTGTTTGTTGGTTCCAGCACTGGTGTCATCTGCAAACTTGATGAGTATTTATCATCATTCCCACCACTCTGCTCATTAATAGAGACATTAATCAGTATTTGCCCCTGTATCAGCTGCTGAGGAATGCCGCTAATAATCACACGCCAGTTGGACTCCACACCACTGATCATATTTGGCAGCCTAGCAAGTTTTCCATCTGTCCAGCCTATTTTTACCACTTTGGCTGCAGAAATACTACTGTGAGAGACCATGCCCAAAGCTCTGCTGCCATCAGAACACACCACATGCTGTACTCTCTCCTCTTCCACCGAGCCATTCGTGTAATCTCCAAAGGTAACCAGAGGTTTTAAGACAAAATTTTCTCTTAGGGAAGGAAAAGTAGCTAACAAATCAAAATGTTGGGGGTATTTTGTGTCCCTACAAACAGCAAATTAGTAGAATTTGCTCCATAGCCTTATTCAAGGCCAAAGGTAGACTGACTGGCCTATAATTATCTGAATATTTACCCTAGCTTTTAATGAATTCAGATTGATTTTCCATTTTCTCATAACTTGTGACGTTCTCAAATGGCCACAGCCTCTCCCAGATGACAGAAAGAAGCCTTGCAATGACTTCAGATTGTTCCCTCGTCATCCTTGAACATTCCCAGTCCCACAGGATTATGGTTCTCCCACTTCCTTAAGCTATACCTCCTCTGCCATTAGTAGTCTAAATTTCCAGGGACTGACACTGGACATGGGACAAGTCAAGGGCATGAAAGTCAACCTCGCCACAGTAAAGACTGAGCCAAAGAAGGCAGAGAGTCTTTCCATATCCCTTGTGATTACACTGCCTATCCCAAGTCACTTGTTCATTCTTTACCTTCTAATAAATTGAGGGAAAACCAATTCTAGTCTTTGTTAATATATTTAACCAAATAGCATAAACATTTTTATTGTATTTACACACCAGCTATGAATTAATCTGAATTGTTGTAGTAAACAACTTCATTGTGCAATTTTCATAGTATTTCAACATATAAAATTAAACTTCTTTTTGGTATCTCTCACTCCTTGCAACCTTGCAAAGTAACCCCCAGCCTCTGGTAATTTAGGAAGGTAGCCATTTTTTGATCCACTATGACTTTCAAATGTTTTGTTTCTCTTCATAAATATTTTATCCCATACATTTACTGTTCAGGCTTAGCTAGAAACAAAACAAATTGCTCCAGGATTACTTAAACAGAAAGTTCTTAAGCTAAAGAGATCTATCCAGACAGCAAATCAACCCGTGATAAAATAGCAATTTTCTTATTCAGGCAGGTCAGTAATTTTATGTGTACTTTGAGGCTGGGAATAACAGCTTCATACTAGGCATTAACCTTAGGTCGCTTTGCCAAGTTTTCTTCAAAGATCCGTTAGGATAGCTGTTATTGTCAGAAAGTGTACTTATGAATCAGCACAGACACAATTATACACAGTGAAAGCAAGAATTCTCCTTCTAAAGAATATTAACATTTCAAAACCAAACTTTAAAAAACAAAAAAAACCCCAAACAAACAGTCCACCAAAACCCAAACCAAACCAACAACAACAAAACCATTTAATCAAACCAACCTAGAAAAATGTCATTTGAAGTTGCTTTGGGAACTTTAAATGGAAACTTTAAGGTATGCTGTGGCTGTGCTTACAGGCTGGCTTTAATCCTGTGATTTTCCTTTTCCCTACAATACTAGTGCCATTCAGAGCACACAATAGACACTTTACTCTTTGTAACAACTAGTCAATACTTTCTTTACTTCTTCTAAGGATACATCCCTTTGTTCAGGCTTTATTTACTATGCACTCTATAAATCTGCTCTGATTACCATCACACAAGGACTCAGTAAGAACGGGAGGAAGAGAAGTGCATTCTCCCTGGAACGTTTCAATAGCTTCAGAATGCAAGTCCTGCCAATACAAACCTTTTCACAATACGTGTTCCAAATTATCCACATAAATGATACTGGAATACATAATTCCCTCCATACATAACCCTCCTTTCAAAAACTAGTTTATTTCCTGAACAGAAAATTCCACATTTTAATCTCTGAAAGAGGGACAGTGGGTGGTGGGAGGTAAGGAAGAACACACAACAACTTGTTCAACAAGGATAAAGAAAAAGGCAAAACAAAATGTCAAGTGGCTCCTGAGCACAGTTATTTTGTTCACCTCAATCCAGGTATGCCATCATGCCATATTCACACTGTGCATCAGCTGTAAGCCATCACATTCTCCATGCCAGCAAAGGCAGATCTAAAAGCATGGCGGTTATTCACTTTAGCAAGCTTTAAAGTGAGGGAAAGGAACATGACATATTCTCCAACCTCATGCTCAAAAAGGCTGAAATTTTCGTGTTTCCTTGCTTGCAAAGCCCTCAGCCTGAAGATGACATGCTATAAGGTTATTTTTGTATTGCATGAAAACAGAGGAGAGAATGAAGTGCTACAGCGCCTGCCTTAGTCCCACCAGGCAGGTGACATGTACCACATAACATTTTGGTGTAACTCTGATCCCACTGAAGGGGGAGTTTTCCCACTGACAGGAACAAGGAAGAGAATTTCACTAGCTCTAGGCCAAAATTAGATGGTATGGATTGGTTTAGAATATGCAATTGCCAGGAAAGGAATTTGACCCTTTGTCTGCATGTAGATATGGTGTAAGACATTTTGGCAGGAAAAATGGTAAGCACCACAAGTAGCAGATTATTTATTATAAAGCCGCTGCCCCTTATTTCTTAATGTAATCATAACTATATATAAATAAAACATCATACAGCTTATCTACATAGATGTATATTACTTTATATGTATCACGTATTTATATGTGCATGCATTTAGGTTATATGTACTCCATTATACAATTATAGTCTACAATATTTCTTATATATTAAGTTTCTCTCAATTCTGGTCATTATTTTCCCACTCCTTCCTGAACTCTATATACAAGGTAGGTCCTCAGCAATCTGGAATTCTGTCTCCTTCTTCAAGATTTGGGAGGGAGGGGGAAATCATTTTTGTTTCTTCAGCTCAAACCTCTTATGGGAAGAAATTGGTATGTCTTTATAACACAAGATCTCCTTATCCCATCTTATTGTTGGGGGAGATGGACTCACTCACTGTGATATGTAATGAAAATTATTGCATTCCCAGGGCAAGAAAGTCAAGATGTCTTCATGTTGTCTGGGAAAGAACTAGCAAATGAAATTTCCCTGTGGCCAGCATCACAGATTGCAACAGAAGTTAAAATTTGAGCCACATAGTCCTTAAGTACAACCTGACATTTGACCAAAGAGCTGCACTGAGAAGGTCTCAATATCCCAAAGAAGCAGACACCTGCTGACATGCTGCGAGTGCAATGGATGGAAGTAAACAAAGTCCTTTCCTGCTACCTGTGTTGCCTGGTCTTTGTCAACCTCATTAATGCAAATAGGGGCCTTTTGCCTCCTGACAATCCGTCACACATGAAGACTGGCCAGGAGAATGATTTTTTTTACTGATCAAGGAACTTAAAGGTCAGAGAGCTACCAAAAGATGAGGAAATGGCTGAGCCATTGAGGGACAGTGAGTGTTGTAAGACTGGAGGAAAGAGAGTTGCAAGATGCTGTGGACTAAATCAGTCATTCCATAATGAAAGAGTTCAAAAGAGAGAAAAATGGTAATAGAGCAGGGCCACACACCCTCCAAAGCATCACCTGTATATTCATTTTCAGCACCCTGGTTCTTCTATTTTTACCAGAGTTGTCCAATTATTACAAGTGAGTTCACCAGGTGTATCTTCCAGTCTATATGGATAGAGCTGCACAAGGCAGAGTCTCTGGGCCACATCATCTTCTGGTGGGATCCCTCCTTTGCAGGCATGAAAATAATCCAGGGATAGAAAATGGCTTGAAAACTGCCTGAGAAATGTTCAGGTAAATGAGTAGAGGATCTTTTCAGTATACAGCAGTATTACAGGACTGCAAGGTGCACAGTAGGTTAGCTTAGGAGAAAAAAAAAAAATACATTGCCTGAAAATATTACTCTCCTTTCACATTTTGCTGGTTTTAGGTACAGCAAGTGATATTGATCTAGTTGATAAGTCATTGGTTCCATTCATCCATACTTGGAAACATTCAATCTATTTATAACCTCTAGTGGAGACAGAGGTGTCTCAAAATTCTGCTTATTTCAGTTTCTCCAATATTATTAAGGCATTTTTACTGAAAATATTTAAAGAACTATTAAAAAAAAAAAGCCCAGAAATAATTTTATACCAAGAAAGATACACTGAGAGGAACATCTCTTTAAATAAGCTAGTTTCCAAGCTAATTCATGTTTAAAATGGAGGAATATTTTCTTTGATCCAAATTTTGAGATATTTATTTCCCCAGACCTGTACACAGAAGGTGGTTAAGTCTATTTTGATTATGTAGTGCAAATATTGACTTGTTTGCTTGTTATTTAAAATGTGATACTTGTCTGACATTTCCTTTCTGCTCTGGATATAAAGTAAAGCATAATTCTTTTCCATTTTTCCTCAAATGTTCTGTGTTGGAGTTAACAGTGGACTTACCATTACAGATTTTAGGAAATGTCTCTATCTGATTTACTCCTGTTTCATGAACTCTTTTAATTACTTTTTTCAGAAGGCACAATAAAACACATTACAGGATATTTGACAATATGACCTTTGTTGGCTACAGGATTCTTTAAAATTTCTAATGGCACATTGCCTAAATTAATATAAAATCTTTTTATTCCTTGTAGAAATTAAGAAGTATATTAAAAGATCAACATAGATTTAATAATTTCATGTGATATAATGGAATTATTGCTTTTAATGAAATAAAGTGTTTTCAGAACTGGATTACCACCTATGTTTTTTACTAATATAAAAGTCAAGTTATTAATGGATGAAAAAAAATCAAAACCTATGGTATTTGGAAAACCAGATTGTTAGTGATCAGTAAATATTAGTTCCCTAAGCACTTTGGATAGACTATCAACAATGGTATGAGATTTCTTCCCCTCATAATTAGGATAAATTTGAGCTTCCAAATTTTAAAAATTCTCCTTTGTCATACCTGTGCTATATTCAGGAAATGTTAATCCTGTATTTTCATCTCATAGATGATTTTCTTCTTAATCAACTAAAGGAAATATAACCCTTAAGCAATGAACTTCAAGAGCTTTAAAACTGCAGACATTATCAGCAGAGGAACTGTTACTTAGATAAAGGGATTAATATATTTTTTTGCATATATGAACCCAAATAGCTGAACTCAGATGTGATATATATACAGTGAGCACCCTCAAATGAGCATCTGATAGAACATTTTTTTGCAGGAAGGTTTACCTGGAGGATCTAAAGGAATAGGAAATACAGGCAACCCACACAACTGCTGCAGAAGGGTGAAAATTGTATGAAATATCATGCTGCCTGCCAGAGATAAGGTCTACAAGCTGACCAGAGGCCATAAAGAGTCCTAATGGAAATGGGTCTGCCAATGAGTTTGTATATTGAGATTAAAAAATGATTATTTTGTTGGCATGACTCAAAGATGGCTGTGCCAGGTGAAAGACTGAAGTACATTATAGAGAGTAGATAATGTGAAGTGACATTTTAACATCCATAGATGAAGATCAAGACACAGAAGACAAAAATAATTTGGAATATTTTGAAATGTTCCACCAGCAGAAGACAGAGATTATTCAAAAGAGAGACTTACTTGAGTACATAGGTACTGTACTTGTGTAAGGATCAAGATATAAATTAAACCCAAAGGTGAGTTATTTTAGACACACAGAGGTTGAGTTCCAAAAAGAATGGCTTTACATTTTGAGCTAAAATATTGTGAAGTTAAAAAAATAAACAGCAGAAATGATGAAAATGAAATCTAAGGTGTCTCTGAGTTTCTATAAGAGATCTGAAATACAGTATGAGAAAAAAAAGCTATTTTTATAAATAATGCAGTATCATCTAATAGTGTTTGGTGTCCTCCCTTTTTTCCCCATTGATTTAAAGCAAACTCTGGTCTAGGGAAAAATAAGCAGTATCACATCTCTGCCCGTACAGCAGGCAGCATTTTTCCATAATGTGCTTTTTATTTCACTGTTTCCATATCAAAATCCTGAGACCAGTTCTCAGGTCCTTCTGGTTTTCTTCCTGCTCACAATTTATCTACAGATCACCACGTGACCTCCTTTGACAACCCTTCTCTCACTGGGGTGAAAGGCCCAGGGTTACATTCTTGAAAGGCCACTCAGTTTTCCCCCAGTTGATGTTAGTCATCATTTTCTCTCTTCTTTTTTGCCTTTCTGTGGCTGCCCAGCAGGCCAATGCATATTTCAAAACCCTCTCACAGGTTTCCATCCTAAGCTCCCCAGCCAGGTGGCTTCACTTGTCCACCTCCTGTTTTTCTGCCCTCACCTCCTCTCATGCTGCACTAATTCTGGCACCACTCCACTCACATCAAATTAAAATCATCACTAGTAATTTTTTTACTTTGCTGCTATAAGTTTGTCTAGGAGTCACCAGAGGAGTGAAGAGGATTGCAGATCCCTAACATTTTAGATGGAGTTGGGAGGAAATCATTGCATATCCTCAAGCTCTGGCACTAGCACAGATTGTTAGTTCCTGTCTGTCAGCCTGAGCACAAAGGGAAACAGAATCCCAGTCAGAAAAAGTTACATGAATCCAGCTCCCTGACTGAGATGATGCCTTCTCTTATTATTCTACCTGCATCACCATGCACTGAGGGTATAGAAAGCAGGATGCTCTTCCCCATGTCCTGGGTAATTATGAACATCACCAGTGCCTGCCTGTTCCCAAAGCTGTGACCTTTATGCCTCCCCACTTACCCACTTCCATGCTTTAGTGTGTCCTGTCAGACTTGATAAGCAGAAACCCACTGGCTTTACTTTCCTCTGTCCATTTCCTCCTACTGTCTTATCCATACAGGCTTTTAAATCTGGCAGAGAAATATGGCTCCACGTAAGGCTTTGGAAAACATCTTCCTTGGTTTATAAGTCTTCTCATTACAAGGTACACAAAGATAGCAACAAAATTCACAGAGGAGAAGGAAAGTAATTGTAATTCTATCAAGACTTCTAATTCAAACAGCTTCAAATGTTAATAGATTTCCAACGCAGAGCCAGCTAATCCCACACTGTCAATTTTTGTAGTGGGAGAATCACCTGCCCTGACATGTTTAATGTGCTTTTTGTAACCAAGCACCTTGAGCCGCGATCTCATCTGTTCTCATTAAGGAAACGAAGTGGAGGTAAGTCAGTCTGGGGATGGGAATCCTCTGGGGACAGCTTCCACTAGGAAATATGTTCAGCCATTACCAAAATCACACTGGAGCAGCTCCTGCCATCCCACTCAGCCCCGTGTCCTGCCACCCCAGCACTTCCCTCTCGCCTCCGTGTCCCCCTCCCCTGCGCGGGGAGCAGATGTGGCCATGGTGACTTGCCACAGGAGGTGACCCCCTTCCCTTTGGGTCCATATTAAACCACCATTGCAGTGAGTGGCAGGAGGCACTCAGCTAATAGAGGTTTTGTCCTCGGGATGAGACATGAAACGTTCTCTGACTCGTGGTCATTAAAAATCCCACAGCACTTTGCACCACGCCGGGGTTCGGCAGCGGTATCCCGATCATATTCCCACACAGGTAATTGCCTCTCACCTGCTTAAATTCTCCTGATGCACCAGCTGGCTTCTCCTATTCACCTCCTGAGCTGAAATCAGTAGCACCAGAAACACAAAGGCTGCTACTACACCCTGCCCTGCTGATGGCTGTGTTTTAGCGAAGAGCATCGCTCCCTACATACAGAGCATTCCAAATCCTTTGCAGAGCATCTTGATGCATGTGAATGGCGCTACACATGCACACGAAATAACCAGGCAATAACAGGAAAATTGTGCAGTATTAAAGGATTTCAAAATAAATTAGGCTACTTTCCCCACAAATCATTAGCTCAAAAAAAAAAAAAAAATCAGAAACACGGCATATAGAAATTAATATCTTGGTCAGGTAAAGAAGTAAACATTTCTCTAATATAACTGAGAGTACAGATATTGATTTCTGAGCAGATAGGGTACTGCAGCCTCTAGCAATCCTATGATTAAATCACTAGCTTCAGCTCTGGCAGCACTGTTTCCAGCAGTCAAAAAAAAAAAAAAAAATTAAAATATATATGCAGAGGATATCTCCAGATCCCCAGAGCTGTTCCTCTGAGTAAACTGGTGAAATGTAAATATTTCCCTGAGGGATTCTGATCTAGTGCAAGATTACCTGACTGAAGTTGATCATTTCAGTACTTCCTTGAACAGGAGGTAGTTTATGCCTTTCAGACTTGATTTGTTAAAGCTCTGAATGGAGATAGATTAAAAACTGTGACCAGCCTCTATGACAGGGCTTTCTGAGCACTCTGTTTGGTGCTCTCACAGGTTCTGACCTGAGCCTCCAGGAAGTTAACACCACTCTTGCTTTGCTTTTACTGGACTTAAACCAAGGCTTCCCACTTGGAGGCAGCAGGCACTGCTGAGCTACAATGCTCCTACTGCCAGAAATGAAGGGTTTCCTATAACCCAACAGCAGTAGCCACAACTGTGAAAAAGCAAAGGTCTTTTAAACCCTGTAACTTATCACAAGAGCAATCTGTGCCATAAGCTGTGAAAGCAGAGATCTGATTTAAAAAAAAAAAACAGTAAAAATTGGTGGGCTGGGTTGATTTAGAGGAAAGCAAAACTTAGAGATGCCTTGGCAAAGCAAAATTTTATTATTGATCATCATGTTTCTTACAGAATTAAGATCCAGTTCAAAAAAGTTTATCATCTTACTTGTCTTTTCCCCTTTAGCTGATGGAAAAACACAGAAAAAGGAAATTTTGTAAAAACATTTCTTTAAAGCTGCTTAAGCGGCTCAAATATTCAGTAATATAAAAAGGGATATATTTTTCTGCTTTAATATAAAACAATGAGAAACTAAAACATTAAAATGATGGATTTTTTATATATTTAAATTAAATTAGCAACTTAAATGACAAGGCCAAGAACAAAGCACCATTGAAACAGCAGCCCCAAGCAGAATGGTCTGCTAAAAAGGGTTAGACAAGAAATTCTCTAAATATTAATAAAACAGAGAAGTTACTGGAAATTATGCATCTTAATTGAACACCATTTATTCCTTATAAATATTTTCTATTTAAGGCCTAATATGCATTAAATATTTATGAAATCTTTATTAAAGGAATTTCACAGTGGTGCAATAACTTTTGAATTGCTGAAACGATAAGGCAAAGAAGTCCTAAGTTGGCAGATTTGATTTCTAGGGAATTAACAGTTCATAGGGGGCTCCTCCCAGACCTACGGACCCAAACAATTTATGCCCATGGCCTGGTCACTCCTGACCAGGGGAGGGCTGTGCTACGGGAACATGGAAGGGGTCACAGATGATGCTGCCTGGACCTGCTTTTCTGTGTGATTCCTGCCAAGACACGTTTGGTCACTCCAGGAAACCAAAATCTATTAGTGCAATTATGATGAGCACTGTGCTATAGTAAACAGGCTGTAGAATAAAAAATGTACACTATAGGGAGCTTGTGCTACATCAAGACTCTCTTCCTGGCAATAATGTTTCATCAGGAAAATATTCTTTGTACCACCTCTCCCCCTTTGCTTCACTTGAGGAGGTAGCTATTGTTATGAAATGTGTAAACGTGCTTTTATTTTACATTTTTCTCTTTGTTCCTTCCACTTCTCCTTCCTTCCTAGCAGGTTTTTATATCTCTTCATGGCAGAGATACTGTCCCAAAGGGAGCATGTTTTGCTAGTGTTTGCTTTATCAATATGTTCAGCCAATCATTTTATTCTTAAACTCAGGAGTAATTTTTTTTTTTAATAATGAAAAAAATGTATTTTTCTTATACAAATATTAAGGTAATATGATTTAAATTATTTTAATTTTTTTTCTGAGCTTTAATAATCAACATTTCATTCTGTTTCAAAGTTCATAGAGTGGTTTAGTTATTCCTAAATACCTGTAAGCACTTCTTAAGCATCTTTGAAGCAAACATGAAATCATAGCCAACTAAAGTGGTGGAAAAAATTTCAAATCTGGAATTTCCAGAAAGATTTTTTCTTATGAGCAGAGAGACATAAGCAGAATAATGTGTCTCAGTATTTATTAGTGTGTTTTTGCCTTGCAGACTTTGCAGTGGAATAATGCAACAGATTTTAGCAAATGCTTAAATCACTTCTGCTATTGACCTTGTCCTGCTATCATCCATCACCGGGAAAGTTTTCTTTTGATGTACATATCATAAGCTTGTCTTCAATTTTCAGTAATATTTTGAGAAAATGAAGGAAACAGAGGAGTAATAGCGAACGCAATAGTATTACTTTTCCCCTTTTGAAATTTCCTGAGCTGCACTTTTCTTTCAAAGCCGCAAGCTTTCTGGGCATATTTTTCGAAAATGCCAGAAGATTCGTACTCCTAGGTTCAGAAGCAGGTTTTCTGGCTTTTTGCTGGCCGTACAGATGCGAGGGCTGGGTTTTATCCTCACTCAGCAATCCCCTTTCTCCCGCCGCCAGTAGCCCCGCGATGCGCGGTGTGGGATTACGGATTCACACACGGGGGAACAGATCCTCGCCGCGCACGGATGAGGGAGCATTCTACTGCAGGTATCAGCTTGGAGGGTGTTTTCTCCTGCCTAGTTCACACTGCTCCGTGTGTCAGAGTATTTCAGCTCAAGAAAAGGAGGTCAACCTCACCAACTCCACTCCCGTTTCTTACAATTTCTCCTCTCGGCAGGAAAGAAGATATTTACTGCATTTAGCTGTTTGTAACTATCAGTGAAAATACTTTTCCTGACACTGTCAAACGCTTTCTGAAAGGAAAAGCTGCTGTTCTTCTGGCCCAAAGGGTCTCCACACTTTAGGCAAAACCCACGTTTAGTATTACAGAGTAGAATTTTAAATTTCAACAAACTATTTTTCAGTCCTTAGGCTCTCATCTCCATGGCAACCAGGGACATTTGGGAAAAATCTTGAAACTATGGAGTAGACACATACTTTATATTTTATTAATGCAATATTTCCTAAAGGAAAATCCAGGTGACTGTGAATTCCTTCTTTTCTCTATACCTAACTTGGCCTTATTTTCTAATGTTTTCTTGTTATTGCCCAACTCTCCTCCACCCTCAGCACAATTCAAACAGAGCCCTCTCACTTTTCCTTCCCTACATATCTTTCTGTTAGTCTAGTCTCAGGCTCAGGAGAACCTTTTCTCCAACTGAGTTACACAATTTGTAATCTTTTTTTTTCAGCTGTCCATCCATATAATCTCATGAAATATAATCTAGATCTTGAAGGTTCTTCAAGGCACTTGAGCTGTCCAGAATGAGAGGAGAAATGTGTTTTCATCCAAGTCTTCATTCTTGTGTGTCTCAGCTGCTGCAGTTTCCACCCCTGTGGCCTAAATGCCATATGTCTTCACTTCTATCTGTTCAAATTTTTCTGCCAAAATAACTGTTTTGGCTCATAGATTCCTGGCATCATCTCCCTCATTTATCTCAGCAAGCTCCTTTCTGAGTATAAGATATTTTATGGGTTTGCCATTTTATAGCTACTGTCGTCAGCAGTATCAGGGCCGAAGGCTGGATGGTAAAAGTGGCTATCTGAGCAATATGAAGGAGAAGAGCAGCACCATTTTTTAATTCATACAACCATATTCACTATTCCCACTCCTGTTTTGCTCAGAATCAAGATGGATCTGCAGGTGTTGCTTTTCACCCTTTTCCCTTTTTAGACCTGTAAACACCTCAAAGGTATAAAGCAGAGTACATGCTATTGCCCCAGATTAAAATCCCTTTTCTTTTTCAGAATGAACTCCCAGCTTACTCTTCCTTCTTTTCTTTGAAATATCAATTACCTCTCACAGTATCTAAATTGGAAGCTCTGCAGAACAGAAACGTTTTTCTTTCCATGTTTTTGTAGGGTAATTGTACAGAACACGATGCAGCAGTAAAGCTTGAACCCTTAGGTGTTAATACGTGATAAACGGACATCTCTAACCAAGAGACAAGGGGCACTTGCGTCACTTAGGACTTGTGCTAGGGAAATGATGCAGTCAGACTAAAGCAGATCAACAGAGATAGATCTCACAAGATAAAATTTTGGATCATTTGTCCTGTTGCTCCCTGGTGTTCCAGAGACTACAGAATAGTTGTTAGTTTTTAACTGATGTAATTCTTTCAGGATTTGGTGAAGTTTGTGGGGGGTTTTTTTGGGTTTGTTTTTTTTTTTTAGGTTTGTTGTTTTTTTTTTCTCCTCTGTATATTTGATTTCCATACTGAGGACAAGGAATCATGGCTGGGAACACATATTCTGCTTTTTCACCCATTCATTATACAACAGGTGAAAAAAACAAAATAAAAAATTCACTTAGAGATAAAGAAAATTACAGGAACACTGGATCATAAACATTCTATTTTTTAATAATATATTCCATTCAAACTTAGACTGCAGCTCTGCAATACTGCTTGGGGCTTTCAGTATTAACTGATGTTTCATGTGATTGCATTAGTTATCTTTTTTTCTTTTTTTATAAAGTTTAATATATTTTTCTTAGTGCACCATCAGATAGCTAATAAGGTATAAAAAATGTCATTAGCTTAACCTCAGAAAGATATCTTAACTAGTGAACTATAAAATTCTGAGCTCTTTTAAGCATCACCTGGAGAACTGGGAGGCATCTTGTCTCTCCCTAATTCACAAATCTGAAATTGAATATCCTGCAATACTTGAATAAGCAAATAACCAGTGCTGTTTATGCAGTTAGCTCATAGATATGGTCACTGCCAGAAAGGGCAAGAAAGAGGAAGGAGATGTGAGAAAAAAAAATGAAAAGATATTAATCAAATTTCAAATGCAAAAGGAAAAGTCATCATACATTTAAAATAAAACTAAGGCTTTGGGGCTTTTTTTATTTCTATTTTTTAATCTAAAGTCATCTAAAGATGACTTTATCTAAGGAACTGTGCCATCTCATTAGATAACTCTAGCCAAGAAATTTGACCTGCACAGATGAACATGTATATCCAAAGAGACCTCCAAGAAAGCCCATGGGATTCCTCATAGGTGTTGCAAGAAGAAAGTTACATGACAATCAATTAAGTTTTGGTTATATTCTGTATAGTTTCATAATTAATAATGTTTATTACATCTCTCTATCTCTACATAGAGGTACATACACAACCACAAATATAAAGGCTGGTCATTTACAACGGTTCTTTGTTAAATATTGAAAAAAATTCAAATGTTAAGAGCAAGCACAGAGTTATAGTGCTTTGAATACAGCTTATTTCAGATAGAAGAAACTTGCTCCAGAAAACACCAAGAATCAAGACTCTACTCTATGCAGTCCAGCTTAGTCTCCTTTGTTTAATAGAACCATCATATGAAAAGTTGCAGGGATAGCCAGTGAATGAAGCATAAATTGCAAGCTAACAAACCTTTAGACACAGCTGACATTAAAATATAAAGTAAAAATGTGTTTTCAAAACCTATACCAGAGATCTAATTGATCAAAATTTCAAATTCAGTGAAAGATATGGGATAAATTAGGCTAGATAGGGATTAATTTTTGCTTGAATTTGGCTCTGTGTTTCTGTATCTCCATCTCTATCATTTACAACAATTCTTTCTTCATTATTTAGGCAAAGATATATCAGAGACGGGGAAAAAGGTACATAAAATCTTTTGTCACCTTTACTGCAGCAAATCTGTATCGTATTTAACAGCCCTTATATAGAAATAAGCAAGTTTCCTCTGCTTCTTGAATAAGAGTAGAAATAAGGCCAGCTCTTTTACTTCCTCTATTCTTCAATAATCCATTGCTATCTTGTCCATTTTAACCTTATATCTCAGGTGAAATCTCTATTTATTCTTCATGCTTCTAACCCATTTTCTGCCATTGCAATTATCTCTAAGTACATTATATGTAGAAGTAAAGCATTTGAGGAGTGAATTCTTATGAAAAGATGACACAACAAAAAAAACCCCATACTTTAATCTGTGAGCCAGGTCCTCCACAGCTACCTCACAGCAGAGATGTAGAATTAAATAATAGCAATGCTGAACAACAGGCAGCATAGTTTCACCTTTCCCCTTTCCTTATGTTTTCATCAACAGAACCATCAGCAAGGAAATTATAAGTAGTTTTTTATGAAAATTGTAAAAAACCTCTCCAGCCCTACATAATTCATTGGAATAGGATACAAATTAAAAAAAAAAAAAAATACCCTGTCTCTCTGTATATGGATACAGTTAAACAAGTTATTCCTACTTCTGCCTTTGGACATAGTCACACATTCTATGCACTCCTTGCTGTCTGGTCATAGGCACAAAGTGCTTTATAAAGGGAGGATGTATTTAAACTCTGTGGCTTCACAGCCCTAGGGTGCATGTCCAAATGTATGCAGACAGCCCCAGACCCACGTCTTTTGGCTTTTCTGCTTTCCACAGGTTTACATCACTTGACCATCACAGCTTGATGAATTACATTTCAGCTTCTTGAATCTCAGATGGGTAAGAATCATCTTTCTTATTTCTGGAAAGTATTTGAATACCTTAAGATCAGTGCATTTAGTGCTGATGCTTTTTATCACTCCCAGCTAAGAAAACGTTCAGCTGAAAAACCCTTCTGCTGGAAGAAGGGCTGTTAGGTATTGTAATTGAGACAAAAAAGAAAATGTCTCTACTCTATGGGCTAGATACAAGCAGGTTGCCACTTCAACAGGGTGGAAAAAGAAGAAATAAAAGCCTTCTGTTCATAAACTATTGTGGGACTCCACTCTTCTGTCTTTGGCAAAAGTATCCTGGAGTTTGCTGCGCTTGATGATGAGAACTTGGCCATACCATCTGCTTGATGTGTTTGCCAGCTTGTTGTGTTTGACTCCAGCCAAACACAGACCTGTGCAGGTGAAGAATATGAGCAACCTGATCCATCCGGCTTCAGTGAGCAGTGCTGGATGAGCAAAGCCATCTGTTGGTATTTTGCTAAGGACCTGGAAGTCTGCATCTACCCTACAGCTTGTGTTTTTGCTCCCCACAGGGAAGGCACCACCTCCCTTGAGCCGCTGGCAATGCTCTGCCTCATGCAGCCCAGGAAGCTGCTGGCCCTTGCTGCAAAAGAGCACTGTCAGGGCATGGTCAATTTGGTGCTCACCAGTGACCCCAGGTCGTCCTCTGACCATCTGATTTTCATCCAGCCAGCCCCCTGCCTTTATTTCTGTTTTAGTTTATTCTTGTCCAGGTGTAGCACTTTGAATTTCCTTTTGCTTAAAATTCTCCTCCCATGTCCTTCACAGTAATGCAGTAAACTATTAACTTAATTTTTACCACAAAGGCCTGTGCACAAATGATGAGCTGAACATAAGAAACAGTATCATAGCAATGCAGGAGGAAAAAGAAATTTTGGAATAGCTTTGCAAAACAACAGCAAAAAATGTGGTAATGTTACTCAAAACCAGTGACAGAATATTCTTCATTCAACTTGTAGCCTATCATAAAACAATGCATGTGCCAAAGGAATTGCAGGACACAGGCCTGCAATATTCCTTTTACTTTGCAAATTTCATCCTTGAAGCATGCTCGGATTTTAAAAAAATGGGTACTTATAAAATGTTCACTTCACCAACTAAGTGCTATTTCATATATCACATGTATTGTAAGCAGAGCTGACAACAGCAGCTAGAAGTAGAATCTATGAGTCACTTTCTGTGACAGGACTCTCTCTTCAGCTGACTCTAGTTATAAGACTTTTAGCCCCAAGGCTCGACTTTTTTCTTTAATTTTTTTATTTCTCTTTCCTTTGTCACTTAACATATTTCTGCTTCTTCCAAGTAATAAACTAATTTTGACAAAGGTTTCATCCTGATATGAGACTATTCAAATTGTTCTCCTGAAGAATATCCTCCTGCTAAGTTGAAAGCTTCAAGAATCTCAGTTCACAGTAACACAATGTGTTAGAATTTGGATAATCTCCAGCATTAGATACTGCTCAAAGATATTCCCTGAAATTAATCCTCTTAGATATGATGAGTCCTTTGCTACAGTCTCAGAAGTGAGAACAGGGACCATGGCAACACAAGAAAGAATGAAACTATTTTCTGGAGTCTAACAAAGAAAAACATTTTATCCCAGACATCATCCCTTGAAATAATCATATAAACTAAAAAAAAGTCCTCCTTCCTGTCTTTATATCAGAAGTAAGCAGATAAAATATATCTGCAGTCATTAAAGAGATATTTTTGCCCATCTTCTGTTGTCACTTCACATCTTTGGGCATTTAGTTGTATTCTGGGATAAATCAGAATGAATGTCAGTTGACACCATGCTCTACATTGTAAGGTCCATTACAAGAAATAAAGAACCTCATATTAACTTCAGGTACAAGAGGAGAATCATCCACAACTAGATTATAAAACAGTTATCCAGACAGTAAATATAGAAATGCCAAACATTTCCAGGTCAACAGGAAACATATCTACACAGGAACATACATTTAAAAACAAGAGTAGCAAAAAA
>WBMY01017452.1:459657-477402 GCA_013397315.1 Donacobius atricapilla | reverse complement strand
AAAAAAAAAAAAGCCAAACTCAACCTAAAAATAATATCAACAAAGCATTTGCAGATTCTCTTCTGAATATCTACAAAACATTTACCCTTTGGAAAGTTTCAGTCCTAAATACTCAAAGATTTTGGCCCACACTGGGTTCCAGCAAGCACTGAATTTCTTAATGGATCAAAGGTAGCAAAGTATTCCATTATGGCAGCCAGTCCCATTGACAAGCTGTAAGGAAACAAAGAGCCACAGCAAATGCAGTATTTGTGCCCTAGAAGACAAGTTCCTTTGTGATTAGAAGGCAATAAAAGAGATGAGATAAAGTTATGGCTGGATGTTTAAGAGTTCGCACTTTTAGTGTAAAAGTATTGATCACAAATATTCCACAGGAATCATGCTGAAGTTCTGATGCACATGACTGAAGGGAAAGCAAGTAGCAACTTCAGTGTAGTTAAAGTGCCCATTACCACAACTATCCGTAGGGGAGTTTGAATTACAAGCTTCTACCTAAAATGCAGAACTGACCCTCTGAATCACTCCCAGTTCCACACAACACACAGTGACATGGCCAATATGTCTCAACACGTTTCCTGGAGATGATTTAAAAGAGACTGCAGCATGTATTTGAGGAGGCACAAACCCAAAGAGAATAGATTTAGAGTGCTCCAAACACTATTTCCCTCTAAACTCCCTCCCTGCATTTCTCGCTAAGGTTTGTAATGCTCTGCATTAAATATTCGGCTGTTGGTGGCTCAGAGCATCTGGAGAAACAATGGCACACGTCTTAATGTGAGCCACTACCTATCAACCAAAGCAAGCCCCAGATTCATCAGGTATGAAATATGATTCATTAGGGAAGGAGCTATATATTCGAAAAGCAGTGTTAAGTTTCCTAAAGGAACAGGAATGGAGTAATTAAAATCAATCAGAACAAAGGAATCAGACAATTGAATTTTCTTCTCTGTTTTGCTGGGTTTTAATCTTCAGCTTAGTTTTCCTAATAATTGTTTTGCCAGTAAAAGACAATGATTCATTCTGGCTGGCACAGATTAGGAAATTGTTCACCTAGAAGAAGGGGTGGTATTCTGTGAAACACACTCACAGGATTTCCAGCAAAACTTCCACTACATTCAATGAAGCCATTACTTGTGCTTTCTTTTCCTTACTTTCTTTAATTCATTTTCAGTCCAAGAATTTCCAGAGCAACATAATCTTGAAATTTAATGAAATCACTTAGAAAGAAGTTTCTTGTCAGAACTCTTTTCAAAGTACTACATTTGCGAAGAACCAAACACCGTATCAATTGAATCAAGATATGAAGCCAAAAAAGCAGTTTTCATCCTCAGGAGGAAAAAACAAAACAAAACAAAGACACAATAAACAGTGAAATGTAGCAAATAGTTGGAATAGAAGAAATAATGATGAAAAAAATCCATCTTAACTTTAGTTTTTATCCAGCAGCTGTCTCCATATAAATCCACCTAGATACCTAGTGCAATTGAAGCATCTGGAAAAAAAAGGTTTGCCTGAGAAGGGAGACTGAGCTTTTCTGGTAAGAACCTTTCAAATAATGGACAAGGAAGATAAGCCACAACTTATCTTCCGTTCAAGCAGCTGAGAAAGCTTTGATCTCTGCTAAAGTCTGAGTTTGGGCTTCTCAATTGTGAGTATGTTGGCACAAGCAAAGACAAGGGGCTTTTCTTATAAGAGACTGTTGAGGCCCTTGAAGGGCATCATGCTGAGCTACCAGCATGACTGAGCAAGCAGAGCAAGCCTAGGGACTAATTCCTTGTTGGGAACTGGGAATGGGACCTACGGGGAACCACGGATCACAGACCATGTTTTGGATAGCAAAACAAATATTGTGATACCTAGACACTCATTCCAAGGTCCCAATGACTTAGCAACAACTAGTGCAGCTTCAAGAACCTCATGGACTATAGCAGCTAAGGGAATTAATATTTCCAAACTCATAGCATTGGTCTAAAATTTCTAAGAAAACCCCACATTTCCAGAATTGGCCTCTGATACATTTTAAACATGGCAAATAAGGGCAGGGAAAATATTTTAGTGATTGAAATTCCTCAGAAGGATCAAAATCTAAAAGGTGTACATGTGACTTAAAAGGTACAGCCATAAAAAAAGATGTATTTTAATTTACAGTCTTTACTACGATAAATCTACCTTATCTGCCAAGTTCAAAGAAGTTATATAGGCTAAAGAGCTGAAATTCTGAAGAAATCAAGAAGAGCTTCACTTTTGGCTTATCTGTGGCCAGAATTTCACTCACTGGGTTGCAAGGAGGAATTTCCAGAATATACTGTAGTGCAAGTCAGGCAGCCACACCTTCCCAGTCCTCTGTCACTCATTTCTTACATTATCATGGATATTTCCACTAAAAGTTTTCCTGAATCAAAATTTCCTCTAACAACATGACCCTTCTTGAGTATGAATCACATCTAAATAAGATGACATATTTAGATGGTAGATAAATCCCTAATGCCAACACACCAACAGCTTCAGAGAAGGGAAAATGTCGTTTTATTCTTAAAAGGAGACCAAAATACCAGCTGATAAACTGGTCAAACAGGGCTGGATCACAATTTATTTCTGACCTTTTAGCGTCTTCAGTTCCCAATGATTTTCTGTCATTTCTGCCTAGCTTGGACCTGAGACTGGTCCCAGAGGTGTTCAGCTTTATGTGGCTACTTAACTTTCAAACTCCATCTTCAAGATTTGAAGATAAGTAACTAATTGTTGCTGAGATAGCCTAGGGTTTATCAGCTGTCCAGATCTACCAGGCTGTAGAAAGCCCTACATCTGGAAATTTTGCAGTACTCATTCTGCATGAGACAGTTTTATGTGATAACTTGGTGAGAGCCTCCTGCTGTCGCTGTCGTTATCAAAGGCCAGGACAAAAACCCCTGCCTGGTGTTCTGCTAGGCAGCCATCAAATCACTTTCATTTTAAACTTACCTCTCTATCTTGAAATGAAGCAGAATAGACTCATTTAAAACACATACACAAGTAGAAACTTCCATATTATTACATTCCTCTAGAAGTTGACTGGTTGTTATCTGAGAAACACATTATGTTCCTGTGTGCCCACCTAGTGCACACACAATGCTGGTAGTGCATGGAAAATTCCTCCACTGCTGTTTATGCTGCCAAGTGTTTTATCTCATATCACTTTGCTTTTTATTTTTCTATATAACATCTGAGCAGCTGACAAAGCACAGATGCTGCAGGAAAGTAAAAAGAACTATTTGAAACAGACTTCTGCATTTTTATGTGCTTTAAAACAGCCATTTATAAGGAAGTATTAAACACTGCTAAGAAAAATGCCTCTTTGAAAGACAGACTGAAGCCCATACAGGTGCAGGTGTGTACAAGGATTACATCAAGATAACAACAAAATGCTTCAACAGTATGCCCATGTTTTAGAAAAAGAAGAAGAAGAGGAAGAAAAAAAAAGCCACACATCCATCAAGTCTGTTGTTTATCCAAAGCAGTTATTGCCCTTGAGTTACATTTCTAGACCTTATTGAAGAACAAGCGATACATTGTTAGCGCTTCGATCAATAAACAATTATTGTTCTTTGTGTGATGCTGAAAGGGGATTTGGAGACTTTACAGGTAAGAGGCAGAATTTACCAGCGGCTGTCAAACAACTGCAACATGTTCTTTCTCCTTCTCGCTTTGTCTCGCTCTGGCAGAGACCACTGCTCTGATCCCAGCCAGCTCCTTGCCCCGTGGTGTGAATTCCCATGGCATCAGCAGGAGGCTCAGCTCCTTCCAGTGGCAAGTCTGGCTGTGGCAGGACCTTTGAATTTTTTTTTTTTTTCTTTTCCTGCAGCTCCCCAACAGCCATGATTCCCCTCAACTATTGCTTGGTCAGTTTGTAATGATTTCAGCTTTTAAATAAAATAAAGTGATCAGCTGACAAGTTTGCTTCCTTGCAAACACATATATGATGCTGCAAAGTAAAGAGCTTCTTCTCAACTGAAAAGCAGAACAAGCCCTTCACTTTCTTTAGAAGTGAAGTAATTAACGCTGCCAGCCACGAGCATTTTGTAAATAATGAATGGCCCGAAATCCCAAACACTGTGTCTGTTTCCCTTGTGCATCCCCACAAGCTCCCGTTTTCATGCTTACAATGGTGTTTGTACAAAAGGCTCCCAAAGTGGGACATTTTAGCCTTTGCTAATGATAAGGTTATCGATCAGTGCGTTTGCTAACCAGCACAGTGCCATCCTGTTCCTTTCTCATTTTCTCACTTGCTTAAAGAATCTTCTGAAAACCATCCCCTCCCTCTGCCTTGTTACTGCCTTTACAAGGCTTAGTTTGATCAATTGCATTCAGGAATGAAGCTTAGATTCATGAGCGTGGTAGGATCTATAAAACAGATCATAAATTGTTTCTGAGGAAACTTAGTAATGATAGTTTGCTAACACCTTCTACTACTAAACACCCTCTTGTCTGATTTTTAGAATCACAAGAACAACTGAATCCCAGAAAATCTTAATGTTATCACCAAACCCAGTTATTGTGAGCTGAGTAGGGTATGAGACTAATTGATGCTCTCTGCAGATCACTGTTGCTGTTAAGATAACCCCCCCTGTCCTCAGACCAGATTCTGCTTCCCCTTGTGATACATCTCCTTGGTTGTACTCAGGCGCTGCAGGGCAAGCTCATGCAAACAAATCAGTAACGTGTAAAGATGCGGGAAATTTCACTTAAAACTCTGATATCAAAGTGCTGTACAAATGTTAAAAGCCCAGTAAATGGTATGTTGTGTGAATAAAGGAGCAGAAGAGCAGGAAGCTCATGTTTGGCTGCTGCAAGTGATTTTGCAAAAGCCCTGGATAAAACCCAAGGAACCCTTGATTATATGACCCCAAACTCTGAACATGGAGTGATGACTGCTACATACTTCATTGCTAGCTAAGAATTATTCACCAGTCTAAATACATGAATGTGTGATCTGTTATACCCCGTCTTATGAGATTAAACACATTTCCTATGTGTTGTATATGTGTAGGTAACCTTGGGCTCTTTTTTCCCTCAGTTCGTCTCATGGGCAGGGAAACACGGAGCTAGCAGATCTGCCATATCAATGCTCAATATCTTTCACAGAAATGAACAAGAAACGGTAAAGAGCAGCACACTCTTTACTACATAAATGACAAACTTGTGGTAGGAATTATCTTAATAATTAAATATGGAGCAGAATATGAACAGAATTTCCCCCCATATATGTTTTAAAAATCGCACAGGTTAGCATCAACTTCCCCATCTCTCTGTCACTGTCCCACAACAATCAGTTAGATTGATAAGATTAAAAGAAATTAAAAAAAAAAAAAATTGAATAAATTCTACATTGAGGCTCTAGAACCCTTCTTTGGATCACTTTAGANCCCTTCTTTGGATCATTTTAGAGGTTCAAAAAAAAAAAAAAAAAGAAATGATGCAATTTCTCTAATGGTCATGAGTGCCCTTCATGCAGTCACTCACTAGAACTGATGAGTGAGGTTTAAATAAAAAAAAAAACAAACCAACAAAAAAACCCTAAAAATATTGCTGTATTTGATAAGACATCTCTGATGTTACTAACACCACAGAGTTCTGTCTGAGCAGGCTACATCTGTTATCACAATAGTGTCTATTTGAAACAGTATTGATGGTGCATAGGTGGGGAAGAAAACCAAACTTACTCCTCTGCTAAACCACACATGCACCAACCTTCTGTAGGGATGTTTTTTCCCTAACAAGAATGCACAAAATTGGGGATCAAAGAGCAGCTTTCATTCTTCTCCACTTCAATTTGCTCTGAGTCATCTGCTTTCCAATCCACTCCTCTTCCATATCAGAGAAGAGCCAGAGGTACTTTGAAAATATCCTTGTGGTGGATTCAAAGAAAGGACCAAGGACAAACCAAGGTACATTACCTGAGAAATTTTGAAAAGATTAATAATCTCAGTAGTGGAGTTACCTCACACAATTACTCAAATCAATTCAGGATAGCATTATAAAATGAAGCAAGCCAAAAATTAAAAAAAAATCCCCAAACCAAAAAAAATCCTCAACAATTAAACAAACAAACAAACAAACAAAACCAAAACCCAAACCCACAGAGAAGACCAACATAGCATTCTCTGAGGCACTATGCTTTTCATAATTTACCTATGAATTTTAATTGTTTTTAAAATACTTTCTACATTTCTGTAGAAATGCAGCAAATCTTTACACTTTTTCAGCTTATCTTCCCTACTGAAATTTTTCCTCCCTAATTGATCTGCAGTAATCACTTCAGAATACCTTGATGAGTGATAACCTATCACCCAGACATTAATTCATTTGATATATCACTACTGAGTTCTAAGATGCTTTTTGAAGCATGAAAATAACACAAATGGGAAAATGATCCCTGAGAAGCACATTCAGCTCTTTAGGTTATGACATGGGATTTGCTTCTCAACAGTCACAGGGAAATTGTTTCCAAACAAGTCTGAGACCTGCAACATCTCCTGTGTACATCAGAAAACAACTGAACTGAAAGAGAGCATTTAGTTTTGGGCAGACTAAAGGGTTCTTTTTCAGATTTTTGTGTGTATTTCACATACGCTGTACCTGTACCTCAAAGCAGATTTGGAAGTGTATTTCTCCTTCTGGTAGGCAATCCTTTAAAACTTTTAACAGCCATGCTTGCTGCTGTGACTGCTGTCAAGTATTTGGTTTTCTATCAACTAAGCAGAGCATCAAGTCAAGTTTCTTTGCTTTACCAGGCTCTGCATCATTTATACTCCATTTAATGTCTTTTCTACTTGTCAATACGATAAGTGGGACAAGAGTGAATGCATGAGAGTGCGTGTCTGACTTTTTTGCGATGGATAATTCAGAGTATTTTAAACATTTTAGGTGTATCAAGTACAACTTGACACCCTGCAACATAGTTATCTTAACAAAAAGAGAAGTCAGCAACTCAAAGGTGCTTCACTAGTGTAAAAATATCTATGACTCCTAAATGATAAACTTTGTATTTTTGTATGGATGACTTTTGGAAGCACATTCTTCAATCCTTTTCTTTTTTTCCATTTTAAACAAGCTTAGGAAAGCATGACTGTTGATTATACTTTATTCACTGCAGGCATAACTGACAGTACCATTTCCTCCTGCCTAAACAGAATTCCCATGGTACCAACTTCCTATTTCCATTTTCAGAAGGAACAACTATTTCAAAATACAGACTTTGAACTTAGGAATTTTTTTGGGTTGCTATGCTGTCTCACTTAACATGAGAACTGTTGAAAAAAGTAACCCCTAAATAGTTTTTGCACGTTGCTTCGGCATGGAACATTTACTACAAGTGTTTTTTAATTACCTTCTTTTCTAACTTTGGACTGAGGCCCTTTCCAGCTGCCACCTGCCTGTGATGTGTCACCAGCAGGGGACACCGGAGGGAGAGCAAAATGCCAGCTCTGCTGAAATCACTGCCATCAGCTTTAACAAGGGTGTAACATAAGGTCGTCTCAAATAGCTGTCACCGCTGCCCTTTTCCTGCTCACAGGCACGTGTCGGGGCGTGAACTGTCCTGATGAAAACCCTGCTGTTTCAAATGAGAGTGAGAAGGTAAGCTTCTACTAACTTATCAGAGAAATTCTTTTAGTTGAGGTCTTTGGTTTGCTACTTGTCCTTTTCATTCTCGTTTCTCCGACTTCTTCCCTCATAGCGAGACTCACTGTAACAAAAACCTGAGACCTTTACAGCTGCTAAGAGGTTTGTGACATTTCCTTGTCTCTACTGGGTGGAGTTAGGGAAGCTTCAAGGTCATTTTCATCATAAACCTGATCTTCTTTTACTTATCATTAGGGATGATAATTTGTTCTGGCAGTGAGGTGTCTGTGATAACCCCTCGCAAGATAAAATGCCCACCATATATTTCTCGATGGTATGACATCACAAAGATATGCCTACAATGAAATGTGCATAATTAAATTTGCATAATACCTACTACTATATGTACTCTCTATTTAGGTCAATGTCACAAATTTAAACGACATCAGTAGGGCAGGATTCCCAAAAGAATTGCTTATATGTTATGCTCATAGAAAACAAGGGTTGTTCTTCTGCGTTGCCTTTTCTCATTTTGAAAGGAAAAAATACGTTTAATTGTTGTTGTGAAAATATCTGCTGTTTATAATGCCTACAGTTGATGAGAGGTCCATTTTTCTGACTCGGGAAGTTCTTTCTGTTGGTGGTTGTTTCCATTTTAGGTGAACAGTTGTGCATTCATCAGTAGAACCATTATTCCTTTATTTCCTGGAGCAGTGGAGACACTTCCCTGACCTTAAACTTAAAGAAATGGTGCATTTTTCCTTGTGCACTGAGATTAGGCAAGAAGATAAGCGAAAAGCATCAAAATGTCTATGAATGCAGTGAGAAAAGTACTGGAATAAGATTGAGTTCCAAAGATTTAGGCGCGTTCTCGTTGCACCTCAAATTGATATAAGTCTTTTCAAAGAAATAAGAACTTCCTCTAGAAATAGCATTTCTTTCTCTTTAAGGACACATATAGGAATTCAGACAGATGCTTTGACATTTTCTTGAAAATCAGTGGTAGCCNAAATTAAATATTGAGATTAATATCTGACTGTTTTGAGTCCTCCTTACGAGAATGCAGGCAAAGTGTGCTGACTAATAAATTGAGTCTGCTGCAAAACACAGAATTTTTCTTGGTCACTGAAAAATTAATGTTTATTCCTAATTAATCATTGATTTTCAACATCTGCAGACAACCACTCAGTGAAACAGTCAGCAGCCATACAATGGCTCACAACTTCTAAATGTTGGTGTATTCTCCCTAACACATAGAGCCGTAAAATTCTTGGGGTTAGAAGGGACTTTAACATCTTCTACTTCCAACCCCTTACCTTCCACCAAGGCAGCAGAGTTCTTGCAACTTGCTCTAAGCTTAAAACTGAGTCTCAGAAGACAAGCGGGATTTTTTGGTAGATAGGGATCAGAGCTCTGAAAATCTTGCAGCAAGATACATGCTCACATTATGGACGTTATGCTACATTTGTTTAGTTTTTTCCATATTTCATGAATGAATTCTGATTTCTCTGAGTTCTCTGTGTCATCTGTATTTCCTGCTCTTTCATTCTGCATGGTAGTTTGGAACCCACTTTTACAAAATAAAAATGGATATTTGAGCTCTGTTTTGTTTCATCACAAAATTTTGGTTACATTACAGCAATATGTTGGTGGGTTTATTTACTTATTTATCAAAAAAATCACCTCCCTGGGAAGCTCTGTCTGCTGCTGATTAACTGCAGTTCATCTCCCCAGGATCAGAAACTAATGAAGACACATGCTAAAATCTCTTTTCCACTCTCCACGTGAGAAATAATTGAGATGAAAAGTATAATTGCTCTGAACCTTTAATGGCCTAAGGTGTGAAAAATTGCCCCCCAATTCCAGAGTGCAAACCAATGGTTGACAGGCTCTGCTGGCTGAGCCAACATGACTTGAGCTGAAAAGTTTTCTCAGGGCCTGAGACAAGAAATCCTGGATGAAGAAGGGACTATTTTTCCCATGAAGCACAAAGTACATTTTTCTGACCTTGAACATACTAACAGAAATGCAGACCAACGCGTGCAAATTAAAAAACCTAAGTCCCAATCAAAACATAACACTTCACTGCCCATACTCCTTCCTCTGAGGAGACAATGAGATAACAGACAGTATCTGACAGATACTTAGCCACATTGTGTGATGTGTAAAGTCCAGCAATAGAAAAGTACAGAAATAGAGGTGGTGTAAAAAGAGGAAGGCAGATATTTCCAGCTGTTTCTGCAAAGTGGCCATCCAGGGGAAAAGAGTGAGGAGAGGGAAAGAAATTGCTAGCGGTGAAAAGTTTTGTAAAATTACAGATTTTCCAAAAAAATAAAGAATAATAATGCCTTTTGACCTGCAGTCAACAATGAACAAATGATTATATAACTTTGAAAATGTTATGCTTTTCTTTAGAGGACATTCTAACATGAAAGTTGCTGTAAAAGCAAAAGGAAAAGAAAAACCTACAAAATCAAAACAATCTCTCTATAGTTTATTTTCAAAATTACTTGCCCTTAAATAAACTTCAGCACTAAAAGATATTAAAGCTTTTACAAGCCTCTCTCTCTCTTGCATTTTTGCTTCTGCAAACTGGAGAAGTAAAGTTGAGGTAAGATTTTTTTTCTCCACAACAGGATTTTTCCCCAAATTGCAGTTTGTTAATTGTAATCAGCTCTGTGAGATGGACACAAGACCAAAGATAAATCAATCTTTCCTAAGAACTATTTGTACACTTCTCTCTCAATCCTGGATAATTACAGACAGTGATATTTAAAATATATGCAATATTAAGTACAAAGGAAAAAAATGACAAAACCCCAGTACTATTCTGAGTAATGTAAAAACATGGAAACAGAAAATGATTACTAAGGTTCTAAATACACTAAAATTTGGCAAGTCCAGCAGGGCTTCGGGTTTTTGTTTGGTTGGGTTTTTTTTTGTTGTTGTTTTTTTTTTTTTAATGGAATTTGTATTATGGGGTAGAATTATTTCCCTGTCAATAAAAAGAATTAATGTTGAAGCCTTCCAACAAAGCTCACTTTTAACCTACATTTTAATTTTTTTTTTTTTACTGAAGTTTGGATTCTGGTCTATCTCTTCCTCAGGAAACATCCCAATTTACTATGGGGCACAAAGATACACCCCAAACTTCACTTCCCAGGCTGTCCTCCCCAGCTCAGCCGCAGTGTGGACCAATCAACTCTCCTGGCTGCACAAGTCATGTCAAAGATTAGTCACTTCTGATACTTCAAAAGAACCCCAGAACTGCCCAACTTTTTGCTCTTTCAGGGCTTAAGCATTCCAGACTCGTAATCTCTTCTGGACTTGGCAGACTTCCTAGAAAATAAATGGCGTTGCCTCACGTAAGACTGAGCTGACCAAGGCAGCAGGAAGGGATTTTTTGGCCAGATGGGATTTTTTTGCAAGGGAGGATCCGTTAAAGACCATCCTTCCCTTGCCTCAGCTGCTTGCTGCAGCACAGGGAACAGGATTCTGTCCCAAAGGACAAGAGGTTCAACTGAATACGCATTTTAGGGGAAGGCAGACAGAGACAGGAGGGCACAAAGCCAGAGAAATTTCCTTCTCCCTCCCCTTCCTCATGGCCAACAGGAAGAAATTATTTCTGGCAAGAAGAAAGGTCTACTCTTACTGGGGTGCTTCCAACACAGGAGTGTTTACAATGCAGATGAGATTAGTAAAATGCGCTGTTTGGAAAGATTCCTTTTCCAGGTAAAATAATCTCATTTTTACTGCTAATTGCCAGAGTCATGGTGAGCAGTGTGAAATTGCCCATCAATACCCAGTTTTCCTCCCTCATGGTTTATTTTACTGCTACTGCGCCACAGTTTTATTAACACAATTCTTGTAATACTGGACACATCATTGTCACAACATTTTAAGCCTGTGTTAAACAAACACACTGTAGACCTGTTGATTCCAAGTATAATCCAGCCATTAATTTAAGATGAAAACTCAAAAAGGCAAAATCCAATAATCAGATATTTTTGAGGCAGGACTCATATTTCTGTTTTGCTGTACCTATAACAAGGATGAAGTTCTTATCTAAGCGGATCCAAATTCTGCAGCCTTTGCAATATATGATTGTATTTTTGATTTTTCAAGACAAAATCATTCCTGTTACAAAGTGTCAGCTATGAAATATATGAAGAAATGTGACGTGGCAAAAGGGACATGGCTGCTAAGAATTACGACACAGAGCCAAGTGTCCTGTTTGACTTAACTGCTTTTAATTAGAAATAAGGTGGTGTGAAGTGTCCACGAATTCATAGCTTGTAAAGTTAAAATGAAAGAAAAAAAGGAAAAAAAATGTCAGCTGCTTCTTTAGGGGAGCAGTCTGAATCTTTTCCAGGGGTGTATTTCATATTCAGTACAATGCTATGAAGCAGCTGAGCCTAGCAACTTACAGACAGCAGAAATTACTCTCCTCTATATTCAGTTAAAAAAAAAAAAAGACTGTCTATATAAATGCTGCTCCTCATTATCATGAGGATGATAGCTATTTTAAAAACAAATGGAAACATCCCCATGTGGGCATCTTACATGCTTATTTAAAATATTCAGAATGTAAGGTATTAAAGAAATCTCAGTGAGCACCACTAAAATTAAAACAGGAATATTAAATTCCAGATCTAAATGGTTTTGTAAGATTTTTTTTTTTTTTTGACACTTCTGTTTTGGCAAAGAAAATATGAAGCACCTTAATTTATGACAACTCTTTCATGGAATTAAACAAAGAATCCCTGGACGTACCACCCCCATTTTCAGTGACACAGTATTCAATGACAGCATAAACCGATTTACAAAGTCTGTCCTTTGCCTTAGATGACGAGTATGTATCAGCTTTTTCTTGACCATGCAGCGTGTCAGAAAGCACAACGGTGGCAAAAGAAAATGAAAGAAATCTGTCATGGTGGTTCTAAGTCATGCAAGAGTAAAGCCAGATGGATGCGAGCCAGTCTCTTTGCAATGACCCTTCCTCAGACCCTTCTGCACCACCGCTGATGTAACTGTATTCTGTCCCAAGATAAGTGATTGTCACTGATAAGATGAAATAAATAGACAATCAGAGACCTGACTGAAATTCCTGATTGAAATTCCCTCTAATTTTTTGTCTCTTTTTTTTTTTCTTTTTTTTTTTCCCTGTTTGGTAGCACTGTTTAATCACTGATTGATGGACTGATTTGAAAGTAGGGTCAGTTTCTGTCTGTGCTTGGGGTTATCCTCCTGGCAATGTGGGCTCAACCGTAGCTGGAAGCACCTGAGATCTTCTGACCTGTATTAAGATTTGAGAGTCTTGCATTCCTGATTCTCATAGTAATGAGATAGCCAGATACAAACAATGCTCATTTTCTGTACAGATAGATACACTCCACCCTCATTATAAAACTATTTTCAAAAGCCAAGCATATTGAATGCTATAACAGCAATGCCAGCTCTCATGGTTTAGTCATGAGGCACATGAGTTTTTTGTTTAAATTTGATGTTCTCATAATCTCAATATTTTTCATGCAAATCTTGTTATTTCTGCATCCTTTCACACTCTAGCTTAAATTGCTTGTCAATTGTATTGCTCTCCTTGAGTGCAGTGCTTCTGAGATTCAGTGGCATGATTTTATACATCTATTTATAACTATTACTTTAGCTTTTTAACTCTTAAAAAAGATGTAATACATCATCCAGAATCTCTTAACTGAGCCAGATGAGTTGGAAGCAATATTTTGGCTTTGTTTTGAGGAACACTAATGCACAAAGAGTTTAATTATCAGTATTGAAATTAGCCCAACTGCAGGGCTCAGAAGAACTGGTAAAAGCAAACAGAACAGAGAGACCACACACAGGAAGTTAATAACAGTGTTGTGTTTCAAATATATCTCACTAGAAAAAGAGGAAGATGCATTTTTTCTTTACTACACCTCAAAGCAGAAGGGTCTCTGGTGCTTAAATTAGCAGCAACTCCTCTTCCTCCTGCTTTTTGGAAATTCTCTCTCCCTACCCACCCATCCTGCTGGGTTCTTTCCTTTACTCTGAAACACCACAGTCTTTCATTTCTGTGAGACTAAGACCGCAGCCCATATGCCTAAGTCATGGCAATATTCTTCCCTCTCTAAGCAAGGGGTCATTAAAGCACTCCAGGAATAGGCCAATTAACTAGAGCTGACCAGAATGGCTCCGAGAACTCGTTCTCCCAGGAAAGACCGGCAGTCAGCACAACTCTACATTAACAAAAAATCTCACTAAAAGAGAAACAGAAGTTTGATATACCCACACTCATGCACACAGAGCCCCCAACAATAAATCATCCTCTCCCACAGAGCAAACAATTTTTTTTATTAGAAGTGCTCTAAATGAATTAAATCATTGATGAAAAAGGAGACAGAGCAAAAGTAAAAAGCAGTAAAATTGCTGAGTGTCAACAAGAGGTAAAATATTACTTGTTTACATGTGGGCCAGAACAATTATTCCACAGGCTGCTTTTAGGCTTGTCTAAGCACATTCTTTGTACAGATGGAAAGAAAAATAGAATATTAAATCAAAGCACATGTTATACTCCTGTTTAGGGGCAGATTGTCCACTGGATAAGCCTAGCAAAAGTTAAGTACATCAGGAAAAATCTTTGTCTTTTACTGCAGTTTTGGAAATAATGAAGGTTAGAAATAGTAAACCTAAAACAGTCAGAGATCTGCTCAATTTGTTCCTGAGAGGAAGGAAAAGGCACAGAGTCTGAACATATTAACTTATTTTGAATGACTTCCATCAAAATGATTTGTTTGGAATAAAGACACCAATGGTCTCTCCTTCAGGCCTTCTCGTATGGGCAGGCAAAAAATTATTTTTATCATGGCTCACCTAGGGTACACAGCCCAGGCTTGGGATAGGGCTTTTTCCCCACAAGAAAGGGAGATTTGGAAGGAAAGAGCAGAGGATAACCAAAAAACAGGAGAAAACCATTTAAGTGTCAGGATGCTTGCTCCTCCCACCACTGTCGCTCCAAAGGGGTAAGAGGGGTGATGGCCCTGTCTCTCCTTTCCTCAGGCCCCATTCTTTTTGTCAACGCCAGCAGTGCTAGAAGCCCGAGGTGATGCTGCTCTGGCCCGTGACACCTTTGCTGAGGCAGAGGCCCCTGGATGTGTGGCTCTCCTCTGGCTCTGCTGGAGGAGAAAGGGAGGTGAAAACCCTGCTGCCTTCATCATCCAGGAAAGAAATAGGACAAAAGCAGAGCAATGTAGCGTGACGAAGAAGGGGTGCCTGCTCAGTGAGCTGGGACAAAGGCTTGTAGAAATCTGTCAGAAATATCATAAGGAAAAGTATAGAGTTATTACCATTTCTATAGCCCTTAGGATCCTCTGGTGGCAGAACATTTTCAATGATTGTTTCTGTTTGGTGGAATCAATTATCTCCTGATAGATTCTCCTTCCAAGCTTAAGATTGCATTTAAAAACTCATCTGCTTTCTGAATTCTAATTCAGATATGTTTTGAACTGTAGATTTTTGGGGTGAATATTTTGCTTATGAATCTCTTTATATTTCAAAGTGGTTGCCAAGCCCATTTACGTGTCTGCATGGTAAAAACTGTTCTACACGCAGCACACAATTTAACTTGGGTATCTGGTTTATTAAGCATGGTTTGATATGCTATCAAAGTGAGAAACAAAAAGACAAAGCTGAGAAAAATGAAGATCATTAATGTTTATGTATTTTAAAGCCTTGGAAGCTTGATTTATTATTTCAGTAGACATTCATCCATGCTAGAAATAGTAGTATTATTAATTTTTTTTCAGACAACAAAGTGAAAGTGTAGGGGGGGAACTGGGCAATAAAGAATAAAATTGCCCTGTTTATTTTTTCATTGTTGAATCCAGCAGTCCTACATGTAGCTGATATATGCATAATACAATTCCTTTTGGAGGATACTTAAATGCTTCATAAAATAATTATAAATCCCAAATGACATACTAATGCCTTCCTTACTCAAATAAATCACTTTGAAAGTTAGTGGGCATTTGTCTGGCTAATTAGAGGAAAAAAACGGTTGATCAGGGCTTTACTCTGGATGAGGACCTGGGGCTTGGCCTGTCTGTGCAGATGTGGCTCACAGGAGATGCTGTCACACAGGAGGGAGATGTGCCTGGCCTTGCCAAAGAGCTCTGGCTGAGAGGCACTTTGGAGCCCAGGTGCAGCTGCAGTTGTGGACAAAGCCTTCCCGGCATCTTCAAACAAAAAAAAAGTTGATTTCCTTTCCCAGCTTCCTCTCTTCAGTGGCTCTGCTGACTCCCAGAGAATAACAAGAGGTACATCTGTGGGAGTCTGCTTGTGAAGGCAGCCTTGGAGCTGGAGTGGATTTACGTTGAGGCATTCAGAGAGTCTTGGTATCATCTGCAAGGAATGCATCATGGGGAGCACTCAATCCTTAATTAATGTTGTAGGTGCATTTATTTTACAGCTGCCGAATTTGTGAAGGATTGAGGCACTTTCAAGTAGGGATAACGTAGAGGGGAAAAATTAACATGAAGATGGAAAGCAGGCTTGGGGTTTACAATAGGTGGCTGAGGACATTGTGTGACTTAATTTTTCCATTTCTGTTGATGTAATTGTCCCCTGGGCCACCTAAGCTCATATTTTTCTGTGATGTACTACCAGTAAACCTTTAAAGAGTTTCAGAAAGATCCGTCCTAGTTGCAATCTCTGTAATTATGGGCATCAGTACCAATTCTGCTTCCAGGTCTTCCTCTCACTTCCTTTCAGCATTTCCATGATGCTGCCTGTCCCCGGAAAACCCCGTCATCCATCTCAGAGGACTGCAGCCAGCACTCCAGCCCCTCCAGGGAGCCTCTGCCCTCATGCAGGTGGAATTGATGTGGGCAAACACATCCCTGTAGGGGTCCAACTTCTCCATTATTGTGAAGAGCCACTGCTTCTACCTAAACAGCACCACACTCCACCATCACTGCTCTCACACACATACAGGTAGGAATGCAATACAAGGTGCAGTTAGATTAAAAAAAAATAAATTGTTGCTTAAACAAAAACTACAGTCACGGTATTTAGAAATCATCTTCTTTTGGGAACTTTTTTCTTTTTTTGAAATAATATTTTCTCCATGCAAATATTAACACACAAAGGGCAGATTATTTGCAAAAAGCAAATCTGAAAGGGAAGAAACCCCGGCAAAGCAAATTATTTTCAATAAGTTTTCTCTGGAATGGCATGTTGTTTTTCTTTCTAATACCTGTCTCTCTCATAGAAACATTTCCACAGTCCATACTTCAAAATGTTATAAGCTAACACAAGAATTGCAACACTTTATTTAGCGACAGAGTGGCTAATTTGGTTTTTTAAGCCTGGGATTTGAATTGGAAGATCTGTTTCCAAATTTTTCAATTGACATAAGTGATACACTCTTCATAAAACTTCTAAGTGAAGTACACTTAGCAAAATTCCTGTAAATCAATAGCAGTTTTAACTTCAAAAAACCAAACTGACATTACAGGGGGGAAAAAATTGCTTTTTTAGGAAGAAAAGAAAATACTGCCTATTTGGAACTCTAATTTGCTTTTATTTACCAATCTATAGCTGATTATGTAGTATTCACATTGTACATTACTTCATCTCAAAACAAAAAATAGCATTGATGACACTTTTTTTAGCAAATATCTGATGAAGGAAAAATAATAATTCTCTTCATGCAACAAAGCACTAGAATATTTCTGACTCAGAAAATTTCATTTAATGTCCTAAAACCCAAACAAATCAATATTCCAAGCATATCAGAAGGTCAGAAAATATTTTTGCCATTTGAATGAAACCTTGTCCCTGCTGCTTTAGGTTCCCAACCCCACAGACCCAAGGACGTGCCCTCACCACTCACTGCCTCCTCTTCAGTGCTCGGGACAAAATTGCACCTAAAGGAAATGACAGTGCAGCTGTTTGCCGATTATGAGGTACTCTGGCACATCTCAAGATGAGATGAAAATCTTCCAGTCCGCCTGAATAAGGGTTTTATTATTTCCCAGGCTTTTCCTCTATAGCATAATGAGAATAAAAGCCTCTGAGATGTACTCATTTTACCTAAGATGACATAATGCACAAAAAAAGCGCCCCTCTTTCTTCAACAAAGAACCCAAC
>WBMY01017452.1:375783-459647 GCA_013397315.1 Donacobius atricapilla | reverse complement strand
CTCAATAGGTGTGCGCACACTGTGGGGGGGGAGGAACTATTTTCCTTGATCAAAAAACCCCAGAAAATCTGAGTTTGAGCCCACAGCAGATTTATTTCAGGCTTGAAAAATACATATATCTGGTGAGATGTGGAACCTCTAAGGTTCATTATTGGCATTTAAAGCTACTTTCAAGCAACACCTGGTCACGAGTGAGCACCGTGATCAATATTAGCAGTGGTGGGCAGTTTTACTTTTTTTTAAATATGCAACAGTTCAAAGCCAAAAACTGCTCTATCATCAAACCAGTAGCGATATGCTAAGTACCCCAACATATATATTATTAATTCTAGAGCTCCTCTATAGATATCAAATGGCCATTCAGTCTGATTCCACGTACAGTTTCTGTTCTTTAATTACCAAATATTATTAGCAGTTTCGCCATTCATTATTTTAACTAAGCTTTTCTCTATGCTCCTCTTTGTCTTGCAGGATTAAAAAAAATGTTTATACCAACACTTTCTAAAAGTCACAATTTCCCTCTACCAATAGTGTGAGTCCCAAGATGCAGGCATTTGTCTCATGCATTAAATTTGAGGATGAAACACTTTGTTTGCTTTCCCATTTGGATTACTGTTTGAAAAGCCTGAGTGTTCTGCAGTGTTACTGAGACTGTGAAGTCACTGCCAAAACTCAAAGAAGCTGTAAGGTTTTCTATTTTCCATGTAGCCAAAAATACCTGATAAGCCATTTATTCCTATATAGCTGTCATTATGCCCAGGAAGAACTTGCACTGATCTAATTAATATCACTGCTTCCAGATACTGATGCTTAAACAGAGATTAAAACTGCTTGAAGATGAGTATGAATGCTATTTCACAGATGGGGGGAAAATTATTTGATTAATTGGTTTGCAGAAGACTTTGCAAAGAGAAGGAAAGATCAAATTTATCTGATTCAGATCCCAGTTATTTCTATATTACTATCATGTTTTTGCCTGTAAATATATCTATGCATATGTATTACACACACACATACACATGTATCTCTAAGGATCATTTAAGCTAAAAAATGTGTTCCAGAAAAATCCTGTTCTTTGAGCAACTAATATGCACAAATATATCTTGTGCCTCAAACTGTGGGAGTAACAAGTGTTATTTTGGATTTTAAATATCATGGAATGGCTTGGGTTGGAAGAGACCTTAATGCTCATCTAGTTCTGACCTCCCTGCCATGTGCAGGGACACCCCTAACTAGGCCAGGTTGCTCAAAACTCCATCCAAGATTCCATGCAACACCCAGCCTTATCTCACAAGGAAAAAATAAGATCATGGCAAAAGAGAAATGCAGTCCTGTGAGCAAGTAAAACACTCCCAACACTCCACATTCCACCAGCCTCAGATTCCTGCGCCATATATCCAGACTGCCTTCTCAAATACAGGTACACAGATATACAAGAAGGGAGAAAAGAAGGAAAAGGTACAGTCCAAATTAACTTTTCCAAGTTAAAAATTTGAAGGGCATCTTCAGGACGGAGATAAATTCCTCCAGAGGGAAGGAGGATAGCGTATGTGCCTTTGTACAAATGAACACATATTTCTGCAAGTATATGGGATATTGAAGGAGCCAGTTTAGTCATATTGCCATAGCCAGTTTGGAACCAGGAATCAACTGTTTCTGTGCTTCGTATGACAGTGGAAGAGGAGCAGTTTTCTGTGTAACCCACATTGCAAAAAACCACAAAGAGCAACAAAACTTTCAGAAAATAGAACAAATGTCCAACATATTTTAGGCCCTTTTCTAATCCAACTAGTAGATGAGGACAAGCACAATTTGTGCAATCTGGGGAAGGGTCTGGAGCACACCTCTGATGATGAGCATCTGCGGTTGTTTAGCCTAGAGAAATGGAGGCTCAAGGGGGGGACCTTATAATTCTCTAAACTCCCTGACAGGAGGTTGTAGTGAGGCTGGATCAGTCTCTTCTCATAGGTAGCAACTGACAGGACAACAGGACAAGAGGAAATGGCCTCAAATTGCAGCAAGGGAAGGTTAGATTGGAGAGTAGAAGAAAAAGTTTCACCAAAAGGGTGGTCAGACTTTGGAACAGGCTGCCCAGGGTTTGAAAGATGTGAAGATGTGTTTAATGGTGGGCTTGGCAGTGTTAGGTTGGTGATCTTAGAGGCCTTTTCAACCTAAATGATTCCATGATTCTCTCCAAAGCTGTCCATTATCTGTTTCATAGACAGAGTGCAAAGAAAAAAACAACAAACAAAAAACTAACCTCCTACCAGTCCAAAAATCTTTGCATATAGAATGAAGTCCAACATATACGAAATACAGATAAAAAANGACTTTGGAACAGGCTGCCCAGGGTTTGAAAGATGTGAAGATGTGTTTAATGGTGGGCTTGGCAGTGTTAGGTTGGTGATCTTAGAGGCCTTTTCAACCTAAATGATTCCATGATTCTCTCCAAAGCTGTCCATTATCTGTTTCATAGACAGAGTGCAAAGAAAAAAACAACAAACAAAAAAACAAACGGAAACAAACAAACAAAAACCCAACCAAACAACAAAAAAACCCCCAAGCAACAACAAAAATACTGACTAGCTCCAGAGGAAAGTTTTTATTTCCCATCTATGTGACTGCTGAGCTGATGCATCCTTTACTCTCACCTAACTGTTTGTTTGCCCATAGCTTCCCAACATCATTTATTAGTCACTTTGTCGACTTGGGTCAGGTTCAGACACAAATCTGTGTCCTATACCCACATTGTTAATATGTTTAAAGGAAGGTAATGAACGCTGCACTTCCAGACAAGTATAACAAATATAAAACCCCACAAAACAGCTGGATGTGTGTGTACTTAATGAGAAAATAATGCTCTGAAACACAATAATCTTTCCTGTTAGTAACTTATTCCACAAACCTACTGAATTTTGAGTTGTCCTTATATTTCAGTGTCTTCTCATGTGTAATGTACAGAGAATTCCATTTTTGGAATTCTTGATGGACTTGAATTCCAGATGGACATCCAAATCATCTGATATACTGAAGCCATAATTTTGAGTTTTTTAAACAAGCTGTTCCTCACTACGAATTTTTTTAAAGCATTACTTGAGCCTTGCAATTAACTCCAGGACATATTTTCTAAATCCAGAATTAAAGCTGATCTCACAGAATGTTCTTGTAAAACTTATCACACACAAAATAAATTTATGTAATACTTTTTTTGTCAATACAAACATGTATTTTGTACACATAGGAAATCGTTAGTCCACACTTCGTAGGGGAATTTTCAGACATCATATCAAAAAGTTACCAGTTTACTTAACTGCAGCCTGTTCTTCAGTTAATGAATCCTAACCTCTATTACTCCCGTTTATTAAAAGGAGTCAATATATTCTTGAAGGCACATCTGAAGCAAAAGCTGGCATAACTCAATGTACTGAAATACTTGCAATATTTTGCAGCCATCGCACTTCAGCCCTTAGTGCCTATCACAAAGGTTTCTGATTTAGGGCTCAAGCTGCAAGACACGTCAGTGATGCCTAATTGTAGCAGATCCTCCTCCCAGATGATGCAGTCACCCAGACCCTGCCAGCACCATTTAGGAAACCCTCGGAGCAATGCTGCTGAAGTGCAGTGTCACAGCCCTCATGAGATGCACACCCAAGGGAGAGGTGTGCCCGGAGACTTTTGTCTTGTTTTACCAAAGTGCTCTGATGCAGCGGAGTGGTGAACTAAAGGAATCATTACTTTTGAATGCGAGTGTCTGGCCTTTAAAAAGAGGAGACAGAGAAATGGGGGTGGATGGCTGATATACCTCCTGCTAAGCAAAACAGATTTTTGAGATTCATCGCAAAATATAGTCTGAGGTTTTGGTCCTCATGTTCCCAGTTCAACATGAGAGAGCCTCAGACTGTCCCCAAGTCTGCTCCTTCTGCCATAATAAGAACAGTGCACTGAAGAGCTTTGACCTCTGTGGAGGAGTTCATTTTTGTCCCTACAGATCTTCAACCCCTTTGCGCTCTGGTGGTGTTTCTAGTGAACTGGAACCTGTAACACTTTCAACAGATGCTGCATAGCAAAACTGAGCAATGAGCAATGTTTGCAGCCATCAGGGACCTGGAGGAAGGCTAAATACTACACTGGGATTAGACTGCAATTTTTAAACAAAAAATTTCAGAGATAAATTATGGGATAAATTGAACATCAAGGGATAAAACACAAGAAAACCCAACTTTTGTTTCCTCTAATTTTGCTTTAAATGAAGAAACAAAGATGTCCTGGTTTGACATTTACTCTTTCACCTGAGTCATAAATAATTTGCATCTTAGACTGAAACCATGGCTTTGGTACTCTTTGGAGCAAACATGAGAGTTAAATTCTCAGCCATCAAGGTGCGCTGTTGAAGCCTTGTTGTGTACATCACTTACAATCAGGAGGTAAAATTATCAACTTGATCCGTGAATGAGAATGGGAACTGTTCAATCTGATTACATTCCTGCCTTGTGCTGTTACAAACATCCATTAGAGAACAGCATCAGAGAGTTTTCATACTGACATAAATACTGTAGAGTACAAAGAAAATTTTCCATTACATCACCTGTATACATTCTGCAACTTTCATAATCTGATCATCATTCTACAATTCACGTCTTGCCCAATTAACTATTTACATACATTGCCATAGCTGTGTCTGGAGTATGTTATAGTCCTTAGTGACCTTGTCTACCCAGATAATCTTGTAAGCATTTTCAAAAGACCCCCACAGCTGTAAAGCATTTTCAAAAGAGAATGGTATATTGTTAGGCTTTCTGTAAGAAATAGTAAGACATGAAACATTGGAACACCTAGCACAACTTTGTTTTTTTCTCTGGAAAACACCAGCAGTTTCCAAGTCAGAAACATGCTGACTGTTAATAGAAAACCTGAGCTAGAAGAGAGGCCTCATTGTTTTCATTCAGATCATAACACTAATTAGAATTCCATATTATGCATTTACATTGATTAGTTATGCACATCTATTATAGGCAACAAACTTTTTTTAACTAAGTACTCTGCAAGCACTTACTGGCTAAAGAAAACTAGAAAAGACTGTTGAGTTGAATAATAAATTATTTTGCTGAGACAAGAAAAAAAATAAGGAAGACGCCAAAGGCAGGAAGATCTGAGAGGTAAATGAGAGAGAGGGAACAGAAGAGTGATGGCAGCTGGAAAAGGGGAGGAAGCAAACAGCAGTCAGGATGAGAATGAGAAACAGGAAAAGCAAGTACAGACGTTTCTCACAGCATCAGGAGTGCACTAGTGAAAGAAAGGAAGATTTGTGCATTTGAGTTAAGCATTTCTAATCTGAAGCCTCATTTTTCCTCAGTGACTCTAGGGGCACCAGAGACTTAAATGTCATGCCCAGAGGAGCTCTGGCATAAAGAAAATGTAAAAATGGTGCCCTACTCCAGAGCCCTGCAAAGTAAGCACTTGACTACAATGATTCTGCTGAGATACTACTCCTAAACAAATAAATAAACAAGTTATTATATTTAACAGTAAAAAATATTCAATGGATCCAAAAATCTTTTGTTTTTAAAGGGTGTCCCCAGACTACCAGCCCTGTACACAACTGGTTGAAATATGTTCCCAGGTCAAGTCCTTAAATGATCTCTTCTCTTTTGAGAGAAAAGTAGCATCACCAAGGCATGATGTTTAAACATCTGCTTCATTCCACATAATTATACTGATGATTTCATGAAAAACTAGTGTCTAATTCTCCTTCCAAAATTTCTCTTGCCTTTGGCTGATTTGGTCTCTGTTCAGCTGGTGTATGAGATGGGCCATTACAAAGATCTTTGCTCTAGGGCTCTTCAAAGCACAGCAAAATATTTTCATCTTTATGACAGTTACCTCTCAAAGAATCATGAGTTTTCTGCAACTCTTTTAAATACTAGATTTTTCCTCCTTAAAAATTATGGATGAAACTAACTTTTCTTTTCCTTCTCTCCAATTGACATCTTCAGTTTTCTTTTATAAAGTAATTTTGTTTTACACTTAAATACAATGTTCTCTAAAGCCAATTGTAGATTTTGTAGGAAGCCTGCCAATTCAATTTTCCTAGAAACTCAAACTAGCAGCAAATATTGTGACAAAAAATAAAAAAAATATTGCAGTAAGCATCCATTCTTCTCAGACCAATTCTGCCCTTCCTTTCCCCAGATGATGACCAGTTTACACTTGACAAGTTTGCAGCAAGAGCAGATACAAAACCAGCTGAATGTATCATTCTATCACCAGGCAAGGCAGGGTAACATAATAAGGACTACCTATCACAACCTAAATATTATTATCTCCTATTCTGCTTAGATATTTTACAAATATTTCGCTGCAGTTGCTTAGAAGCCAAGAACAACTTGGAGAAGGCTGTGGATACAGATAGCTAAACTGGTCTTCTAGTTTTCTTCTGCAGGTGAATAGTCTACATCAATCACAGAATAACCAAAACCTGTGCACAAAACAGTATCTAATATAGTTTGTCCTATGAGAAATGAAGAAATTTTCTTAGTGTGTTTTACATGTGTGACATCTCACATCATGCACTGGTGGTCCTCATCCTAGTCTCAAAAACAAAGCTGAGATTTTGCAAGCTGGGCTATGGTCTAAGCTTCATTTCTTAAACAACTGGATATGTCCGATGTTTCTGAAGGCTAAGTTGAAGATAGCGTTATAATCTTGCAAATGTTTCTGAGCTCCAGTTCCAATTTACATTCCACAGATAACATAAACTGCTCCTCTTCCCTCAACATTAGTAACCCTTCTGTCTTCAAACAAGACTTCACCCAAGCAAAGCTTTGTGCTTCTGGGGCTGGGAGCATCATGTGAGCTCTTATGTTCCTTAGATTGTCATGTTAAGGGGCACAAATTTGCAGAGCTGGAGTTACAAAGGAAAGTCCGGAAAACAGGAGATGGACACAGTTCGGGAAACAAAAAACACAACAAAGAAAACCTATAGACAGGATTAATAGCAGCTTTCTCCTCACAGCCTTGAAAGTATCATTACATGACAAAAACACATAGCCATGGTATATTTTGTACTGATGCTTTGAAAATAAGAAAAAGAGACCTCTAAATACTACATATACTGTACTCCTCCCTTCCACCAGTTGCTACAGAAATATCTGCAAAACATAAAGTGATAGAAATATTTCCCAGTAATACATACATTAATGGCTAACATTCACAATGCCTGTGTTTATTTCCCTATACTGCTCTTACCACTGCCATCTTTGCTCTACTGGTAATTATCAGTAAGGTTTCTTCCAGTAAGGTATTTATTCTGGCAGTGTTGCCATCTCTTTATCCCATCAGACGCTGAGCAGCCACTCCCAATCTCCTCTTTCTTTTACTGGCACACTTTGATAGCAGTTCAGTGCTGTCTTTACTGATGATGTAGTTCTGGAAGAGTTCTGTTAGTAAGGAATAGTTCTGTTAGTAAACTGGCTATGAGTTAAAGAGGCAGAAATAACACCCTTAACACCAGCAGTTTATTCACTTCTATCCCACCCCAGATCCCTGACATGTAGTATGTAGGGTCACTATGTGGACAAGGCCACAATCCCATAAAATATAGCAGTGGTTAAACACACAAAGGGAAGAGAAGAAACAAAAAATGACAGCTCATTGTCTGGAGGTGACTGCTGGATCCTAGTCTTTCCAGCTGCTCCAGATGGGGAGACTTCTGCCTTTCTGAAGTCACATGACTGCGATGATTCCCCAAACACATGTCATTGACAGGTATAGTTCAATAAATTTATCTAGTCCTGAGTGTTTTTATTAATGACTATAGAGAATTGCAAGAGAAACACTGTTTCCTCACCATTGTGCCATGAAAGCAATATATTCCAGCTTAAGCCGCATGGTCACACTGCAAAAAAGGACCACACACACTGCAAAATCTGTCACTTATTTAGTAGATAGAGTCTGTAAAGTACAAATTGCAAAAAAAGTACAAAAAACAACCACAATCTACTCTTTTATGGCTGTTAATCCTTGTTTGAGTTCATTGCTACAGGCCTGCTTCACACTAATGGGGACTTCTACAAATGAGCAGATTCTCTGAATTCAAGAGTAATTAATCTAATGGGACTACTAGTGCTGGTATTAGAGCAGTAGAAATACAAGATTTGCACATAAGCCATACATTTCCCTGCCATTCTATGAGCTACTTGTTCCCAAATGAAAACTCTTGGTAGTCTGTGTTTATTTTTGTTTTGAAGTACTTCATAATTTGTTTCACTGCTGACACAAAAGCTCCCCTAGAAAGCAAAAACATTTGTTTATTTTAATTGACCCTGCCTTGAAATCATCTTAGGATTTGTTTGTTGGCCAAAAACATTTCAACAATGTGTCTGATTACAAAGCTAGCTGAAAACATGGATCTGAGAGCTTTTCCCCCAAGGAAACCATTTTTATTTTCAAAAGCAAACTCCTATCCTCTATCTTCCAAGGTCAAGTTCTTTGAAAATTGTATTTGGGCCACCAAAATTGTTACTAAAAGCATGCTGTTTACTTCATGATGCTTGGAGTAGATTTCCAATATTAAGGATTATATCATTCATGTAGAGAGTACACGTGCTGGCTACAGGCACGGAAGTGAGACACAAAACAAAACAAAACCCACATCTTAGCAAATCACACCCACCAAATAGACTCATCACTATTAATTGGCTCTGCTGTGCATGTAGTAAGCAACGCAGCTCTGTGCTACTGCTCTGGAAGGGCTATTTGTATACTGTGACACACTGAAATACTCTGCTGGAAAAGAGGAAGTCTGAAACAACAGCAAAGCCCAGCCTCACCAGCCAGCTCTTGTCTGCCTTTGTTAGCATCAGGGAGCTCTAAGAAGGACCGACACCTTTATGTGATGCAGAGAATTAGGACCAAAACGATCCTTCCACAACCTGACGTGGTTTTACACTCTGAAGTACATTGACCCTTTTACATTTGTTTACCATTTTGACCTTTCTAAATTAAACCCCTGCTATTCTTTTTTTTCCTGTGGACAGTAAAGCACAGAAAAAATGTGAACTAGGTACAAACTGATCAAAGATTCATTAGGAGCAAGACAAATAACATATCAAGTTAAACGTGCTATACCATTAGAGGATTTAAACAGCTGCTCCAGTAAATTGTACTTCACATTGCAAAAGTAAGACTTAAGAGATAGAACCACCTCCCTAAGAAGTCACAACAAGCCAGGTTTTGTATAGCTGATATTTCTGCATTTGAGACATTTCATACTAATGTAATGCTTTAATATCTAAAACACACAATGCCACTTTAAAGTTATGAGAACAGAAAAAAAAAGGGGCAAAAAATGAGACATTTATTTAAGAAAGTCAATAAAGGTCAGAGGCGTTTAATATTGTTACTTATCATCACATTGTCCATGTAAAATATGCAGAAATAAAGCCACAGTTTGACAAAATGTAGCTGCAACACAGTCAGTGGAGATCAGAAAGGGCTGCTATCATCTTTTTCCTGTTCTAGGAAATGAGAAGCCAGGTGCCAGCATTAGCTTCCTGCACTCTGTATGCACAGATGGAAGTAATCAGGAATCAGAAATTAGAGATCAATAATTTAAGAAATCAAAAGCAGGACTGTAGGGTCCAAGAAGGATCCCACCATCTGTTTGCCAATGCAAAGTAGAAGACATATTCAGTAGTAGAGGCACCATCTCAAGAGCATTGCTGGCAACTCCCTATGCTGATATTTAAATAGCAAGACTTGGACAGGCCCAGTCCTGAGATATCCCCATCAGCATCAGACAAAGCAACACAGAGCACACGAGCCCCAAGACACCATTTACGGAAATGCAATCAAGAAGGTACAAAATACAATGAGATAAATCCATTTGAAGTACTGTTCCAGCCCCTTGAAGATTAAATCAGTTTAAATTTGAGAAATTATACTGGATAATAAGGTCATGGTCAAGCATTTATCTAAACCATACCTGCTTTGAGTATGGGAGTGGTCCAGAAGAACTCCAGAGGTCCTTACCATCTAAATTAGTCTATGTATCACCTATTTATGCCTCATCCAACACTGCAGAGTATCGGACCTGCTCCCTGTTCCTGTGCCATATCTGAGCTGAGTCCGCTACATCTGCTACTCATATTGGTTTAAAGATTCAGGTCATCCTTGATTTCACAAGCTTCCCAATTTCCCATCCAAAACTCAAAATGCAGTAAAGCAGGAACTGTAGCATGAAATTTTCACAGACAATTTGAAAAAAAAAAAAGAAATTGTCCTCACAATGCTTAAATCCCTTAATACAAAAAAAAAAAAAAGGAAACAGCATTTCCTAATAAGACAGACAACGACAATTTCAATGGGCTTTGCATTCATGAGTCAGTGATTACAGTATGTCTGAGACTTCCATCACTTTATCTGATTGCTCCTATTTCTATCAATGCAATATTTCCTTATTACTTCATGCAGCAATGATAACAATTCGGAGGCAAATGGGCTTGAAGCAGGAGGGTGACACTGCTTTCCTCCCTGCTAGGGCAACCTCAAAAAGAACCTTGCACTCTCCTATGAAATTCACCTCTGCTGCATTTGCCATCAGAGGATCGTACTCCCTAAATTTCCTGTCACTGCCTTCTTCGATAATGTGGTAACTGCCAGCATGTCCTCATGGTCATGACTCCCTGAGTGCAGCACATTTCCAACAGCTTTGTAGATACAGGATCTCCACAGCCCAAAGGCTCAACCACTCCTTAGTGCACAGGCTGCGCATTTGAGTGGTCACACAGCACAGAAAGGAAATTTTCTGTGGCCAAGACGCTCTTGGCATTGCAAGAGGAAGCCCTGCTCAGAAGTTGAGCTTACTGAGTCAGGTGAAATGCCATTCTAGCACGGTTATCACTCTTCCTGGACTGGAGCAGGTATTGCCACACACTCCTGCGTGTGAGTGTAGGCACACACATTCCAAACCTTTGGAACTAGTCCAAGACTGCTTTTGCAGTTCTTTAGTATAGGCTGTAAAAACACTATAAGCCACTTCAGAAAAACAATTTCTCAAGAGGTTAACATTTAACTTTTTAAACATAATTCAATCACAGCAAAATATCAGGCAGCATCATATATCAGTCATATAAATGAAAATATTATGAATGAAGGCACTGTCTCTTTTAGGAAAAGACTGACAGGAATAAAAACCTAAAACTTGTGATAGTCATGTGACTCACATTCTTTTGAATGAAATGTTGTTAACTATGTTAACTATCAACATTTCTTTAACCAATAAGACATGAGATTTGAGGCAGTACTTTTAAAAGAGGAGGCACAGGAACAGATTGCCAAGGGAATCTGTAGATTCTCCATCCCTGGAAGTTTTCAAGTTCAGGCTCAACTGGGATTTGAGCAACCTGGTCTAGTAGAAGGTGTCTCTGCCCACAGAAATGAGATGATCTTTAATGTGCCTTCCAACCCAAACCTGTCTGTGATTCTATGGTTCTTACAGCTGCATAATCCACTTGCTCCATTATGACCAGCCACTGATAGAATCACTTTCCTCACTTTTCCAATGACAGCAGCAGTTTTGGTGGATGTGCCAGCAAAGTGTCATGAGGACAAATAGCAAGATGGATATATAAAATTTCAACTGGAGAACTGCATAAATGTTACTTTTTTTTTCCCTCAGGTGTGCATTAATCAAATGCATACTGCCATTGCATTCAGTACTTTAAAATCTCTTTGAGGAATTTATTAGAATTTTAAACCTTTATAATTTTGAAGACTTTTTCAAAAGGGATTGACAGACTTGCAATATCAGGCTGATAGTAAAACAGTGCACTAACATATAGTTAAGAAATAAAGAGGAATTTTATATATGTACAGACAAAGCAAAATTGCTTTATCCACATGGACTTCACAACACACGTCATTGAAGAGTTAGAAACTTTACTAACCATAGGGAAAGAAAAATAGATATCAGTTGCATCACTCTGAGGCTGGCAGGAAAAAAAACAATCTATGAATGTTTATTTTCAATTGGTTCTGGAACTGGCTTCATTTTGTCACCAGATGTTGCCTTATGCACTTTTAATCAATGTGAAACATTTAACCTGGCATGCACACCCATGTACTTTTTTACTTCTAAAAGATTTCTAAAAGACCAAGACACCAAGTTAGATCAAACATCCCTGTTTAAGAATTGGAAACATTAACAGCACTTCTATTGAAGTAAATGAGGAGAGAATAGCAATGAAAAATGCTAAACCAGTAAAAGAGACCCATTTTTTTCTTTCTTTTAATGGATACAAGTAAAATATTAAATGTGCAACCAGATCGGGTTGTTCCAAACCCTCCTCAGCTTTAAAACCATGAATCCAGCACACTCCATTTGATGCCTGTTGTGTGGCATCCTGTTTAATCCTGCTGGGCTGAGAAATTGCCACTTCTGCTACTCTTGAGCCATCAGAAATCTGGGGAGTTTCACAAAGTCCTTGGGAACAGATGTTTTTCTTCTGGTTTATTTCTGCTTGACAATGACCATTTAGAACGAAGCCCTCAGAATATCCCATACTATGTCCAGATCGCAGTTCAGCCTCTATTTAGACAAGAATCTCAAGAAAAAGGGGGTTGCCTACAGCAAGCAACAAAGCCCAGCTCCCCAGATGAGTGAATGATATGAATATTAAGTATCAAGAACAACATAATAATTTTGTACTGACAAAAGAGAAATAAGAGAAAAACCTGGAAAACACCTGTCATTTTGTATCCTTGACTATGTTCTGAGTTATGTTAATTCCAGCCCCTGTATCATGATCATAACAGTCCCTCCCAACAACTTGTGGGGTCAGGCAATATGTTGGGAACGGAAATCCTTAAGAGTCACTATACCTGTTATTTATTTGTAATGAGAAATATTTGTTTTTCTTTGTGGTATCAGGGTTATATCAGGAGCAAATCCTCAATAATTCTTTGATTTTGAGCCTTTTCAAACAAAGGAGACCTACACTTAGAACTGCAGTAGTTTCTATGTACTAAATACTGCAAGAATCATAACAGACTTGGCTCATATTTTGGTAGCAGGGCAAATTTCCTTTAAAAAAAGAACTCATTACTTCTGTTTCAGATTCCAAACTCCCTCCAGGTTGCATTGTAATGAGATTCAAAAGACACGCCAGAAGTGAGTTGGAAGCACATTTGGCATTTTTAAATATGCATTCAGATAAACTTGATAAATCTGTTGATACACTGTTATCCATTGCTCTCTACAATACCCTAACACGTTATTCTTTACAGAAAATCTGCCATTAAACACCCTGCATTTTTAGTAAAAAATGCAAAGTGTTCATCAGGGACTAATGATATATGAATATAGAAAAGCCTTTTTCTCCACAGCAAAAGAAAAGTAAAATAAAGAGCAAAAGTACAAAAGGGAGTTAAAAGAAAAAACAAAAACAAACCCAAACAAACCTCTAATGAAAATGAAAAAGAGGTAATAAGTAATGACTTCCACATTGCATGGATTGAAGCCTCACCTGTTGTGAGGACATGACAGCATTAAAAACTAGATTTAAAAGAGGAAAGAAAGACAAACATTCTTAGAGAAGCATTAAGGCTCTCTTGATTAAATAAATATGTACTTCTATGCTGAAAGCTCACTTTGTGGCAATGGCATCTTTATATTCAGCAGGATTGCATCGCCATTCACATCACACAGAGTGTTTTACTAGATTTTGTTCTCATTAGCTCTGTGCAAACAACTGAACTAAGAGTGAGAACGCTGAATCCTATTCTTTCTTGAGCATTGTTTACCAGATATCTCACTAACTTCCAATCAGTTCCACCTCTGCAATTTTATTGAAGGCAATGAGTTTCCACAGGTATTGTCATATACCATAATTAGAAAGCAGTCTCAGTTCAGTGAGACTTTATTGGCTTGACAAGCCATACAGAGCTTATAAGTGTGTAAGAGGAGAGAGAACATCGCCAGCTCTGTCAGGAATCAAGTAACATCCATCTAGGAGAAAGCCACTTTTTGAGCCTGAGTTTTGAACTCCTGTGCTGTCTGTCAGTATCTGCAGTGCATGGGAATTAGACAACCTCCCCTGATATGTTTGTGATCACTTGGAAAGCTTCATACCTGTGCTTCACGTTTCAGATCCCAGCTAAAAGAGCTGCCATGTAAGTTCTGGTTTCATATTCCTAAAGCACATTTAATTAATGCGTTGGTTTTTTTTTTCCTAAACAACAGTGTGCATTCTATTCTCTATCATTCTTTTGTTGCTTTGTAATAACCCTTATGACTAGTAATAATACAGACACAAAATTGTTGTTCTCCCTCTTTGTATTTTGGTTAGCAAAGCAGATAATCTCAGCAACCTGCCTGAATGTTTGCTGTTGCACTCCAGTACTCCCCTAATGTCAATGACAAGCCTGGGGCTCTTGGAAGGAAAATTAACATCTCAGTTAGATTGTCTGCAGGGATTTTCTACGAGCTTCTCAGTACCAGGTATCTCTTTCCTGCTGTTAAGGAAACTTCCCAGTGTGACCCTTCACGAGGCTCTCTGGCAGCCACACTCCCAGTGTCACAGACTGTCACTGCTGGGACCAAGGCCCCTCCACAGGTTCAGCTCCAGTGACCCCGTGGGTCCCTGCTGGACTCCCTGCACTCCCCACCCACAGTCACACCAGGTTTCCTCACCAGCTCAGTCCCAGGATTTCCATAGCAGAGCCACAGACATCTCACCCACAAAGCCATTTATGCACAGTGCAGCAGCACAGAAACAGCTTGAGCTGGTGCCTCCAAGGAGGGACCCTGAGCAAAGGAACCCCTGGGCTTTTACCCCCTCCCAGTCCAAGAGCGCCAAAGTCTTGCTGCTCCTCCTGAGCCATGGAGCCTTGGGCTCCTGCCACGTGTCTGTGTCCCTCACCTGGCTGTGCCACAGGTCCCTGTGCCCTTTGCTGTGCAAAGGTTGGCAGCTCACGGCCTCTTGTCTCAGGATCCCACTCAGAGCTACCTCAAGTTGTGTTCCCTGCACAACGAAGTCCTGCCCTTGCTGTTACAGTTGCCCCACATATTTTTGACTGATTTAGAGTCTTCTGGGAATGTGGATTTCATCAACAGTTCCTTGATGAGACTTGGCAATGGCATCATTGTGAAACATGTTGCCACTTGAATCCTCATTTTACTCACTTTTGCTATTGACATATGTCCCCCTGTACCCACTTTCCATATGAAATAAACCCAGATTTAAGTAATTCCAGTCCCATGTTTCTTAGCTTGTTGAATCATCTCTGTGAAATATTCGATGATTATCAACATAATAAAATACCATACATTATTACCTCCCAGCTATATCCTTGTTGCCCTGCTGCACTGTTTGCCTCCTGGGCAATCTTGTGTTTGGAAGTTGCCTTCCAAATCCTCTAAGTAACCCAGCTACTCCTTCCCAAAGATATTCTGACCTTGTAATTAAATGGAAGGACCACAATCTCCTTCCTCACATTTGCCCGTTCAGCCGCCTAAAATGAAGTTATTTTGTCAATTTACTCCTACAACATCATTGCCTCAAGTAATCTCCTTGCTCCCATAATTTCTCCTGACTAAAAGAATCTCTTATCAGTGTTTTCACCTTTGCCACCATCTTTGCAGCTTCTTTATTTCTATTTCTCTTTATTTTTTTTTCCCAGCTGCAATAACCTCCAGATGATTAGCTTTAGTTAAAGGCCTGTCAAAAGCTGTGTCTTACTACTGGTACCTGCATTTATTACATTCATTTGCATTCAGTTAAAAATACTTAAACACATATGCAGTAAAACCCTGGAGACTTGCTTTTGCAAAAGCCAGCTATGTCCATACCTCAGATGTTATGGCTCTGCATCAAAATATGGGCACGGAGGCCTCCACTAGGTTTCAGAGAACTCTGAATTTCCTAGTGTCATACTCATCATTATAATACTATAGCCTTTGTCAATGGACGAAGGGGACACTGACTTTCAGCAAGGTAAACTTTATTTTTAGAGCTAGGTAGAGCTGGAATAGTTTATGGTTCAGTGCTCATGAATTCAAATGCAGGTTCCAATAGTTATCTCTCTAAAGCCCTAGAAAAGTAATTTTACCTGTTTATTTCTTTATGAGACTATTACTCCATTTTTGTAGTGAAAGAATTATATGTTTTAAAGCATGCCCTTACCATGGAAATGCCTTATTTCTAGAAAATGATGGTGTAACCTCTCTCACCTCTGTCTTCTTCTATCCCTTCCCCAAAATCTCCAAACCCCATATGCCATCAAAATGCAGGAGAAAAGTGAATGGGTGTGCAGAGATTTACCAGTCTGTCAAAATATAAGATTAACTGTCTGTCAAAACAGAAGTCAAGAAGGAAACAGTTGAGCAGGTAATTTACTATTATAGTAAAACAAAAAAAAAACAACCAAAAAAACAAAAAACAACCAACCAAACAAAAAATCATGGTCATGAATAATTCAAGAAAAAGACCCAAACTTTCCCTTTCCATAGGGAATATATATGTGAACCTTAAAAAAAAAAATCAAAGTTATTGGCTGCAAATTCACCTCATCAGGAAAGAAAAAAAAAGAAAAAGATAGTTCATTAATAACATAAGAAAAGAAACCTCAAGAAAACAAACCAAGACAACCTCACCTCCTTCCAATTGCAGATTTCCTTACCCATTGTCTTGGTTTGAAAGACAGGTATCTGCTAGGGAGGGCAAGACCTCCCTTTGGAAAGGAGAATGCAACCCCCCTCCCTTCAAATTATTAAAACTTTGATATTAAGTCGGCTCTCAGGCAAGGATATGGGGATAGGAATAACAGCTCTTTACGAGTANAGAGAAAAACTCCCTGAGACCAAAGAAGGGTGTAGCCCCCGTGCTACACCTTCCTAGCCGTTCCTATTGTTTAGGTTAAGCATCCATAAGTACCCAGCAATTAGTCTCCTAGTGACTTTGTGGGAAAAAATCCTATAGGAAAAAAGAAAGAAAACCAAATCTAACCCCCAACACCCTTCCAGCTGCCAACCCACCCTGAACACCCAGAGCTACGAGACCCTCCCGCATCCCAGGAAGGAGGTGAGTCCTGGCAGCTCTGAGGGAAGCAGATTCTGATACAACCCTTTCCCACTTCAACAGCTGCTGCCAGTCATCTCATCACAGGCATGTGAGGAATGGAAAGTATCAGCTCAGTTTGCCCCTTGAAGGTATAGATAAAGCATTTATGAAGTTCTCCCTAAGAAAGTATTTTCTCACAATAATTTTTCAGATGCTGTTAAAAGTTTCTTTCAAAATAAATGGAATGCAGGATTTAAAAAGAAGAAAAATAATACTTGTTCAAATTCATAAAAGAAATGAACAAATAAGTGGTGTTTCTTTCACGAAATGACAGAAAGCTGATACTGTTCCTCTAGGTCTTCGCTTTTTTTTCCCCTCAAAGTGGGTTGAAATGCAAAAAATATCAAAAAATTATGTAAGATGAAAACCAGAGGAAATTCTTTTCACAAGGATCTAGTAATTTCCTACCATCTTCCCACTTAAGAACCTGAACCTTGTTTTATATATCACTTTCATGTCCTCAAAATACCTTTTTCTCCTTATAAAAGTCAATCACTTCTCTAATGTAAAATATACGTAGGTACAGAAAAAATAGTATTGGTAACCTGAAAACCCTTAGATACATATCCTGAAATCCCACATTTCAGAGTAATTCAGATCAGGGATTTTAACTTTTCCCTCATTAAGCTTCCTGTGAATTGAAAGATGACCTGTTCTTCACTGATCCTAGGAACAATTATGCACATGCTAAAGTTAATATGCTGTAAGTAGTCATTGCAATGACCCTTAGTGCATATAAAATTAAGTAGGCATGTATATCCTCGCAAGTTTTAGGCCACAGTTTATTTTATCACACAATTTCTTTTTTAGTCACTTTGTTTAGACTGGCAATGCCGAACAGTAAGCGAGGCCTTTGTGAAACTTGGAGAAATCAGAGACAACAACAAATTGTGTGAGTCACCAGCATGGCCTGACTCTTTCTACAATGTCTAGGCAAATAGTGATTATCAAGATTTCTTAAATTTCTCAATAAATTGTCATCATGGCAAAAATGCTGCACTAGGAAGTGTCCCTGGCCATTTCTTCATGAAAAGAATTCTCCAGGCTAAGTCTTTTGTGCTTTATCAGGAACTCACCCAATTCTGTCAGTCTATGAAAATACAGGGATCTCCTTGCATGAAACCCATTGCACACAGCCTGAGCAAGACCTTTGGAGCAGAAATGGTTCTGTCTGTCCTTGTAACTTCACCAGAAAAAGACCTGAAGGCTTGGCTTCAAGTTCCTGAGATAGATGGCAGCGAAGAGACCAGCTTGCAGCTTTCTGGTTTTGTGAGTATTTGGAAGCTTGGATCCTGCCAGAAGGAAGATTCATTACAGGGAAGTCTATGATGCTCTGCAGCACAAACACTTTTAGTGGAAGAACTTATGTGTCAGGAATGCAAATTTAAAAACCTATTCTCTACTACAGCTCTCAGATAACAAGAAATAGTGTTATAAAGAAAAAATATGTGACAAAGAAAAAGAGCAAGAAATGTCTCTCAGAAACTTTTGTAAAGAGGAAATAACACTGTTCTTCACTCTCTGAAGGATATAATGGTGACTGAAGAGACTGAGAGAGACAACAAGGGACAAAAAGTAAGATAAAAGAAGCAATGCAAAGGAGCTACAAACTTAGTTTTCCAGTTTTGAAAGGCATTGAAGTGTGGCCCTTTTGGCTTATTTGCAAAGCATGTAGCAAACACAACAAAACAGTGTGGAAGTTCAGCTGTGACTCACTGTGCGTGTAGATTGCACAAGGACTTGATCTTCTTGAAAAAGCAAGGTAAAAAGCAACACTTTTATGAAAACAGGCAGCTTTGCATCTGTGTCATTTTACTTAAGTATCCATTCAATTCTTCCATAAACTTGTGCAAACAGAATAGACGCTGTAAGAAATAACAGACATCAGAATTGAGTGTCAGTTCTTCAAATGAAGAAAATTCTTAAAATCACGGTTCATTGAAAGCAAGACTCTCAAAGGCTTCTTAAAGACTCAAGTATGTCTTCCTCACAGTCCAATCAGAAAAAAAAAAAAAAATTTTTCCATTTTCCTCTTCTTTACCCTTTAGAACTAAGAATAACTGCCTCTGTTTCACCAAAGAAGAGGGTGGAATTATATGGATTTTTGCATGACCAAAGAACGGGGCTAGAAATCCTCAGGCTCCATAAGAACTTTCAGTGATAGGGGCATTCCAGATCACCCCCTCACAATTTCCTGCTGTCAGCCTCCCTCTAAAGTTACTTGTGCCTTGTTTTTAACAACATATATTTCTGTGCCCAGCAAGTCTGGCCTCCCCATCTTAGGATAGTCACCTTCCTGTCTTCCTCATTTCCCACAAGGCAAGACCCTTTTTACAGGAAGTAAATGGTTAATGATGCTTCCCTGTCTTCTCCTCTCAGCATCCTTTGTCATCCAAAGGCTTGGAAGCATCCCCTACATGTGGCAGCAGCTAAGTATGGTCTAATTTAATGTGTGAATTTCAGCTCATTCTTATTCAACAACAGCATTCGAGCATATGTGAGCAATTCAGCTTGTGGGTAGGTTCTCCTGAAGTCAGTGGGGCTGCAAACAAAACTTTTATGTCTTGCTGGATCATATTTACCTCAGAGTGATCTCCCTAGTACCTGGCCATGGTGTGAGCAACAGGAATCAGTTCAGTTCTGAGCAGCCATTTCCTGGATGCACTGAACAGTGAATCACATGCATATGCATATATGCCTGTGTATACACATGCACAGATATAGGTATATTTGGGATGCATATACATCCCACACACATTGCTTCTGACAAGACATGCACAGTGTAGCTCTTCTTCCAAAGCCCCAGCTAGTTTTATATTAAGATACCATCACACTGACTCAGATGGAAAAAAAGCCACCAAAAGTTTTCCAAGTCTAGCCTAATTCACCAGGTTTGTTTCAAAGGCTTTGGCCTCAGACATAAGGTCCTGAGTTGGGCACTGATAGACTTTCTGATAGACTCCTGATATGGACACTGATAGACTTTCCCTACTTTACAATCCAGTTCTTCCCAAGCAAGCTGTTGTGGTCCTTCGAGTATCTCTACCAGCTAGACTTTGTTCTCCTGTCAGGGCCAGGAGCCTGCTATCTCCAGACTTGGCTGGCAGCCTGGCTGCCTCCTGCTGCTGCCTGGGAGCCTGCAGGCAGCCCGTGCTGACCAGCTGCCCGTGCCGCCTGCCAAAGCCCACGAGGGAACCACGCTCCACCGGCCACCTGGCACAGGAGCCCCGGCTGCCTGCACCCCCTGCCCAAGCCCAGCCACCCACCGCGCCTCAGAGAGGTGCCACAAGATCTGCTGTACCAGAGCTTCCTCTGCCAAAGCCTGCCCAAGCCCTGCCCTCCCTTCAACCTGTCCCTGAGACCTTGGACCACGCTGTGCCAGCAGCCACTGCTGCTCTTGTGTCTGCAAACGCTGGTGGCTGCCGGGCACCGTGCGGTGGAAGCCCTGGTCTCTTCCAAGCAGCTCCACCAGCTGCCCTCCTCCTCCAGCAGCTGCTGGGCTATCCCTGCTCACCTCTCCCTCCTCTGGGTCTGCATGCTGGGTTAGAGCGAGTGACCCTCAGGTCACTTTGTCTACTCCATCTGCCCGGTTCCTCTCTCAGGGATAAGGCAATGGCTGTTGCTGCTCACCTTTGCTGGGATAGATGAAAACCTCCACCTCCCACCACTGCTGCATTCCTCTTCTGCTTTCTTGCCCCAGAAATGCCACATAGCCCAGCTGTCTAGTCCACTCCTTCACATGCTTTGGGCACTTAGAACATAAAAGAAGGGCCAATCTGTCAAAGGAAGGGCAGTCGCTGCTATTGCTCCGTGACATTTGTAGCTTCAACCCTTGCCATCTTGCTAGATGTTGCAGAAATACTGAAACAGCTTCTATAACAGTAAGAAAGAAATTTTGAAGTTTTAAATCTGTTCTACATGACTACTCATGGCACTAGCATTATTTATTCTAATAAACTGTACTTGTATTTAATGTCATGCAGAAATAGAGTCTGCATATTGAAATGCTTGGGGTGATCTCTTGTTTCCTAGACAGTGTAGAAAACTGCTACAGTAATAACAGTAAAAATTCCTCCTTTCTAAAGAGAAGATGTTTCTAACCCTAGATGCCCTGGTATTCAGATTCACCAGATTTATGAATGCCCACATTCCTTGGGAGATGAGCATTTATCACTGTTCCCATGGTGTGAGTTGCCTGTTCAGGCTTCTGCAAACTTGTCCCTTGTGCCTCATCCCTGAGACCCTGCACTGGAGACCTAGAAGGAAGGATTTGCACTCAGCTGTTAACATTGCTTCTCAAATTTTTAACCTGAAGCAAATGCTTAATGAAATATGAAAGGGATGCAAGAGCAGAGGTTAATGCAAAATTAATTTGCCAAAAGAGGATCAGAGATGCCAGGCTCAACTATGAGGCTACCCATGAAAAAGGTAATTTCAGACCAAAAAATAACTAAGACAGAAAGAAGTGTATAGAGGAAGGAGGAAATAAGATAAGAAACATAAATAAAGGGAGGGCATATTTGTTCTGGGTAGTCTTTATCTGTTTCTATTATTTCTCATGCTCTTGAGTTCTAAGCCAGGATCAATTGGGATTAATCAGTTGTATAGAAAACACCGAGAACTCATTGCAGGCTTTTAGAGTTTAAATTTGTTTATTGAGCACAATTTGGTTAGCATCAGGTGCTGAAGTTACAGACACCAACACTAGCATAGAAATTACTTTATTTAGCTCTCAGTTGGAAGTTTCTATAGCAACTGGGTCCTATAACAGAAAACTGAGTTTCTGGCACATGAATGGTGCTGCTGCTAGAGATTGTTAATACTGTATTTTTGGAGCACTCAGCTGTTCCTTAATTCTTTCTAAGCTCCAACCCCCCTTTTTCTGAGGTCTTTCTTCAGCACAAATCTGCCTGCTTAGTCATACTTGCAGTTGTACCTTTTGCTCTTAACCTTCCTTCTTTGGCTGTTACGGAGACTTTTTATTTCAGTCCAGACCCAGCCTCCTTGGAAGGGAAGCAGAGTGTCCTGTCCTGCATTCTCCTACTGGGCAGAGCTGGAGGGAAGGAATAGGATGCCAAAGTTGTCAGGAGTGTCCAGATTAGGATGCCTCTCCTGGACCTACTACTGTGTTTCCCTGATGTTTTTAGCTTCTCTTCTGTTTTACAGTTTTTTCATGGTTTGTTTTTTTTCTCATGCTCTGGTGTTGTAAACAGTAGCAAATATTTCCATAATTTCGGAGTAGTTTACATTCCTGTTCTTAAAAATATGGACAGCTGATGGACCGTTGTCTTGACCAATGGGATGGGGGGAGGTGTCAGCCTTCTCCTCCAATCCCTGGCCTTTGTAGAAATACTATAAAATAGAGTCAGATATTTTTAAATATATAGTTCATGCCTTTTCACCAAAGTGCGTGTGTGTGTGTGTGTGTGTGTGTAAAAGAGCATTACTACTGTCTGTGAATTTATACTTAGGGCAAATTCAGTGGATGTAACTCATGTCCCAGACCCAGAACACAATCACACCTTAATCTGAAACCAGCTTGTGCTTTTAGGTAGGGCCAGAGTAAAGCTGTGACATTTGGCTTGCAAAGATTGGAGACCTCGTTGCAATTCCTCTAGGTATTGGGAACCCATGGCTGAGTACCACCTCCAGATGCTGAATTCCAACTGTCAAACTCCTCAATGCACTTTCTGTCTTATCCCTACATTACTGAGCTGTGCTTAAGAGCTGTGGTAGTACCCCATACTGAGAACTGTATTACTGCAGAGTGAGTAGATGTTTCTTTTACCTGTAAGACAAGCTTTATTTATACATTTTTCACAACTGTGAATCAATAGCCTTTTTTGGCTACTAGATTTATTTTGAGAGGACACACTCAAACGTTTGCATGAGGTGTTGGATGAAGATGTAAAACTGTTAGGAACAGAAGTAGGTGTTTGGTTGGCTCAGCAGTTAGCAGTCGTTTTGCCATTCCTCTCTTGGTGTGTGGGTGTGTGGGTTGTGTTTTTGGGGTTTGTTTTTGCTTTGGTTTTTTGTTTTTTTTTTAATTACTTCTCATGTTGTCATTTATAAATAAAGCAGTGGCAGTTCGAATCATTAGATGTTTATACTCTCTAGTACAGTTTTACTTGTCTGGCTTAATTCCCTCTACATCAAAGAGAAATATGTTTTCTGCTCAAACCCCTCCGGGGATGTCCCTCGTGCTGTCCTGGAGACCTCTGCCCCATGAGAAAAACTGCCAGCTATCTCAAAGCCACAGAAAACAACATGTCATATCAATGGTATGCAAATTTAGATTTGGTGACTCAGGCACAGCATAGAACGTATATTTTGAATAACAATACCTTCAAGCAGTGAAGTGGCCCGTGCAACCACAATGAAATCTTGTGGTTCTTCACACATGGCAGAGCCGCACTTTACAGCTCAGGCAGCAGCTCCAAGAGGGCAGAGAAAGTGAACACTGCAGGATGGCCTGGCTGTGCACTTTAGGAGAGCTGTAAGAGCACTGAGGGCTGTGTGGCCTGTGGGGTTTTATTTTTGCAGAAGGAAGGAATAAAACAAACCTGCAGTTAACTACTACCAGGTCCAGCCCTGGTCTGTGCTGGGGAAGGGTAGGTGGCTGGGATGTTGGCTTTTTGCTTCTGTTGTCTTTCCAATGCTATTCACTTTGTCTGTCTCTTAGTAGTCCTAATAGGGACTTTTGCTTTTCCATCCGACCTTAATAAAATGGGATCATCCTTGTTAAGGTTTATAGGATTGCTATTTTAAGTGCTGGCAGTTCGAGAATACCTGTGTGAAGAGCTGTTTTCCTTTCCCAGAGCCCTGATTTTTTCTACCAAGTCCTGGGATGGTTTTCCTGTCCTGGAATATTGATCTGAGGCCGTGTGTGGGATCCTGCAGCCTGTCAGGGCTGTCCCATCAATCCAGGCACATTCTGTCTCTGGCAGCTGCGCTCATTTCATGTCTTTTGCAGATCTCTTCCAGGCAATTTACATCTTGTTCTCTAAATTCCTAACATCTCACTGCTGGGTTGCTGGGAGGGCCTGTTTTGGAAAAGGAAATCAGAACCCCAGAGAAACATGTGTTTCCATACAGTGCTGAAGGCAACCAGAGTCTCTGGGAGACTGGTGGGAAGATTAAAATGCTGAAAAGATTAAAATGCTGGAATCTGTTGCCTTAGAATCATTCTTCTTGTCTCCAGTGAGCCATCCAGCATCACACGGAATCTCAGCATGACCTGCTGCTGCTCCTTGTGCCCAGAGGGCCGCACAACTCCAGCGGAGGATGTGCTGCCACCATCTTTTGGCAATACACTTCTCCCCGCAGCGCTAAAGGTTTTCATTTTCTTCTGTTTCACCGTCCCAGGTTTCTGGCTTCTCTCTTAACAACCTTTGAAGGTTTTTTTTTTTTCAAAATGGCAGCTGCAAAGGTCATCTCTTTTTCTGTTCCTTGCTTGCTTGGAAACAAGAATCATGCTTTAGAATAGAGATGCAAGGCAGCTTTCCAGAGCATGAAAATCCAGTAACTTAACACACTAGCTCCAGTGTGGAAAAAAACCAAAAAAACCCCAAAACAAAACAAAAAAACCCCTGACCAATAAAGAACTAAAAAAAAAAAAAACCAAAAGAAAGAAAGAAAGAAAACAAACCAAAAAAATTAAACAGAAAGGACTGGAAAATTATGAAACTATGTACTGATTTGACTTTTCTGTACGCTAGATTTTTTTTCCTTAAACATGGTTTTAACTATATTTTAAGTTTTCTATGCTGGATGTAGTTATTGCCAATATATTTCAAAAGACTAGAGGAAGTTCTCTTTAGAAGAGAAGGAAATAGTAATTGAAAAGCTTCAGCATTTTTTTAAATTTACATAATTTTCCTTCATTAATCCACATGGATTATTTTTTGCCCATTCCAGGTCATACTTATGCCATGAAGCATGTAAGTTACCACATAATGTACATTATGTAGGAAAAAAAAGTAATTTACTAGATGTGGTAATTCCTTCATGCAATTCCACTAGGTAAACACTTCAGTAATAGATCACAGATTAAAAGTGCATATTTTATGATAGTTTCCAAGAAATATCATCAGTGAAACACTGTGAGGTAAAGAGTTTGCTTTATCTTAGGCTGTATCTTAGGATACTGTGTGTCTCTGTTTAGAGAAGATGACTTTCAGCATTGTTGTCATATTGTGCACACAAAAGCACAATGGTTCTGGTTATTATCAGTCTTCTTGTATTAGGAAAAAACAATAGTTCTTAATGTTTGAAATAGCTTTTTAACCCAAAAATGATGATAAAGAAAAATGCTGGAGTTATTTTTTTCTGAAAGATGCCATATTTTATTTAACAGAAGAGGTAGAATCTAGTTTTTGCAGCTACAAATTTTATGCAAAAATCTAACTGTGAGCATATCACTCGATGGGAATGTAATGCCACTCATCCAAAAAAAAAAAAAAACCCTCAAAACTGTAAGAAGGACATTGAAAAATGTCATTAAAAAATTCTCTAAAAGAAGAAGTCAAGGCATAGAAAGATTAGACTATGTATTTTTCAATGAACACACATTTTTTTCCGAATTAAATTTATGTGCATTTAAAAAAATTGAAAAGATGTAATTGTCATAGTGTAACCTCATCAAAACGGAACTAAAACTAATCCTAATTTTAGCATTAGTATTTACACAGAAATTGTCTTTGTAACGTATGTTACATTTTGGGACTCTGGGGTAGTGGACTGAGCTCATCTTGATTGATTTAAAAAAAACCAAACACCTCTTTTCTAGCTTCCTAATATTCTCAGCTGTATTTTTTAATTAAGAAAACCAACAACCTCAGCTGATTCTAGATTATGAGCACACAAATTTTGAATAAATAAATATATAAAATAAAGATTTACAATGGCACTAAGAGAATATAAACCAGAAACAAAATCTGAATGTGGGAACAGCAATTCTACATTGAGTTGGAAATTGGTGAAGGCGAGGGGCATCATTGACAAAATTAGAGTAGAAGAAGATATTTTGTTGAAAGATCCAACAAGTACAAAATAATCAAAGTCTATTGACACTCACTGTCCTGTTTTAAGCATTATAAAGTGTTACTTGGAATTAAACTGACTCCATGGGCATGCCACTTTCAGCACACTTTCTGAATATTTTCAGTATCATGGAATTACTGACAGCTAAAATATTGTGGAATTGTCCAATTTAGGCAAATACTGTGCTGAAGATGTTGACCTTTTGAAAATTGATTCCTTCTGCACATTGGGTTTTACTTCCCCTATCTTGTTTTTCCTTTACCAATTATTCATCTTTTATGGCTTCCTACAGCTAAAAGCCGCTGCAATAGGAACATTTATTCAGAATCAGAATGGAGGATCTGGTACTTTTCTGTACATTAAAGGAAAAGAAAGTTCAATTTTCCTTCTGAAAAGCACAAGAAAGGCCATTACGCTAGATGTAAAGACAGAGAGAAAAAGGGGCTGAATTCCCAAAATATTTGATGGCAGAAGAAATAATAGCAATGAATGAGGCCACATAAATGATTCATGAGAGTCATTTTTTTCCTATTGTTACTAAAAAGAGGCTCATTATTACTCAGAAAAAATGCTGTGTTGGTGATGTAAAAAGAAATCAGTATTTGCTATCAATTACTTTCATTAACACTGGGCCTTTGTATACAGTTTTAGAAATATATTTTATAACAATATAATTTTCTAATTTCATCCCTACCGTGCTTTGAGCCTTCTGAGGATCACAAATCTCTTTAATACCCCCACTCTTGCTGATAATAAAAAGTCTTGTGGGTGTAATAACAGCTAAAAATACAATAGTAAATGATTCATATATTACCATTTCAGAGGTCAAAATGGGTAACAGAGACCACAAGCACATAAAATAAACATCCTACTGTAAAACAGAGGCAAGTTGTAGCTTCAGGATGATCACTTTGAAGAGATGTGCCTCCTTTAAGGACATTTTCTTCTTTAGTTTGAAGGCTGTTAGAAATATCTGAACATATGTTCTGAGGCAATGAAATTTCAATGGGATATTATTTCCTTTTAAATCCCAATCTTTAAAACACTGACTTGCAACATGAGACAGCAACAAAAAAGAGTCAAGCTATGAGTGCGTATGTAGCAGAGAGATATAAGGAATAAACAGAGCTAAAACTGCTCTTTTTGATTTTGTAAACAATGTGTCATTAGAAACCAATGAAGACAATAAAGAATGGGATTACTATGCACCCATTTGAGAGATTTCAATCAATATTTAAATAGTTTTTGAGAATTTAATGTAAAACAGGGAGCTTTCTCAAATAAGCAATCAAACCAGCCCATTAAGGCTGTAATCACCATTATGCCTGGGCGTTCCTGTGCTTTAAATAAACTGATTGAGGAAATACTATTGAAGTAGTACCTCTGGCATTTACCTTTCTATTGTTTATGTGTTGTTTTTTTTTGTGTGTGTGTGGTTTTTTTTAATTACTGTATATTATCTTACCTGCTCCTCAGCTTCTAAATATAATAAATTCTTCCAAAATATAGCTAAGAGTAACTGAAGAAAAAAGAAAAAAGAGAAAAAAGAAAAAAGAAAAAAGAAAAAAGAAGAAAGAAAGAAAAAAGAAAAAAGAAAAAAGAAAAAGAAAAAAGAAAAAAGAAAAGAAAAAATACACCAAAACATAACATTCTTGATAAGGCTACAAAGATGTAAAAATGACTATGAGGCAAATGAGGTCAGCCTCACCATTGAAATACAGAGATTGTGCATCTGTGTGAATCATGTCTAATTACTAGTAGACTGTAGAGATTCTGCTGTGAACAATTAGTCTTAATTTACCATAAAAACTTGTTATTGAACCTACAGAAACAGGAGCCAGTATAGCTAGTATAAACCCGCTGTCCATTTATGCCCTGCAGTTGAGACACTAAAAAAAATGGACATCAGAGTAATATGTGCTTTAAAATCATGCTGTGCCTAAAAACTTAACAGATGAGGTTCAATGTTTCTGTATAAACTCCAGAATAGCATTGCAGACATTTGATGAAAGGGGGGGAAGGAAACCCAAGAAATCTTTGCCTCTTTCAGAAAAGGCAGAAAATTTAAGCAACTTTATTTTGATTAATCAGATGAAAGAAAACACTTGCAGGCAGAGAGACTGATATAGGTTATACCCTCACATGTTCCATGGAACATTTTGTACTGCTCTGTCATGAACAATTTTATAGCTCGACAACAAGGGATCCAGCTGGTTTTATAGATTATCTGTAAGAAGGAGAAATGCAAACCACAGTGAAAATAAAAGGATTCTACAGTATTCATTTTTTTTTTTTTTTCTGTGAGGGATGTGTTTTACCTGCTTTTTTTTTAAGGCAGTGGATATACTGGGGAAGAAGGATGAAAATAAATCAATAGATGGAAATCTTGCTTTGAAAGTAGCAAATAGAAGCAAAAACTATGTACTGTTATAATGCTAATGGAAATGGTAAGCAGGTTTCAAAGCAGGAGAGAAATGCAAATTTGACATCTTACATAACTTCCTACTTTGCACATTAATATTAAAACTGTATGACTGTGATGCAAACTACAACTACTGCTGGGAAGAGGCACTTCCTGTCAGGGATAAGTATATTGCAAAACCCCCTTATTTTCTGCTCAAAACTTCAACCTTCACACCATAAAATATTCTAGTCACTGTACTGTCCTGATGAATTCTCAGTTTGGATGAAAATGGTCTTCCCTGCAAGTCTTCAGTTCAGAGAGATTGAAATACATTTACATTTGCCTAAATTGCTGAACCACTGAAATTGGGGGTCTAACAGCTACTTTTCCCACTATATATGCTGAAAATTTCCCAATCAATGTATTGTCCTACCTTGATACCTTGACCCCTAAAATTTTGGGATAGCTCAAATATATATTTGAAGTGAATATCAATTAAACATGGAGAAACAAATTAAAGATGAATGAGAAGTCACAGAAACTTTGACTACAACTGGAGATCACAGAAAAGTTTCAAATTAAAAAAAAAAAAAAATAGAAGGGGTGATTATAGAAAGGATACAGTGAAGCAATTATCACCAATTTTAGCTGACAACTGACCTGCGGCCTACCATTTTAAACACACTACTTATTAGGTTTCAGACTTCCACAGAACCAAGAAGTCAGGTAAATGTCAGGTTTAGTGCCTTGGAACCAGGTGCTCAGCTTTGTGTAACAGTAATCCAATGCACAATGCAAAAAATGTGACAGTCGCCCTCTTAAAGGTTCACTATTGGCACTGAAATGTCACTGCTGGGAAAAGCTTGGAATGATGGAATATCCTGAGTTGGAAGGGACCCACTCAGTTCATCAAATCCAAATCCTGACCCTGAACAGGGCAGCCCCAAGAATTACACCATGTGCCTGAGAGCATTGTCCAAAACTTGCTAGGAATATTTTTCCATAAAAAGTAATAAAAAAAAGTTTCATGTAACAATTAACAATATTTTGCAAGATGTGCTAGCCAGAAAATGTGGTTCGGTTGCTTTATCTTTCCATACTCTCTCTGCTAGGGCTGCCTGTTCCAGGAAACACAATAATGTTTCCATTTGTTAATGGAAGACCTCTAATTACATTTCAAGTAATTGGAGCAACTAAAGAAGGTATACTTCTAATGGAATCTCTTACTTTGGATAAACAAAGTCAAACAGCGTAAGCTTGCCGGAGAGGGGAGAAACAAATTTTTGTTTCTATAGCCAGTCCTTCATTAGAAGCAGCAGTAGTTTTTAATGAACTCAAATCTAATCCTTTGTCTTGAAAACAATGAAGCTCATAGTTCTAGATCCTGTGACTCAAATGTCCCAAGTAGTATTGATTCATAAGGCCATTAAGAACCTGAGTCCCTTAATGGAGTAAATGGCATCTTTAATAGGATATCTCCTGTGTGTCTTACCAGAAAATACTTGTGTAATGGCCCAAGTTATGCTGGACATAAGGGTCTGGATAATTAAATATTGCATTAGGGCATAAATATGTAACACAATTCCAAGAATTGACAGTCATGTCCACTCCCATTCCTCACCCCTCAATTACTAGAAATTGTTAATGCTATTGCAGATATAGTTGAAAAGAAGAAGTATATGGACATGACTGTTACTTATACCATCCTTGAGCATAATTTGTAATGTTATGCATCAGTATTCAACATCTACAGAATTGAACTTGGAAAACGAGCAGGTTTTGTGAAGAGATAGAAAGCTGATCAAAAGGAAGCAAAAAAGTAGAAAGTAGAAATTGAAGGTGGTGATTCCATTTACAGCTTTAGGTAACATACTGCACAGGTGTAAAAGGTAAGTGTCAGGAATTAGCTTTTATTGTTCATTTGACAGAAGAAGGAATTCGGAAATGGGAAGAAGTGGCAATTGTGAATAATGTAGTCAGCATCAGAGACAGCTTGCAAGCTAATGGTAGACAAAGCATTGCATAGCAAGACCAGTTTAAAGTTTATGACTGAAAAAAAAAAAAAAAGAATGAATTTGCAACTGAAGAAAAGACCAGATACTGAACTAATGCCAGGGAGGATTTTTTTTAACTATTATTTAAAATCATACTAATATATTTTCTATTCAAGCTGTAATATAAATTTAGTAAGCCTAATTCAACAATAGGAAAGCAAAAGGAAGTACTGCTTTAGCTATTGAACTTAGAAAAATATTTAAAACACCTAAAACCTCAGTTAGAAATCTCAGATCTGAACGGCAATATCCAACCAAAATTGTTGCTTTAAACAAAAGCTACAAATTCAAGATGTTTCCTCTACACTAGTCTACCAGGTAAGTTAATCAGTTTACTAGTTAGAACTGCTAATTCATTCTTTCAGAGGATCTGGGCAAGAGAATCACCAAAATCTTGACACAGTTTACTATTCTGAAATAACCTGAGAACACGTTAAGACAGAATTTAATGGTCAATTGTTTGTTCACACTCTGATAACCATCATTATCATAATACTAAACACTAAAAAAAGCAATTCATTTTGAATAGCTCTTAAGTCATGACCATAAGTGACAGCAGTAGGATCACCTATGAAATCAGTTAAAGAAAAACTCATGCTGTGTAAGATAATAACCTTTATGAAAAATTCAACTGATGCCAGTGGAATTATTTGCAGAGTAAGATATACATGACAGAATATAGCCTTTCATAGAAACTTGAATAAAATTTAAAAATTTTGCCTTTTTCCCACAAGAAAAAAAAAAATCAAACCCAAGATAACACAAGGAAAAAACCTTAGGTGCTTTTATTACTAGAACTAGAAATTATAATAAAAACATAATTTATTTTATATACCAGAATAATACAACTTAGTGATAATCATGACTACTAAAAGAGCAAGGCAATAGGAACTTTAAAAAATTAACCAATGTTTGCTTGAGTTCTGCTCTGAGGAAAAAGAAATCCTGTGCGTTCAAGGAAAATGAGGCAAGCCTGCTCTTCCAAGAAGAAAAATGACCAGCAATCTCTACAGAAAACCACAGAACATGTGGCTGAACATCTAAATGGTATCCTTGTAGTCATGGATAATTGCCAGAAAATGATGATTATATAAAAATCAGCATATCATTCCAAGCAAAATGCAGGCCAACTTTGTCTCAAGACACTTCAGTCCTCATTTCCCCAACCTCCAGCTTATCTTTCAGAAGCATCCTTTTTGCAGCAGCAAGTAGAGAGATGAGGAATGTATATGTTACACTTCTGAAAGCACTGGGAATCTCCTGGGAAAAAAATCTGCTCTCATGAGCCATCTCCAAAGAGCAAGATACTTTGTCTAAACTTCAGTGGTTTAATTAGGTTAATTTAAGTTTTAAATCTTAAGTCAAAGGTTCATTCCCAGCTGTGAAATGTTTTTCCCAACCCCCACTGAAAAAATTCAAGTTGCTGCTTACTAAAAGCAACATTTGTTCCTATCCAAGCACTGCTGTGGCAGACTGTGAGAAATTACAGGATACAAGTGGGAATTAATATTGCAATTAAAGGTTTTGAGTTTTGAAAAAGATTAAATAAACAGATTTAATCCACATTTTTCTTAATTGAAAACAATTAAAAAGCAGAAACAAAAATTAAGGCAAACAATCTACAAAATTAAGAACTGATGGTAGTAAGAATTTGTCTCTCAAAGGGGACCAAGTACATCAAGAAAATTACTTTAAAGAGTGAATTGAAAAACAAAATAGATAAATTAGCAGATGGAGATGTGGGATAGAAGCAGAAAGAAACTGGGAACAAAAATAACTCATATTTAGTTTGTTTTAGATGCAATAACTTAGGTCATAGTTTTGTTGCTTTTATATCGGGCAAGGAAGTACTGTGCTCACTTTAAGTAGGACAAATAGAGTGAATAAATGGACTGTAGAGCCTGCGATAAAGAAGTAACAATTTGTTGTCTGGTTGATGTTTTGCACCCCTGAGAGTAGCTTGATTTTATATTTGTACCAAAAATCACTTGTGTGGGGAGCATTGGAAGGAAGAACAGTCGTGGGGCAAATTCTAGGCAGAAGAATAGGAACTGGTTGAGACCATCACTGAAAACTCAGAAGAAAATATAGTGTTCAATCAACCTGGCAGTCAAGCACAACTGTGTAAGGCCAGGGAAGGAATTGTATTCCAGGGAGACAAAAGCCTCTCTGACTCCTACCACAGAAGTAAAGGGAATGACAATTTATTACTAACCAAACTGATTGCAAAATTGAGGTGTAGTAGAAATGTCACCAAAAGGAGTTTCCATCTTCATATCTTCTTCCACTTTTAGAATTCTCTTACTGTCTCTATTTTGTCATCCCACTATTGAGGTTATTTGCTAACTGTAATGGGGAGTCTGAGCAACAGTGATGCCTGATGTGTTCGCCCAGCCCATAACACACTGAAAGAGTTTACCAGAACAGCAGTGTAATAATCCCTTCAGGTGTCTGATTTGAGTAAACCTGATTAAAAACTGGCACATACATTGCATAAAATCCTTAGCAGTGATGAGGTTCGTATTATGTCAGGTATGAGAAATAATGAGGCACAAATTCGCACAAACTTCAGACTCAACCATGTAATATCTTCCCGGGTAGAAAGTTAGAGGTAAGACAGATAACCAAGAATGCTGGCCCAGATGGGATGCTGGGAACAGGTTCAGAGGAGAGCTACAGAACACAGGATCTGTTAAGCAGTGGAGAAAAAGGACAGATTCTGTTAACAAGATGGTAGGAGGAAGAGCAGCAGTATTGGGAAATGATATTCACTGAAAAGTCCAGTTGTCTTTCCTCTTTCATGTCTCTCATAGTCTATGAACATCTGTGCTGATTTGAAATCATGTTGATTTAACAATGAATCTTAAACACAAATAATTCTGCTAAATGAATTAAAATCATGGAATGGTTTGGGTTGGAAGGTACCTTCTGAGCTCACCTAGTCCTACCCTCTTGTCAGGGGCAGGGACACCTTCCATTAGACCCGGTTACTCAAAGCCCCATCGGACCTGGCCTTGGAAAACTTGAAATGATGGGACATCAGCAACTTCTCTGTACAACCTGGGCCAACATCTCACCATCCTTATGCTAATTAATTTCTTCCTTAAGTCCCATTTATGCCTATTCTCGTTCAGCTTAAAATCATTGCTCTTTGTCCTGTCATCATGCACCTTGGTAAAAGTCTCTTTGTCCCTTCACATATTCAAAGGTAACTTATATACTTCAGTTATACAACCATACTGTCTCACCAATGATTTCCTTCAAATAATGCTCCACAGTCTCTCCAAACTTCACTTATAGAAAATTGAGCTTGTGAGGATCAATTTTTCACGGGAAAATAGTACAGTGACATATTCTTTTTTAGCATTTTTGATTAATGCTAAGAGTTCTAAAGAGGCCTGATATGCATTTCTGGTGTTTATGAGTTCTCTTGGTTATTTCTTTTCTCTTTAAATCCCTGATTCTATTAGCATCCATAATTATACACTGTCATCAGGCTTTTCTGCCTTTCCAAATATTGTTCTCTAAAAACAGCATTAAAATACTTATACTGTTGATTTTTTTGTTTGTTTTATGGCAGAAAATATCTGAGAAAGCTTTTAGCTTTGCTCTGCCTGCAGACTGACTTTCACTTAGAAGGAAAGTTTAAGATATATTTCAAAGTTTTAATTACAATCAATAGTTTTCCATTTTACCTACAGTCATAAGAACAGGAGATAATGGCTACCTTAATTTTTCAATAAAATGTAGCAATGACATATGCATACATAAATGTATAAGATATACAAATGCTAGAAATACTAATTTATCTGATTTTTTTTCTCCAGTAGAGAACTACAATCTGTTGAAATTGAAGACTGAAATCAGGATTGGGAAAAGGACACATGGACCCATCTTTCCTCCGGGGAGCAGAGGGAAAAATCCCTTGTCAGTACCTGAGTTTGGTAAATTACTCCGATTCATTCTTAGGTTTTACAATGCAAAGTTTCTGCTCCTCTTTCCACCTACTGAACCCCATTCATAATCATGGCTTAATCCTCTTTAAAAGTCTGAAAAATAGCATGACTAAGAAAAGCCTTTTCAATGGCTGGATTGTAACTCTCAAGGACTCATCTGTTTCAGACCTTTTCTTTTGGAAACTTCCTTTTGTCAAGGTCTCTCAGCAGAAATCTGGCAACAGAGTTCCTACCAATGAAGTCTTGAAAAATGCCAAAAAGATTCAAAACGCAAACACATTCAAAATACTGGCATATAAATTATTATTTTTAAAGCATAAAAAATTTCATGGTAACTTCTAATGAACTTTTACAACAAATTACAGTACAAAATGCCACCATGAAGTCATTGCTTGTGATCAGGCTGAATTTAGTGGGAAGTTTACTCTTAAGGCAGCCTAAAATCTCTGATGCTTTTCTAAGTGTCCATGTTGTTAGGAAGAAAAAAAAAAAAAAAAATTCTTATTTCTCCCTGCCATAGAGCCTTAATTTCAATAATAATTCTAGAATTCCCTAGATCAAAACTCCTAGACTGTTCTGTAAGATGGAATGTAGTGTTATTACACTTCAGATGCAGTCACTGTTGCTATAATTTGGAAGTCAGATTATATGGTGTGTATCCTGATAGAAAAGAAGGAACATTCCCTTGCAAAAGATAATACATTTCCTGAAATATTTATCTTTATATCATACTTAGAGAGATACAGAAACGAGCGTGGTGTATCCAAATCTCAATTAGACAGGCAGAGTTTGTTTTATTCTGTGACTGAGTATTTCAATAATGCAAAGCAAATAAACTAAAAGGCAAACTCTGAAAATGCCTACCCTAGTCCTGCTAGATTTCCCGGCGACCTTGCAAATGTCCACATGAACCCTCACATCTAGCTAGACTGAAAAAGACTCCAACTTGCTGGAGTTTGGGAAGAATAGGCTGCAAAATTAAGTCAAATTTCCTTCCATCACAATGGAAAATATGTAACTGCCAAACTGCACCTCTCAGACAAGGCCCTACCACAAACTATTCCAGTGAAGAAGGAAGAGCTGATTCTTAACTCTTTACCATATTGTGAGGAGGAGAGAAAGGCTGACTAAAACAGCCTTTTCAAGAACACTAATGAGATTTACACAGTTTTACACTTCCACATGTGCCAGTAGGTTTTGGAAATTCGTGTTGCTAAAGCAGCTGGTGCAGAAAGCATGAGGGAATTGTTGTCAGCTGAAAATCATCTGATATAAAAGGTTCAGGAACACTGAGAGGGACAGACTGACCTACAGCTGCTCTGAAGTTAATGTCCGGTTACTCCCAGGCCTCAATCTGTCATCACCCACACCATGTGTTATTGTATATATACCCTTTGTTTTGCCATTTTGCCTACTTGTCGACAAAATCGAAACATCTATCCAAGATTCCTCACCCATGAAACTGCTAATTGGACAAGGCAAGGAAACTGTCCCAGGTTTGGCTCTTTCCACAACACATAACCCTCAGAAACTGCCTGATCAGGTTCTACAATTTCAGGTACTTCCACGTGCCATGATACTACCCTTAAGCACATACGACACATGCTATAAAACAGCGCTCTGCTGAGCTGCAGCACGGTCCTCATGTTGTTTCACACAGTGTGAAAAGAAAAGAAAACAAAACAAAATAAAAAGGCACACAGAGTTTAAAGCTTTCCTTGAGGCTGAGAAATGGGGACTTAAACAACACTGCCCTACCTGGATGCAATTAGCAGTTTCTGTCTTGCCACAGATTGGCAATCAAAATGTACAATATTAAAAGGCCACAGTCACATCAGACACCAATGTTATAGAGATAGCCTGTCATTTTAGGAATCAAAACTGCTTTTTTTTCAGCATACTTATTCAGTGGTGGTTAAATCTTTTCAGTCTGCCTCAGGGCTATCAGAGTGCCTGCACTATTTTATGTCCTTCATCAGAAAATGATTTCCGTAGTTAACACAGTCTTGCAGTAGTTAAGACTAATAAAGAAAAACAATAGTTAAGGTCCAGAACAGAGGAATTTTTGTGGAAAACTGCAGAATTTTATTCTATTCAAAAGAAATTTACCTTGATTTTGATGTTTTTTCCAGTGAGGTTGTTGTAGCAGTGTCATCACAGTACCATAAATCCCGGTGCTGCCTGGGTTGGGTGGGTTGGACCCCTTAGTCAAACCCAACTGGGATGAATTCTGGCTGTTCCACACATCCTTGGCAGCAATTCCAGCCATTCCTTCCTTAGTTCACACAGGTGGGATGGGGCAGGTTAATCCTCAAACCATCTATTAAATCTTCCCTTTTACAGTAGGTCAGAACCAGTGGGGAAAAATCCCATCCTCAGCAAGTTTAGACAGTTCTGTAAAAACCAAAATTTGGTTTGATTGCTCAAAGATCCATCATACTGAAAATGAAACAATTATGTTGTTTACATTATTTTTAAATTAGAAGGGAAAATATAATTAATGCTTAATTATTTTCTAATGTCTTCATTGACTTTAGAAATTTTAGTGTCAAACGGAAAGAACTATGTCCACAATATTTGTTTGCAACAATGACAATATTATAGACCCTCCTTTGATTATTTTGCTTAAAGAAAATTTTAATATGTGCATATTAAATTGCTTTTTGATTTTGTTTATTTCCTATTGAAAAATGCCTGGCTTGGTCAGCTGGAGATGCCAGATTGGCTGACTTTTAAAGCATCTAGATATGTAAAGAGAAAATTCCGTGCTGATCCTTGGAATAATAAAAAAAAAACTACCTAAAAAAACCCCTCAATAAAGGATGAGAAACAATAGTAATATTTTGCATGAAAAAGCCAGATTCTTTCTTTCACACACTGAAAATAATTATCATTTAAACCAGAAAATACTGTATCAGTTAATAGTTTAGAGCAAAAATCTACAGAAGGAAGGAAATTCTGAAATAATTAGTTTTAATAAGTTAAAACACCCAGAGACAAGAAATTGCACAAAAAACTATCTCCCTGGGGATACTTCTATTAATTTTAGCTTTTGTTGAGAATTCAGTGAACAGAATTTTCTTATATAGTTTCTTCAGTTTCAGCTGATCTACACAGAAATTTTTATATGTATTCTAAAATGGAGCTACTTGAACAAAACAACATATTGGTGCTATCATAGTTTCTCATGACTCTGCCATCCCATGACCAGAATGAAGTAAGAAAACAACTAAAATGTCAAGTGCTTATTGCCTGAAACTTCCATGGGAATTAGCAGCCCTGAATTTTTCAATAAATCCTTTAAAGAGTATGAAATGTATACCCAAACACAAACAAACACATTTCTAATAACTCTGCACAAGTTAGGCAAAATTCTTTTAAGTTCTTCTGGTAACTTATATGAATAAACTGATTTTTAAAATAAAAGAATGAAGAGGCAATGAGACTGAGAAAATGGAAAAGAAAAACCTATATGCATCTTCTTCTAAACCTTGGAGTTATATAGCATTTTAAATAATCATTCAAACACATGGGAAGGAGTTTCTCTATTCTAATGTACTGAAAAAAGTCTAACTGTAACTAGGTAATATAAATTCCTATTGCAATGATACTGGAGTATGATGATTTTCTTCCTGATTTTGTATAAATAATAAAGGACTGCTATGAGAGACAGTTTTCTTGCAACTAGCTCAAGCAAGAATAGTAAATAACACTATCTAATCTGGAGAGAAATATTTCTGTTCTGAGTAGGTGTTTAAATTTTTTTTAAAGATCAGTTTGCTTTTATTATAGGATTCAATTTTTGTACATTTTTTTTAACATATTACTTCTTGGAAGACCAGAAAAAAACCCCTGATTTATATTTATAAGTCTTTCATCTGCACTAAAATCCACAGACACAAAGTTGTTATGCTTTTTGACTGAGGCACGTTTTAAATCAGTTTATTCTGAATCTTAGCAGACAACGATTTATCAAGCAACACAGTGGAGCTGTTATAATCTGCAACTGCGCTGACAAACTCTGTACTGCAAAATAAAACTCAATTATCTAATGTTTCCCAATTAAATTAAGATACTTATTATCATGGTGAAAAATACAGCAAACACACCCAGATAATTTCTTCTGATTACAAGCTCCAGCTCAGTTCCACCTACCAGCTGGTTGGTCCCAAGCAAATCCCTTGTGTTTTACCTTGAGTATATGTGAAAAAAATGCATGTTTTCAACTGAACTAGCTTCTTCAAACTAGAGAAACATGAGGCCACACACACATCCTCACCTCACAAATGGTTCCACTGCTAAATTAGGAAGAAAAATATTACATTAAATCATCCTATGGTAGAAACCTAGTGAAGATAAAGCAGTTTTACTTTAATTTGAGGACTACAGGCAATGTAGTTTCATTCTAAGCATTTAACATAAAACTACAAGGATTGGTCTTAACCAGCGTTTGGCATGAACTGGATGTCTGAGTTTTTATGGGAATAAAATACAACTTCACTGAGTGGCCAATATCCTTAATGTGTTTAATTTTAGCTAGTTGTCCAATAAATAAGCCTCCAAAAAAAACATGATGGAGGAGAGAAAAAGGATACACTTTATTTGAGGCTTGACTATGGGCAACACGGGGCAACATTATTAGCGCAGGTTTATATGTCAGCACTTACCAGGAGAGTGTTTACACTGATAAGGGCCTGCACCAGAGGGGGAGAGGGGCTTCCTGTCTGTGTGAAGGAAAAAGAAGACATCAGTTCTGACGATCTGGCAGGAAAAGAGCTGCTTGTGCGTAATTCGTTCTTCCCATTTTCAAAGAAAAGATGAGCCGAGTACATTCAAGTCATGAACTGTGAGTGTTCAGACACATTTCATGGGCCACAGGAAAGTGATGATCCTGCCACTGACCCTCAAACTGCCCCTAAATTCCTCCAGCAAAGCTCTGGTTCCTGTGTGTAACCAAAGGTACCCATCACGCACAAAATTGTCAGCCCGTTTCCAAACTATCTCTGCGATAACAAAGGCAAGCAGAGTGTTGATCTGATTCCAGGATGAGCTGTTTGAAGCCTCTAAATTTTGCCTACCTCCCAAAAACAGGCATATGGCAACCTGAATATTTAAGTGTATGCATTTCCTGTAAGCTTTTCCTAAAGAAGAAGAAGAAAAAAAGTTTTAGCATGATTTATTCATCTATTTACAGATTGTGTCATTGAAGTACCTGACTCCTGGTGAGTGATTTGGCAATCCACATTATCAAAACTTTCCTTAGCAACATTGAACAGCACACTTATATTCCTTAAGACAGTCTTCTTCCCTCCTGGCCTACTTCCTGCAGAGTCTAAACAGGTATAACCATTCAGATGGCAGATGAAACTATATCTTTATAAATAAACAAATAGAATATCTTGCAAAATTCTAATATTATTTATAGGGGCCAGGCAATAAATCATATTTGAAATTATTTCTGGTCATTAAAAATTTGTCATGGAAAATATAAAGGTATAAGATTTCTAAATACTTAGGTGTAGCAGCTTAATTCACTAAGAAACAAGTATAACATATATATATTACAAATATATATAACAAATATATATTATTTTTTTTTCTATTAACAGCAATGTAGCCAGAAAATTAAAAGATTAAGTAAATGACAAGAAAGTTGAAGTATTTGGGTCTCCCAGTGATCTCTAGCTGGATACTCATCTGGGAGGCTTATGTTCTACAGCCTGAGACATGAAAGAATATGCTTTTTTTGTTCTTGTTTCTGCAGCTTGGGGTTGTCTTCCTTTGCTTGTACTTTTGGTACTAAAATGCTGCTTCTATTTCTCAGCAAAACCACCTGCCTGTCTCACTAAACAGATGTTCTCCATAGAATAGGAGATTAATGACTTCTCTGACCTCACTATTGAATGCAAATATTATTGTCAACGTTAATGGGAGCTAAATGACAAGTTCATTTCTGATGTCATTATGGAGAAGGATGAAAACCCCAAAAATTTGCTTTCAGACCCTGTGGCCACATTCACAGATGCACCCCTACTCAAACATGTCCCTTGATCACCCCATCATTCTTTTTGATCTATATAAGAAAGCTTCTGTGGAAGGATCTACACTCTTATTCAGATTTCTTCAAAGAAACATTGGCACTGTCCCCAGTCCTCTTTTGCCAATTTTTTAAACATCATTAAGGAAAAGTTCCAGTGAGGAGGAGAATTTTTCTGTTTCCCGTGATAATTTTGATGACATCAATCATTTAAAATAAGGTCCACTACTTAAACACAGACCATGGTATTACAAAGAACCCCACAATTAGCAACCAGAAAACCTAATTTTGGGAGTACACAAAATCTCACTGACCCTGTTAAACCCAGAACACGTGCTTGTCACTACCCATAGTTATTTTAAGCTTAGTGAATGAGTTATGTTAATACCTAGGCCACTCTATCATGCTAGAACAATACATAGGATTCAGCCCAGAATCACGCGAAAATCTTTCTGTTTCTCTGTCCCTTTACCATTTCTGTGTGTGCATGTAATGTCTTCTTCTAGTCCCCTTTCTTTCCCTAGGAAGGATTTAATGTCAAGAAGTCCTGAGCAAGAACACATCCAAAGACTGGCCCTTGCTGAAAGTGCATAAACTTGCAGACAAAGACTCTAAGCTTGTACAATCAGAAACCTTTTAATTAATACAATTTTAGGTTCTTTCTCTGTGTCATCAGTAGATGGTTTACTTGTTGTTATAATGTATAGCAATCTGAGTCAAAGTAATTAACAGCATATAAATTATTAAGTACTTAAGTGAATTGTCAGCATTTTCCATCCTTAATGTTTTTTGGTGAAAAATTGAACAGCTGACTTGTAATTAATGATATCAACTATGAAATATCAGATTTATGTGGTTAAATAGCATTTTATTCTTTAAAATACCACAGCTGAGGTAATTTAGCCATAGTTTTAATTTATTAATAGAATTTTAGCTCTGCAATAGTGTGTGACAATAATCCTTGCTATTTTCTTATTTAAATAAGCAACATTTTTTTATAATCATGACCAAAGTATCCTAATTTTTTATTCCTCAATTTACTTTCCATTATAACTGAGATGATGAGCACTTACACTCACAGGCATATTACTAAATAACAGAACAAGTTTTTAACAGACACATATTGCAGAGGTTTCTTTTCTAGATCTACTACACATTGATTCTTATTTATTTCTCCTGAGTACTGCTGCATACAACAGAGGAAGATGACTTAGGGCATAATTCCTACACCCTTAGCAATATTATGGCCCAGAGAAGTTCAGGATATGTGCATTGAGGATACATTATACTCAGAGGTGTTTTGTGAAGGAGGAAAATAATTTCATTACGTGGAGTTTTTCTTCTGACCAGATTTGCTTGAGAACTGATATCAGAACAGTAATTATACAGAGAAAAAACAGCGTGTGTCCTTGACTTATTTTCTAAATGGGGTATCTGACACCAACTATATATCTAATGGAAAATGAAGGCCTAGTAATTAGGTTTTGATTTCAGTTTTAATCTGTCATTTAATCAGACAGCTCCTCTAAATTGTACAGTGAATTTTGAAGCTTGACGTCAATTTTATCTTGCATTCACAGCTGAAAAGGAACTTTGTTCAGTATGCTGTGATAAAAAAGAATGGATAAATGGATTATAGATAAATATATATAGGCAGTGATTATAGACATAGATACAGTATATTTTTGGGCACAGGTAACAAATATTGTTATCCCTAACTCATTTTGTCAATTTTAAAACTTTTGTCAGTCATTGTGTGCCTGTGCTACAGAGTAGCCACTGCTGAGGCATCGTTTAGGCTCTTTAATGACTAATAAAGAACATATTACAAGTATGCAAAGGGTTAAAGTTGGTTTTAGTTGGGGGAATCAGCATGTCTACCATGTCTCATTAATCAGGCTTCTTAAGTATGATAAATTTCTCCTGTTCAAGGGCCCAAATGACTACACCACAACAGCAGTATTCTCCTATGACAGGAACCTAGACATAGACATATTTTGATTTTTACAGCTGTAATAGTCTTCCTTATTCACACTGCTGTCCACAGTTTCCTATGAGTAGTAACATATATTTTTTTTTTTTTTTCCCCCACTATGTTGGAGTCCAGAGCATGTGGAAAACCCCTCAAACTGCCCTGGGGTATCCGAGACCCTGGCTGGGACCCCAGAAAATCACTGGCTTTGACCTTAGTCCATGGGAAAAACTTCCAACACTCATAGATGAACTAAAAACAACAAAGATCTGAAATAGATAGTAGTTTAGTTTGTCACAGGGTGAAAATTTGTAGTTTTGGGTTTTTAGTAGGGAAGTAGATCAGAGCAAGATGGAGAATTTTGGGCATTGTCTCATCTTCTTCTTCTTCTTCGTCTACTCCATTTTCAGCTGTGACAGGGGCACAGAGACATTGGTAGAATGAATTTGAGGTAGAAATTGCGTGTTTAGAATAGGTGACAATAATTGGCACAAAACTGTAAATATAGTACGTTTTTAGAGTTAATTGGATTAGAAATCTTTAAAAATGACCTTGGACTTTCCATCCATGTTCCTGTAGCTGCATTTCTTCAGTGCACTGAGACTGCTGTGAGGCCTTGAGATAAGAAATAGAATAAACACCTTTAAAGACCGAGCCACAGTTTCCATCTCATCTTTTCAACCCTGGTACAGGACTCTGAAAGACAGAAAACCTCTAATTAAAGGAATATCAGGGTAAAAATCCTGTCACCACTACAGATTGATCTTGTCTTATCAGTTCATTTATTAATCATTGAAATATCCTTCCGGTGCAGCAGCGTACGCACCCGCACCCATAGAGGGGGCCCCAAAAGGTATTTACAGCGCTGCAGCGTCTACAGCTGCTGCTCTGAAAAGGGATCAGCGGCTGCAGCTCAGATGCCCTTGCAGGAGGTGTGGAAGCAGAGCGATCCCAGCAGCTCCTAGTGTGCCACTGGACCTGTGCACCCCGGACCCGGCCGCTGAAATCGTGCATGCAGTTGGTTTGGAGCCCCCAGGGCAGCAGCGTGGTTAGGGGGCATTTCGGGTATTAATTATGAACAGCTTCTGTTGTGCACAGTTGCGCTGCTGAGAATTTGGGATTATACAAGCCAGACAGGTCTAGCAGAAGCAGTGTTTTACATTGTGCATATTTAGCACATTTCATCAGTGTTTTAGTTAGCATTATCTTAAGGACTATTCAAATTCAGCAGAAGTAGAGAAAAAAAACAAAAACAAAAACAAAACCAGGATACCTAGAAAGTTTTGGCAAGCAAATCTCTCAGTCTCTCTCTCACATTTAACCTCAGTAATTCCTGTCAAAACCTAAATCCTTGAAGCCTCTCTCTTGCACTAAGCTTTATATGAATTCATAGAATGCTTCATATATTCACAGAAATTAGACATGAAAACGACTATGACAACTTGTCCTTCCTCTGCTACTGAAATACAGTCCAAGGTTCAATGACAACGTCTGACCAAATAGGAATGGTCCTGTTGAGAAAAAACGTTGCTGTTTAAGGACCTGAAATACATTTATGACATTCATAGGGGAGTTTAAGTTCAGAATAACTGCAGTTTGGAAGCTCATGCACATTAATGCTTGGAGCAAATAGGCATATTCCCGGAGCATGGCTTCTGGCTCACTTTAACCCAAAAGGAATCTCATTTGCATGCCATCAGGCTGCTATGTGATGAAAGCAGTGCACAGAAGGAAGGAGAGTAAGGAGATGAGCTTCAGATCCTATGCTAATACCGGCATACCTGGTGAAACATTTAGATGGGCTGAGCTGGAATGTAGGACACCCAAACTGTAATAAAGTTGCTGTTTGCTTTCCTCTTGACAGCCGATGTTCTTGGTATCATCCTCTCCATCTGTGGCTCATCCCACACACTTCCTGCTGTACAGTGTTTTGGAGTTTGAGATATTCACAGCCACATTCCCACAGACAGCATCACATACCTGAGATTTACACTAGAAACGGGGTGGGGAGGGGATGGACAGCCTGTGTTTTCACTGCTTCGTCCCTGGCAACACACACACTACAGCTGATCCATTCTCAAAAGCTTCAAGGGCAGACTTTGGGCCAATGAAACAATCATTTCTGCACATGATTTCAAGGCACAATTCAGTGAAAAGTCAACATGTGACACCAGCAATGGTTCTTTTTCTTTCCCTCCATTATAGTAATTACCATTACAAACATCTCTATCTCTCTTCCAGGATCATTGATTCTGTTGTTTTAAAACTGTTACTTGTTGATTCTCACAAGGATTTTAGACACTGTATTTAAAACCATGTTACCACAGAAATTCAAGATATTTACTAACAATTACCTCAGAAACTCAAAAAATATTTAATCACTAAAATTTCACTTACTGCAAATTTCCTTTGTATTTCCACTTTTCTTACTTAGCTATGGTTTTATTTAATTTGGCATCTTTAATGGCTAATTATTTGATTTCTAGTCAGGGGAGTGACTAATTACAAAAATACACAGAGGAGAAAAATATATGGACTATGTTTTGTAAGCTTGAAAGAGCGGTTTTCAAACAAAATAAAGATGCATCCTCTGAATTATTTTCCAGATTGTTTACTGGCACTCTCAGTAAACTATATTTGTTTAGGTCAATATTTTGTATTCATCGGGATATTCATAGAAACAAAAATCTTAGAGGGTGTCTCCTGTCTGAAAGAGAAATCTGTTTGTTTTGCTGTACAACAAGAGCTTGCTTAAATTTTTAAACAGAACTACTGATAGTCAAAAGGAAAACAACTAGGGAAGGGTATTAGCCAAAATATCTGTCAGCTAAACAGAACTTGTAAATCCAGTCAAACAACTAAAGGGCATTGCACTGTCAAATCATCAGATTGCAGATCCCTGCCCTGTGGTTTGCTGTCTTTTAGAGAAGGATGCAAACTGTTTAGCTCTCCCAAACCCTCCCCCCTTCCATCTGCCTACTGACCCATGCATCTGCCTTAGCATTCGCATTTCGCTCCACTGGAAATTTCATGCCTGCCTTGATAGAAGGAAGTAAAACGTTGCAGTGACAGCAGCTTCAATGGGACTAAGCAAAGAATGATGGAGAAGACTAAATGTGTTATATCCATGGGTAGCTGAGAATTGGATAAGAAAACTTTGTGAATCGCTGTGCACCAGAACTGTCAGAACAGAATGTTTTAGGGGGAAAATGAAAAAGACACGAAACCCCCAAACCCAAAACTGTAGTTTAGATGACCATTAGGAAGTGAAGGAAATATATGTAAAGAACATGCACTGCACAGAAATGTAAGTGCTCAAATGCCGAATGCAACCATAAGTGCTTAATCTGCTAAAAATCATATTAAATTCTACTGAGACCAGTTTATAATAAAAGTCTTGTCTGTTCTTGACCATCATTTTCCTCACCCTGGCATTTAGTAAAAATGCAGTCTAGAAGGTAATTGAGCATGCTTTCTTCCTCTGGGGCCTGTAAGTTTATTTACAAAGGAATATTTAAAACAGTAACAATGTGATGGATCTCTACAGAATAATTTCCTTAAATATTCATGGAGGTAATCTTCTGAAGGGGCACACACTGGTTGATAAGCTTCCACAGGATTCACTGAGGCAGGATACCCTGTAGACATGGTAAGCAAAAAGAAATTGCAAGCCATTATACTTCACTAGAGTGCAAAATAAGTTTAGCCTCAATAAAAAAGAACTTTCTCAGGAAAATCAGTGCAGCAAAAAATGCTATTTCAGGTAACATTTTGCCCAGTTAATAAAACTTTAGATGACATGGAAGACACTGCCTGTGATAGTCTGTGTTACAGCCTCTGTATTTTCTTGCACATAATATTTCTGTTTTGTTGCTCTGTAGGCAACCCAGGCAAACTGCCAGACACAACATCTCAGGAGGTAAGGTTGAGACCACAAGATTTTAATAGAATTTACAGGCACTGTTGCAATTAGCTATATCCAAATTTTAAAAAGCTATCCAACCACAAACGCTAGATTCATTTCAGCCTGAAGTGATACACTTTATTCCCCATTTTCAATGTACAAAGTTAGCTCTGTTTATTCCCACAGGCTATATCACTGGGCAAGAGAGATCAAGGGCTTCTCATTATTTTTTGTGAAACTCAAACTTTAAGAGAGATGACTATTGTATTCAATGATATTAATCTCTTTAATCACAGTGAGCTGAGGTCAATAGTACAATATTTACCGCTGGTGTTTTAGAACAATTTGAACCTTTTGCTTTTGAAGACAATTACAATCACAGGGAAACTGGAGCCACTTTTGTGAATAAAGTTTACTATGCCGTACTGTACAGCGCTATAGTTAAGAACCTGTGAACAATGAAATTATAAAGACTATTGGAAGTTATAACAAAAGCATTTGATAATTGTTATCTGAGGAGAAAATTACCAAAGTCTGTGCAGGTGGCACACCACATACACCCAGTTTCTCTTTTGGAAACAAACACACACATTCACTCTCTATGTATAACTACACGGTTTCACAGAAACTTATGGTTCTAATATACGGAACCAAAGTACAGCAAACAGATCACAGAAAACAGAGCAATGTCAATCCTATTCCTTGTCCATACTATTCTGCCTGGGGAAGCATTCTTCTCCTCTTTCTCCCTGCACATGTATGTCTTCTCCTGAGTAATTTGAAATTATGGTGATACCAATTCTGGCAGCTAAAGGTTACAAACTTGTCAAAAAATCAACCCACAAAACATACAGCATTTATGCTCATTTTGTCAATTGCATTTCTACCTGGAACATGCAATAACTCCCTTTATACCCCCAAACAACATTCCTCAATTGTTGGGAAAAATGAAATAGGAAAGCTCTATAAATATGATCCCTTAGCAAAAGATTTTGAAAACATAAAACCCACAAGCAAAGTTGAGATGAAGGCGAGCTTTGAGATCTAAGATGCCAAGCCATTAGTTACTGAACAACTGGAAAAGACAATGGCTTCGCCAGCTGAAGAAGAATCTCCCTTGATTGAACAATACCCTTGGCAAATAGGGGGATGCCAAGGATCCAAAGGTCGGGGGGGACCTCACCAAAGTAGCAGGGAAGAAAAAAGGGTCTAGGAATTAGCCTTTAGGGTTTAAAATGTAACACATATGGTAATGCAGTAGTTCTTATAGGCTGTATGTAAATTCTGTAGGATTTGTGTCTTGTACCGGTTGGTTAGTGTAAATCAGAGTATTCAACACAGAAACAGATATAGTGCATTGTAACAGGGACCTAGCCCTCTCTTGCTCCTGCTCTCTTCTCTCTCTTCTTCCTACCTCTCTTTCCCGCACCCCACCTCTCTCTCGGGGCACGCCTCAGCTGTGGCTGGCAGCTGTAGCAAAGCTCTGATACCCACGACCTATGCAATAAACCACGTTTCAAGTGCTGCCCTGGGCTGCAGAGATCTCTCATCCTGCCATCCCAGACCACCCCACCTCACTCTCCTACACTCAGTCACTGAGGGTTTGTCACTGACATCCCAGCAAGAGAGCTTGTTATTAAAACTGGTAACACACACACATCTCACGGCCTCTTTTGTCAATAGATGAAGATCACATGGTTTCAGTTTTTCTACTTTCCTACTAAAGTAATACCTCTTCTGATTAAATAATTTCTCCTTTCTCGTGTCCCAAATTTCTAGACACACACCAGCATGTTTACACATAGTTTTCTCAACCCAACAATGCTGATTCACCTAACCTAAGTTATTTTAAATGGAATCTGCGAGCATAAATTCCAGCTACCTCAATATAGCCTGTAGCACTACTATGATAGTGGTTTTGATGGGGAAATTATCTGTAGAAATTTCTAGATCAGTATTGACTTTTTTTTGCATACAGTAAATTATTGATGAATTGCTGAAGAAAACAATCTTAAGGTTTATTACAGTACATATTTGAATGCAACTACGCAATGAGTCAATCTCAGAAATTATCTAGCTGCTCTTCATAGACAATTACACACATTAACTAAAAGCAACTGCCATACAAACAGAATTCCATTTCCAAATTGATGCAGTAGATATGGCCCGCTGCTCAAGGTGCTGTATCTCAATTATCTTGAAGGACAATTTTAGCAAATTAACTTCATTAAGCCTAGGTTTTATAAGTTACAACCTTGGCTGCCCATTGCCATTTTCTATATGTGAAGTTTGCAAACACGGCATGGAAAACCCAAGACAACAGAAAAATATTCCTGATGTTAGAAAATATAATTTGTTTTTAGAACTGAACATCTCAATGAGAGCACTGTGCTGAGGTACTGCACAAAGAGTTTGCTGAATCATGAGTAATGAGAAATTAACCTCAAGCAAGACGAGAGATGGCTGCTTACATAAATAGATAAAGCTGACTTTGCTTCTCTCTGTTTCCATATCCCTTCTTCCTTAACAAAAGCTTGTGCCTTCTTGGCACTCACTTCTGCTGGGTCCCTGAGTTATGTTTCAATGACACCACAGTTCCTCTGACAAGAAATATAACTTCCCAATTCTCAGTACTTATTGCTATAACTAATTGGCCTCTATTTCTTTTCCTCTCTCCCATTTAAACATAGACAAATCACTATTTCTGTTCCCATTTACTTTTGTCAGGAAAGATTTTAAAAGTTCAGAAAATATGGATGTTTGGGCAAAACAAGTGCCTGTACAAGTGACTCTTTTCTAACACTGATCTGAACTGTTTCAATTCCATTGAAAATGAGTCAGAGGTGGCCAAAGATTAAGATTTCATTTTCTCCAGCCCAAAACCTAGACAGACTCCTCACTTTCTTCTTCAGTGCTTGACAGGATTAAGAAAATATAGTATTTTGCAATGCTAAGAAAGAAAAGTGAGATCAGGTTCTATTGATATTTCAGTCAAAAACGTGGGAGAAACAAAGCAAACTCCTAATGCTTGTGTTTTATCCAAACTGATTCACTGTGCACAGTCTTCAAACCAAAGCCTCAATCTTTGACCTCAGTTTCACAGTGAAAAAGAATCTGAAAAACTTCTTTCATTTCACTTGTTCCCAGATCCTCATATTTTATACATTTGTGTCCACTGTTTTCTTGAAAAACAAGTGATCTGGAATTCAGTTAGTTACTCAAAGCTCCCTCTTTTCTTTCATCTGATGAAATACCTCAGACCACCAGGGTAATAGTACTATGCAGTGAGAGGTAAGGAGGCAAAGACCTGTGAGCATCACCTAAAACAACAGATTTCTCCTCTCTCCCACCTTTAAAACTGCCAGCTCTCAATCTGTAAGTAAGTCACAGATGACAGAATGGGAAGGGCTTTGATGAATAATTACTGCAAGTAACTTTCTCCTGTTGCTTTATTCCCTTCTTGTTCCACATTGCAGAACACTGGTGGATGTGAGGAGTAGCTCTCTAGGCAGAGATCGGTTTGGGAAGCTTAAAAACCTTTGTGAGTTTAAATTGCTTGCATTACCTGCGGCTAGCTGGCAGCCTGCTGTGAGAGGATGAACTAAACACCATGTGTAGGCATTAAAGGTTTCTAGTATGTCAAATTTTTGCCCTTTAATCTAGAAGTTTACTGTCACAGATGATGCACAGGCTAATTCCTTTTTTTACCAATCAAATTAACTTATGACTCTAGTTAATAATTTCGTCCTTTCCAGTACCCAGAACTACGATGAAATGGTTATTTTGAACTCTTCTGCAAAAACTAGGGAATAAAAATATACACATTCTGTTCCGCTGTGATGTTTCCAGTTTGAATTTCTGAAGGCCACTATTCTGCTCCCAATTTCATTTGATTCACTGCTTCTTATGCTGAATTGCCTAAAAAAAAAGTGAAGCTCAGCCCTAGCGTGAGGAAGGACTTTGGGATAGAGAAATATTTTACTGCTTCACATTAGTCCACAGTTATCAGAATTTGCTATCTCTTAAAGCAACAAACTCCAGGGACAAAAGGAATCCCTTTATTCTTTTCTTCTGCAAAGGGATAAACTCTTTAACCTGTTATTCCCATGTATCATTTTGTACGCTCAGTTGTGGGAGCAATTATCAGAGAAGCTGGAAGTGTTGAAAATTGTTTATGAAGCAAGAAAACTATTTTCAAAGTCAAAAAAGTTGAACATTAGGGATCATGAAGCATCGGGATTCAAGAAAATGAACAGTATTCTCCAGAGTAGCTTTTAGAAAGCAGTTGTTTATAACAACATATATAACCTGTGATTTTCTGTGAGGATAATTAACATGAGGTCTTCTTACACACGCCACTCAAATGCAGAGCTGATGGTTTATAAGCTCAAAATACTTTGCTGCACAGAGCAACAAAAGGCAGCAGTTGGACTTCACTGAAGTTGTCATGCAGTGCACAGCTCTATCAGGCACACAAGGAAAGCTCAGAGGGGGTTAAAAGTCAATTGCAAGACCTGGGACCACTGCCAATAAAATTGTACCTGGTCAGGCTTAAATTGAATCTTAGCTGCCAACTGTACATTTTCAGATCTCCAGAGGAAGCTGGTTCCTCCATGTGGGTGAAGTAAACAGAGGCAGCTGTTGAAATGGAAACCATTGCATCAGACAACTTGGGAACTGATTGAATTTAAAATTGGACTTTCTTATGCCTTGATTTTTGCCTCAGAATGCATTGAGGAGATGCAGGTGGCTGATAAACAGAAATGTATCACTCAGCCTAGAGGTTAAAAAACCCTTCCAAACAAACAAGAATTTTGTCTTTTGGGAGAGGAAAAAAAAACCCTCAACAATTCAGCAATAAGGTATAGAACCAGGATTTTTTTAGGTATAAATCAGATGATTTATTCTTCTTTACATTAACATTAGTAGACTGATGCCCAGATTACTTAGTTAAGCCAGTGTAAAATTAATGTAATGATGCATTAATTTAAATATAATTACATAAAAATCTTACCCCAATAGCAAGCCTAGGATTAGAGCTGGACTTGAAATAATATGTACATATATGTTAGGTATGTGTGTATGAGTATTCCCTAATTGAAATAATAAACAACAAATTTTTTAACCTGCACAAAAAAAAACCACAATAAAAAGCATGTTAATATTTCCAACTCCAAGACTGCACAGTAAGAATTTCTGGAATTAAATTGTTCCTGTATTATGAAGAAAGCTCTGGGTCACATCTTAATTTTTTCCCATACAGGATTTCAGATAATTCTGATACGGGGAACCCAGGTGGTATGATTTCTTTCAGCATCAGTGGGAACTGCATTCCATTTACACAACGAAGGGTCTAGTTTAGCATGTCCAACTGAGTCCAAGCTATAAAAGCCCTGCTGCATGCACCTTCCTTGTCCCCACTGATGGCCTTGGTGCCTGCTTCTAGCTCCTACACAGAAAAGAGAAAGTTTGTTTTTTTATGTGACAATTTTTCTTTTTCTTAAAAAATATAGAGAGACAGAGCAAGTAGGAAAACTATTTAATGCCTTCAAAAATAGGTGAATCCTGTGGGGTAACAAAGTTTACTGTGACACTACCTTGTATATCAGTCATTCTTGGTGATATGTAAAGAGTTGCTCAGTCTTAGCTCGAAGCAGGCTGTTAAAGGGAGCTCACCCGGGTATGGTGTCATCAACCTGAGTAAAAATAGAAATGTACAGATAAAAAATTATTTATATTTCATTTATTCCAAGACCAAAGATGCCATTTTTAAGTTTACTGTTAAATCATATTTCCTAACAACTGTTTTCGTAGTAAGAACTCAGTTGAATTTGTCATCACCAATGGTGAAGAGCTGTAAACCAAAGTGATGACGCAAGGTCTTTAATGATTTTCCTTTGGTAACATAACAAAACACTTGTTTATATAAACAATAAGCTGAAATCTACCTCAATTGTTTTTTGTCCTTGAAATGTCTTTTTTTTCCACAAATTTGAAACACAAGTTGGGGGAAGACACAGGTTAAAATCTAATCTTTCTTTACAGAATCAAAAATAAAATATTTGTACAGCTCTAGTGACAGCAAATCCTAGCAGGATGGTACAACAATTCTTCTTTCCTCACCATATCCAAGGCAAAGACAGGAAAATTAAGCAAGGGTTCTTGGCCACCATAACATTATTTAAGAGAGTATCACAGACTTTCTTTAAATTATCAAAGCAAAAGGGCTTATGGATAGGTGTTTGTCTTGGTTCTCTTTGTCTGTGTTATCACTGCTTTAAAAAAGGAGGAAGCATTATTGGGTCAGTTCAATTCCTGTTATACCTGTCTTTCACAGCCCAGGTATGTAACTTCAGCCTAAGATAGATCAAAAATTAATGGCACCAGTGAAAAAAACCCATTAAATTAGAATAATAACTGACCTGGTATAACTTTAAGATCTGTTCTACTTTCAGACAAAATACAAAAAAAAAAAAACTTTGATGAAGTGAATACTCATTTTTATATGAAGCTTATTTTTAGCCACAGTAGAACAGTGATATACTGTTCTCTGAGGAATAAGAAACAAGTATCATGGTTAACTTAATAGGGAATTTGACTTTGAATTTATTTCCTATTCAAGCTTCAAGAATTTTTCACAAAGACTGTAATGTTTTGGACTGTTTTTAAAGAACAGACAGAATTCTCCCTGTCCATACTCAGTCTACAACCTAAAAAAGCCCTCTCTGACAGCTGAATTAAATCCTCTTTGAGGTGAAAAAATGGAACCCCAAGTACAGTACTTCCCTGGCGTAATATCATTGAACAGTTCTAGCCTTTTGTTCTTTCTAAGCCTACTTTGAAAAGGAAAAGAGCAAAGATGTGCATGTGATATAATGGGGATTTTTCTTTGGTTGAATATTTCCTTCTTCCTTTCTCTGTGATTTATGTGAGTGCATAGGAAAATTTGCAATGGTCAGAGACCAGAAAGTTCCTCCCATTGTAATTCTCTCATTTCTTTACTTTTCTTTTTTTTTTTTTCTTTCCTGACACATTCATCCTTTTTTCATCTCTAGATGTTTTCAAGCCCCTATTTAAACTGGGGTGGTTTTTTTTGTTTGTTTGTTGTTTTGTTTTGTTTTTCCCCTGTGGTGCCTTCAAAATACCTTAAATATTTTGTTTTCTGTAGATGCAAAGTAACAAATTAGAAATGCGAGGTGACCTGTAGCATAAGCAAAAGAAAACTGATAGAAACTCATTGCTCTGAAATTGGATATATGGTTTCCAAATCTCAACAATATGGGTAGGCAACATTTCAAAAGGAAATACTTTGTGTCCTCAAGACAAGCTAATATACAGTTACACCATTATCTAATTTCGTACATATTTAATTTGCAGTTTACCACCATATATAAGCTTATCCCTCATTATAACAAAGTGGGCATTTAATCAGCAAATCTACAAAGGGCATACATATAGCAGATTAACTGCACCTCTTTCAAGGCAAATTGAATTACATTTTGGTCCCACAGAAACTGACAGAAACCTTCATACTTTGCAAAACAAGGCTCACTGATAATTTATACGAGATCATCATATTGCTGTATTCCTAAATGTTCTAGTTTCATTATCTTGCACAATAGTTTGGAGTTATTTTGCATTTTAAAGTGGTGATTTTCTACCTTGTGTTGGGGGTTAGATTTGTTTTGGTTTTTTTTGTTTTTTTTTTTTTTCCCCTATAGAATTTTTTCCCACGAAGTCGCTAGGAGACTAATTACTGAGTGCTTATGGGTGCTTGACCAAAACAATACGAACAGCTAGGAAAGTGTAACACCAGGCTACGCCCTTTTTTGGTCTCTGAGAGTTTTTTCTCTCCCAGGGAAAAAAGAGCTACCGCGAGGTAAAGGGCTGGCGTGGGGACAGCTTTACTCTCTTGCTCTCGGCATCGGAGAGAGAAGACACAGGCCGCTCCTGCTGCAGAAGGAGTTTCTCACTGCCATCACCAGGTCCGGTCCTGAGGAAATCTCCCATCATCTCCTCGTGTGCCCAGGGNAACCAAGACACCTGGTGATATCACTGTTATTAATTTTATGTACCATACTGCATGGTAAAACAAAGTATTTTGGAGGTTTTATTTAAGTTATGTTTCCATCCAAGACTCATCATTTAGGATATGGTGCTGTAAATGCAAACGATTGCATCAGTGTTTTACAGCTATAAGTTACTAGAGAACAATTTTCACTTTACAGTGATGTGTTTTCATTGGCATTTTAATAAAAGGTGATTATCCAAATATAAAATTCTAAAAAAGCTTTGCCAGCTATATTTTCTGCTCTTCACTCAATAATTTACCACAGTATATCATTTCTTAAAGGGCAAGCAATATGTACAACTTAATTAATTTGCATTGGATCTGATGTGAAAAATGCTAAAAACAGTAATTGACTTACCATACTGGTAATCGTAAAGCAAATAATAAAAATACGCTGAATTAGATTTTACCACTAAAGGCAAGGCTTAAGTCTGAATTTGTTTGGTATGTTAACAAATACCCACTTAAACATTTATCCAAAATAAGAGACATGGGAATTAACTGACACACTGGGTTTCACAGAAAAATCTGTTGTGGAATAAAATCAGGTAATTGGAATTGGACCAAACTTTTAATTTAAACTATTTTTTTTTAAATAAAACCAAACAAAAATCCACCCCCCTCTCTAATAAAAACCAACAAACCAAACAATTACAAAACATCTCCCCTCCCTCCAATCTAGTTTTATTCTTGGGTAGCAAGGAGAAGAAGCAGTTATTTTAATAAAACCCATCACTCTTGGATTGCACTTAAAAATCATGTTTGGTGTTATTTCTTACTGTAGATGTCATCTCATGGTAATTGAAATTCTATCTTAGTAGACAACAGCCATTGCAAAACCAACAAGAACAAAATGTCCCTTTGGGTCATGAGCAATTTATGGTAAAGCAGCACAAAAAGGTGAGTTTTGGAGAGCAAATTAGTTTGTAGCCCACCAACAACTATTTCAAACCAGATGCCTGTGCTGCAATATATCACACTCAGAGTATCTATAGGCTACCACTGTCTCTGAATTCCAAAATTTCCTGCAGTTCTGTCGTAGATGGTTACGTACAACCTATTCCCTCTTACGTGAGCCTTTTTCAGCACCATGGATAGTAGCAGGTCCTGACTTTCCTGTCTTCCAGAGCAGTTACTGTTCGTTCTGGCCCAAACCTTGATAAAATTATCTATCTATCTATCTATCTGTATGAAACTAGTAACTAATAGATGCCATAAAGAGAATCCAAGGAAAAACAACAAGACTGATGACATTTTAGAAGGCATAATCTAGGAGAAAATTTTAAACAATTTATGGTTGAAATGAAGGATAAAGTGACTAGTTTTTGAAAAGGAAACAAACATGCACAGAAAGAGGCAAGGTGCTTTTCGTCATTTCTATCAGGTGTAGCGCAAGAAGAATCAATTTAATTCACCACGAGGGTCATTTAAATGAAATATTAGCGTAACAGTCTAACTGCAATAGATATATTGCTTGGCAAAGATATCAAAATGATAATTAATCAGAGGTTTTAAGGCAGTGTTGGCAGCAATATGTATGCACTTTAAGTAATGGTAGTGGTATCCTTTAATATCCCTTTAATTCTAAATTTGTAATGTTAAAGTCTACTTTTTGCTAGCCAAAACTCAAGCGTTTTAAAGTGTTCTGATTTCTAACATGTTGATCACATCACTCACTGTAATCAAAATTACACATAATTCTTTGGGTCACCTATTGAAAATGGAATCACTCAGATTCATCTGTCTCTGTCTTGATTTTATAAGGGAAACAAAATCAGATAACCAAAAACCCCCAGGAAATAGACCAAAAGCCAGGGTGTGTCCACAAACGTTTTGTAATCTAGATATTTACTGAAACTCACCCATACATATATGGAATTGCATTTGTTAACCCAAATCCTTAATGTTCCCCTTTATGTACTAAATAAAGGATAGTAAGTGTAAATGAAAAAAAAAAAAGTTAAAATTAAAACATAATTTCACTGCAGGAGTAGTAATTTGCCAGCAATTTTTGTTGTTTACAATAAGTCATACAGAAAAAAACATATTTCTATGTAGAGATCAACTATTAAGAGTCAAAACCAGTAATGAGCAACTCTATTAGAATCTCAGTAAGACAACACCAAGTTACTTAGAATGAGTGATTTACATAGTAATTGACCAGGGGTTTTTTAGCAGTTTAAATGCCAAGAGATAGTACTTTCCCTGAACATTCGTCAAGAAGTTAATGACCCGAAAAAGCGCCATGTAAAGCAGGTAATCACTTGTTAATTGATCTGCTACTAGTCCTATATGAAACATTGAGCAATGCATCCCCTGTAGAACCTTGAGAATACATTTGCTGGTTGTGCTGTACCTTGGGACAAGCTGCAAAGATGAGCACCCGAATATTTATTACAGGATCAGAAAGTGTTGACAGCTCATCAGTGAGATAAATATTCATTTTCTGTGAACCTAGAGATGCCTACACACTTTTCAAGATCTGTGAATATGGCAAAGACATCACCAGATAATCTACCACAGTGACCACCATGCAAGGCTTTGTTCTTGCAAAGAGAAAAAGAGGAGTGCATAGTGAGAACTAAAATTTCCTTCAACTGAAAGAAAGTCTGTGATGAGAACAGGCATGAATGTGCACAGAGGATGCAAATCACAACTTGCAGAAGGTTGGCTAAGTAGATTTTTTTTCCTGTCCTCTCAGAGATTTCTTTGTTTTGTTGCAGTTGATAAGGGTCATTATAATCCATTTTGCACACTGGCACACGTAATCTTTCCTTTTAATTTCTCAAGGCTCAGACTATACTCATTTCTGTAAAATGGTAAAAGAGAATAAAGGGTTTATTTGGAAGCAACATGCAAATATTCATGCTGTTTGTTTGCACACCAATATCTGGCACATTTCTTCATAACTCAGGACCTGGGCATGAGATGGTAAAGAGGGAGGAATAAGAGGAAAAAATATTGAGTGGTTTGAGTAAACATCCAGTGGTTTGGTTTTCCTGGTTTTGGCAAACAAGAATCTCAGAGGCTTTTATGAATTTTAGTCTCTTCATTAGACCTTTTCTGAGTGATTGTGAAGGAGAAGTTTTATTCTGAGCAACAATAAAAAAAAGGCATGTGGCATGAAAATGCTCTGGAATTTGAAAGAGATGGAAGAAATTGAAAAGGCAAGGACCCCATAGGAGTCAACCAACTCAGCCATTCTACATTCTTTAAACACACCACACTAGCGCACATTAATCAAGCAGTGAAGAGGTGAAGATGACACCCTGAATAAATTTCTAGCCAGAATTGATGACTGTAGAGGAATTTGGGTTTATGGTCTACATTAGCAGTAGTAAATGATTTCAGCATTCAGGCACATATGATAGAATTTAGTGGTCTATCATTAACTTCATTTTCAATTAAATAAATTCTATTCACATTTACAGTCTGAGCTGGAATACCAAATAAGGCTGCCAGATGCTGAATCTGATTTAAAGCAAATACAAGGGAGAAGCAGCATTCACAGGGAAAATATTACAGGGAAATTATAATTTTCATATCAGTCTTGGGATATACCTGATCAGAGAGAGGGCAAATGACAGAGAACTGATTATGATCTCCCCAATAAAACAGGAGGAGAAATAAACTATCTTGAGTAGCACTACTGTAAATGGTGTGTGAAAAGAATCACCTTGTCATTACCTGGCTGATAACTAAGTTACCTGATCTTGGCAAACACATATCACAGCAGAAATCAGCCCGATAAGAAAGACATGGAAAAAAAGTCCCACCAAAGCAATAGAAAGGTAAAAGATCCAGTAATATGTTTTTGGTTTGTTTTTTTTTTTTTCCCTTTTACTCCTGAGATGCCAAAAGGAAAAGAAAGAAATATTCAAAATGGAGAGCAGTAATGAAGAACCTAGTTTTTTAGATATAACATTAGAACAAATTCATAGGACCATTGAAGCCCCTAGCCATTTTCAAAGTATACAGTAGGGAAGAAATGCATTTGATCTGAGGATATCCTTTATAGTTTGCCCTTGTTTTTGGAAGCAGAAGTCACCAGACTCTTGGGGAGGCTTCAGTTCAAAACATGCAGCATATCTGTAGTACCAATTACACAGGGAATGGGGACAGCAAAGTTATCAGAACAAGAGCTAGAATGTTTTTGTCAGGGAGACATAAATGCATATTTAACTCCATTTCTATTAAAGAGAAATTTCGGAGATTGAGGCTAAATTTTCAGCTGTCCATTAATGGAAATTTCTTCTTCTCCTTGACAATTACCTCTGTTCTAAAATTTCACTTTTACTCCTTTCTTCAAAGTCACTGGTGAATGAACTATACTCTGCCATCCACAGCTACCTCTGCCATCAGCTGCAGGCTGTTTTTCAATTTTGTTTTTCTCCCAGTTAATATTTCTTTGGACTTTTTCCATTATACTGAGTAATGTGAGGACCAGAAGGATGCATGTAACATGATGAGGTTACTACTCTGTATTTCACAGAGCTTTACTAATGCTTTTATTTCATTATATGATCTTTTGTCTCCTTTTCATGGACTTCTACATAAAGCTCCCAAAATTGCCTTGTGTGGCAAAAGCTTAGCTGATTACTCTGAAAATGAGAGTAAAATCTATAGAGACACTGACAATACATACATTTTTCTGGCACATGTAGATACACATATATTTCACTCTGCCGTTTAGAGAAAATGTGCTTAAAAATGTTTCATCAACAACATCTTGGGTAAGTGATGCAATTAGTTATTATTTAGAATGCACTGTACATGCACTATAGAATATTGAGCTAATGTTTTTTTCTTATTATACATTTCCAAACCTTGAACAAATCCAGTTCCCAGTTCTTTTAATTTCCTTTCTACAGTTAAGTGGGAAATGGCCAACTGAATATGTTGCTCTGCTTGTCTGAGAAAAAATATTTTCATCTACTCTGTCTTGACAGAAGAAAAAATAAACACTTGAGTATTTTCAAAGCTCTGCCAATGGAAAATGTTAAGACAGAAGCCATAAGAGGGCAAGCTGAAGACAGATCAGAACCATCTCTTTTTTACTGTATTCTTTATTACTACTTCTTGAAGGGAGATCTTAATCTAAAGATTGAGTCATATAGTAGACAGGATGATACAGAGGTAGTAAGAAAATTATTTAGTTTCTAAGTGAGTTGAAGAAATCTGGAGGAAAGTAATGTTGCATTAATGTAAGGACACAATCAAAAATGAAATAATACATTAATTGCATTTTCTTTCTTTTAACATCAATGAAGCTGCCAAAGATATGGGAAGGTTGCATATGTCGAAAACCTTCATGTTTTTATGCAATCATTGATAAAGTAATAATCCACACTGATGAGAAGAAAAAAACCAAATAATTTCACATGAAGAAATTTCTTTCCAGAAACTTCCTCAAACTGGTCTTATAGTGTAATAGCTGATTAATATCCTGTATTGGGTTCGCATAACCAGATTTTGGTAGTGGGGGGCTACAGGAGTGGCTGCTGTGAGTAGTTGACAGAAGCTTCCTCCATGTCTAGCTGAGACAATGCCAGGGGGCTCAAAGATGGACCTGCTGCTCGCTAAGGCTGTGCCAGTCAGAAATCGTGGTAATGCCTCTGTGATAACAGATTTAAGAAGGAAAAAAACCCCAAAAGAACCCAAAAAGGTCTGTCTCAGCTGTAATTGTGGCCAGAGAAAGGCAGGGTGAGAACACGTGAGAGGAACAGCCCTGCAGACACCAAGGTCGGGGCAGAAGGAGGGCAGGAGGTGCTCCAGGCACTGGGGATGAGATCCCCCTGCAGCCCCAGGTGGGACCACGGTGAGGCAGCTGTGCCCCTGCAGCCCAGGGAGGGTCACAGGGAGCAGAGATCCACCCACAGCCCAGGGATGGAGCAGGGGGGATGTCTGAGATGAGGCTGTGACCCTGTGGGAGTCCTGTGCTGGAGCAGGTCCTGGCAGGGACCTGCAGACCCACGGAGAGAGGAGCCCACACTGGGGAAGGTTTCCTGGTAGGACCTGTGAGCCTGTAGGGAGCCCGGGCTGGAACAGGCTGTGCCTGAAGGACTGACCCTGTGGAAGGGTGACCCACATTGCAGAAGTTTGTGGAGAACTGTTGCCTGTGGGAAGGATTCACATTGGAGAAGTTCATGGAGAACTGTCTTCTCTGGGAGAGTCCCCACGCTGGAGCAAGGGAAGGACTCCTCTCCCTGGGCAGCTGTGGAAACAATGGGTGAGAAACAGACCATAATCCCCATTCCCTGTCTCCCAGTGCTGTTAGAGGGGAGTAGGTAGAGCTGAGAAGAAGGGGGTGATGGGGGAAGGGTTTTTTAGGGTCTCATTTTACTTCTCATTATCCTGCTCTGATTTTGCTCTGAATAAATTCAAATAATATCTCCAATTCCAGTTTGTTTTGTCCATGACAGTATTTTCTGAGTGCTCGCTCTCCGTCCTTAGCTCTACTCACATTGAAGTTATATCAGCTTTGTTATATTTTCTCTTCCCTCTCCAGCTGCAGGGGGCAATGTGAGAGAGATTTTGGTGGGTGCCTGGCATCCAGCCATGGTCCACCCACATTTTGTACCCCTACCTAAACAGGTTTGTCTGCGGTCAAGGACTCTAAGACTACCTTCCCGCATCTGAAATCACAAGGATTTGAAGGTACAGATATTTAGCTATACCATCTCTATTCCTGGAAGCAATTTAAGCCCTACTATGCACAGAGAAAGCAGTCAAGGCACGACTAACATGAACAGTAAATGCCTGGAGAATATATGACAAACTCACAAGCTGACATTTGTTGAAGTCTCATGTTCATATTGTCAGAAATAGCGACCACATCTGCAGAAATTATTCATTGAAAGCAAACACTCAGAGTAACAAGGTCAACATTTCTTAAATTCCTAGTTCAACTTGTTCTGATTAATTTGCAGGCCACGGTGAGAATTAGTGTTCTGACAGAAGTCCTAGACAAAGCAAAGAGTGGAGCAGTTGTTCATCTGCCATAGCACACGAAAGATCACATCTGGCTTATCTAGAAGCAACAGGTTTAGATTACCTCCAAATGTAGTATAATGGACGAGAGAGTCTGTTTCAATCGGGCAATTTGGTGGGATCCTTTGTTCAGAGTGGGTCAGATGTCTGTTGTTTTGTTAAGAATTAAGGTTGTAATTGTTTAAAAAACTATACCTAGCATACCAAGGCCACATGTGTGGCACAGGTGCGCTTTAACTGCTCTGCTGTGAGTTTCTCCAGTTAATGACTAGGACTCTGGATGCTCAGCCAGGTTTCTCATTTTTATTTTGGGGATTGTTTTTTGTGTGATTTGTTTGGGTTGTTTTTGTCTTTTTTTTTTTTTTTTTTTTTTTTTTTAAGGCTACACGCCCACTGTATTAAAAAGAAGCAGGGGGTGGGGGCAAAATGATTAAGAGCTGCCTTTACTAAAGCATCAGACAAACACTTCTATGTGTTTGTGCTGGCTTCGGCTAGAGTAGAGTTAATTTGCTTCACATTAGCTGGTATGGGGCTGTGTGTTGGGTTTGCACTGAAATGACTGTGGATGATATAGAGATCTTTTTTGTTGTTGCTGAGCAGACCTTACTCAGAGCCTGAGTAAGGGGCAAAAGGGGTTGGGAAAGGACACAGCCAGGAAAGATGACCAGAATTGACCCCAGGAGTATTTCAGACCATATTACATCATGCTCAGGATATAAAGTGGGAGGCAAAGGAGGAAGGGAAGGACATGTGGAATGATCTGTCCTCCCAAATCACTGCCATGTATGATGGAGCCCTGCTCTCCTGGAGATGGCTGAACGCCTGCCCAAGTATGGGAAGCTGTAAATCCATTCCTTGTTTTGTGCTGCTTGTGTGTGCAGCTTTTGCTTTCCCTATTAAAATGTCTTTATCTCAATACATGGGTTTTCTTTCACTATTCTAATTCCCCACTGGTGGGACAGAATGTGATGCATAGTTGCCGGCTGGGTTTAAACTATTACAGAATTGTCACACTTGTGTCCATGAGAGAATTCTGCTGATAAAAAGGGGACAGATTCTGTGGTTCCAAAGTGACTCTTTCCCAAGAAAAAAATTATAGAAGAAAACCTTATCCTGTAAAATTAGCTGGTGTAGGTATTAAAAACCATTATTCATTAAACATCTGAAAAGAGGCAATTGACTTCTCTGTAAGATTAAAAAAGTTGAAGATTCCTGTGGAAGAACAGGCATTCAGAAAAGGAAAAAAAATACTAAGCTAACATCAATCACTTCTCAATCAGACAGTCACAGTTCTCCAAGAGCAGGGAAAAATTTTAAATGGTCCTACCCTGCTTTTTTTGCCTGTACTCTTGGTCACTTCTACCTTCAGTGCAGAAACTATAATTTGAATGGATTTACAAAAATATATTTAGAAGATCCCCTTGATGCCCTAAGCTCAATTTTCATCTGATGGGCTGACATCAAGCAGCAGATTTGTATTTCATTTTATTGTCTTTTTGTCTGATGGGTTGAACAGAAAAAAAAAATTGTACACAAAATACAGAACAAAAATCTCAACAAATCTTTTTTTTCCTAGTACATTAAAAACTCTCTTCTTCTAGGCTTTAGTTTTTAAGAACTTATTTTTAAAAGACAAAGAGGTTTGCATATACAACCTAATTTTGTGCTTCTCTTGACTTCTGAATATTTTGCTTTGCTACTCCAGTGTATTCTTAATTTACATCTAATAAGCCAAAAGAGTGAAAATGTTTACTGCAATTTCTACTAATTGTTTAAATGCATGTTTGGTATATTATGACAACAGAAATACCACTGCAGCTCAGTAGGATAGATTTTTGCTCAGTGGTGGCTAAATCTTCCCTAACTGGCATATCTGTTTTGAGAAATAAATATACTACTGTAGTTACAGAAGGAAACACAAGAAAAACAGTAACAATACAGAAGGAATCATCTCAAAACTAAACCTGTCATCACTCTGTACTTTTTAACTCATCAGTGATTTTATGTCTCTAAAAAGTAGTTTTATATACTGAATTGCTCTTATTGTTTTTTCATTTATGTGACTCAAAGTCTGTATTTATCATAATGAAATTAGGTTCATGCTTGACATTTTAAATGCCAGGCAGGAAAGTACAAATAATATGGATTTTTATATACTTTATGATCATTTAAACTTCAAACACACATAGGCAGGTCAAAAATGTGCGCCATGAAGCTCTTTGTCTGTCATAACAAAGTATAATTTACATTTCTAGTTCACTTTGAACATCATGAGTTTTGTTGGTACAGTACGATCTCCAAAACATGATGTTACAAAAATTGAATGATAGTTCCATACAAGTTTTTAAACACACAGTAATATAAAAAAAAAATGCAGAAATACTTTCTTACATTGAATATATTCTCTGGTGATTAGAGGAAAAATAGGCAAGGCTTACCTCCTTTTACATGACCAGCCACATTTTACATCACTAATTCAGAATGAGGTTTATGAAGATACTCTTTGATACTGCCGCAACTGAAAATTCTCTGTATTATCAGTAAGACCCTTCTCCTCATCCCCCTAAAACACAGAAACAAAACCAGACCTTGAAACAACTCCCTGCAAATCTGTTCTTCCGCTTCCTTTACATCTCTCTAAAGGAAAAATTACACAGCTTAAGAAAAAAAAAAAATTATTAAGACTGTGATAGAGAAACTTTCATCCAAAAATGAAAGGAGGTGGAGATTTTATGTGATTTTTTAGAGTTGACAACACTGTTCTTAATTTCAGGTTAACAACCTTGAGATCCTCTATAGAGAAGACAATTTAGAGAGATGGAAAGTGAAGTTGTATCTGTAGATGCGGTCACCTGACATTCAAAACCCAATGAAATTTGCAGGTCTGAAAAGATTCCTGTGGTTTCTTGTGAGAGCCTTGTGCCCATACCTCTCAAAAATGCAATATAATTTCTGTGAAAGTAGTTCTTACCTGCTACCACCCTCTGTTGAGCTCCTCTCTCAAAGGCACCAGCTCAGGATCCCTTCAGATTTGGCATCTATTTCCATCTGCATGGACGAAGTCTGGGCTCCGGCTGAAGTCTCCACCCTGTCATCACAAAGGGATGTAGTCCCTCTCTGCTTTCTCCCTGAGTTTTAAACTGCTGGGGCCTAGAAAAGGGAAGTTCCTGTTTTTCACAAAAGGGAGGTTCCTTAATTTCACCTGATGAGGGACATTTTGTTTTCTTGACAATGCACTTGCTAACTGAAAATCATTAGAAAAAATATTAAAGACCCAACCAACAGTGTGAAAAAAGAACATTATTTTGAAAAGGAAAAAGATACAGAAAAAATAATCGGCAGATGTGCACTAGACCAACATTTACTTTCACAGTCCCACGTGTGGAAGCTTTTACCATCAATAACTTCTTTTCTCCACAAGACATTTCAAATTGCACAACATACCTCTTCAATACTTCCCTGTATATTCAATGAGAAATAATAGATGTTACAAATTCATTTACCTCCAGGGACTTTATTTACACCAATAAGGAACCATCTGATATCAATGCCAAAGGAGCTGTGTAACAAGAACAGAATATATATTTTTATTCCAACCCAGAACTGAATACAGATATGCCCCATATATCTGCGGCTGGTTCTGTATTGTCCTTGTGAGCTTCAATGGATGTCTCTGGTATCTCAGTGTCAGTGAATCCCTGCTGATCACAACATTCTGCTGTCTTACCTGGGTTCTGAGGTCTTCTGAGGTAAACTGTTATAAAACCCCTATGGATCAGAGCTGACTTCAGAGCTGCTCTGAGTGGCAATCTCATGTCTAGTCCAATGCACAATATAAATCTGAATAATTTCTACTCTGCTTTGAGTTCAATTACTGAAGATTGTGAACATAAAGTCCTGATTTGAAGGAAAGTTCATTCTAAGGAAGAGGAGGTCATAACAGGAAATCTTAAAAAGGTAACATAGAATCTTTTATCTCAGTAAGAATCAATGAGATTGAGGCACTGTACCAAAGAGTTTATAACATGGATGAGCTATAAAACATTGAACTATCACATTTCTTTTTCCTTTTTAAGTTTTTTTAAGGGAAAAAGAACAAAAAGGAAAATGCAATTAAAATCTACTTCTCTCCAAATTTCTCCTTCTAAGACTATGTATGACAGAAATTGTTGTGGTTTCATTACTCAAAATGTATGACCTTGGCATATTATTTTAAAAGATTCTTACTCAAAAGACTTGGAATTGCATAACCTTTTTTCTAGAACTTCTCAGTAATTCCTAGGGTTTGGTTCTTTGTCCAGAAACATCCTCCTCCAAGAATTAGTGTTTACTGTCTCACAGTGTTTTCCCTTTTGGTCCTGATGAAAAGAGGGTTTTGCCCTGTCTGATTTTTTAACTTCATATTTCCAGTAACTAATACAGGCATTAGAAATGCCACTCAGGCTCACACCTTTCTTCTTGAAAAATGTTTAACAAGTAACTGACTGGAACTTCCCTTGCTGCTTTGCCTACTTTCTGCGGTTTTTAATTCCAAAACAGGAAACCCTGTCTAGCTTTTGGAGGAAAATTACAACTGCTTAATTCTGTTGCTGGAGCTGTCTGAATGCTTTCATATTGGCAAATATAAATCTTTGTGTTTTTCTGTTTATACTGAAAAAAGCATTGATTTGCAGATGCATTTTTAGTCTCTTACATCAAACAAGCCTTTCTGCAAAAGAATGACTTCTTTTTGCCCACAAAAGCCAAAGTCATACCCAAGAATTCCAGTTCTTTATATTGACAAGTGTATTGGAGTATCCAAAACAACCATGGCCAGATGAGCTGCATATCAGTAAATCTTGTAAAAGTTAAATACAGCAGAAGAAAAAACTTATTACAAGTTTCAGCAGTTTTTCCTGTTGGTCACCCTCTTAATTTTCAGTGGAACCTAACATACAACGTACAGGACTGAGCAATTAGCACTGGCTCATTCTTGCAAGTGCTTTTCAGCTGAGGAATCCTAAATCTTTTCAGTTACCAGAAAATCCTAAGAAAGCCTAGAGAAGCTGAAGGGTCATGTCTTTGGATCAGGGGTTTTCATTTGCAGAGATACTTGTGCCAGGACAAAACCTTCCAGATTTTTGGACCTGTTAAGACATTAATGACTACAGATTACAGAGGCTGCCAGTACTACTTTGTCTTTTTTTTTTTCCTTTTTCTATTCTAGGGAACCCTAAAAAAGGTGCTGCTTTGGCATATTCTTAATTCGTTGCTCTTTATTTGAATCCTTATTATTAAAAAAAAAAATAGTGCTCATTGTGGTTTTTCTTTCATCTGCATTTTATGAATGCTGAAGTCTCATGTCTGGATCTCTCCCAATTTATAAGGATCTGAAAACGTGCTAGATAAATGAAAAAAAAATCAGGTTGAAGTGAATTAAATCTATCTATATAATTTATAAAAAGCAGTCACTTTATTTTTGCATGAAATTGGAAAACTGCAGTATTTTTTTTTTGTTTGTTTTAATAATTGTTGGTGAAGAACTATGTCAGACCCTATAGGCACACAAGGCCGATACAGAAATTTTGGTATATGCTATGTATTGGTTTTGTTTTCGTGATTTTGTTTGCCTGGGTTTTTTAATTCGAAGAACCCAAATTGATTCAAATTTAAGTGGGTTTATCTATCTTTGTGACAGACTTAGATAGGGAATAATTCTAAATTGGCAGTGGCATTCTGGGCAGGGAAGAGATTCCATCAATAAATAGTAAAGACTTTCAAGGTATCAGAACAACCAGTAAATGGCCTGGTTAAAAGTACAGAGCTCTTTGTAAAGAATTTAAACTACAAATAATTTTCATTGATGATTAGAAATTTTCCTGCATAAGTAATAGTAGGGCAAATCGGGGAGAAGAGGTTGTCATGGAGAAGTAAGCGGGCTTTGTCATCTGCTGTCTTGATCACCGAGATCTTTTGGCTACTGAAGAGGCCATAGCGCTTGACAGGTTCATGGAAGGAACAGCAAGTCCTTATTTCAACAACTCCCTATTTCAACAGCGGGCTAATTCATAGAACAGCAGTCTGTGAACAAATATGAAAGCAAGCAACGCAGGATAAGTAGATTATGCCTGGAATCAATCCAGGAAAAGATAAACCATGAAACATTACAAGTGTACCTCAAAAACAGAGTATCTCAGTCTGCAGGTGCTACATCTCAGACGCCACTCATTCACTGTTGGGACGCTTGCCCAAGCCAAGTTCACGAAGCAGTTGTTGATCCAAGAATGGCAGTAGAAAACTAATTTATTCCCCAAATTTTCCTCTCCACAGATTTGTAAAAATTAACATCTGATATACACCGGGGAATTTTCCTTTTCGTGGTAAACTGTGCAGACAGCCTGAAGTGGTCCATGAAGAAAATGAGGAGTTGTACTCCAGATTGGATAGTATTAAGTGTCATGTAATTTCTGGAGAATAAATGACAGGGAAAACGTGCAGAAAGGCTGGGAAGGCTGACAATAGGGAAAGTGATGGTGGAAATAGTACGGCAGGTGATGCATAACCAACATCCAAGGGAATCAATGCTTCTTAAAAACCTGTACTACCTCCCTCCTCTCTGTCACAGAGCTTTGCTTCCTAAATTTGGAGCAGCATTGCCTGACACATCGCAGTAATGTAAATTACTGATACTTCTTTCTACCTGGCTGCTTGATACAGATTTTACAGAGGATGAAGCTAGAAATCTCACCAGGGAGAAATTGCTTCATTTTTTTTCTGAAAAGTAACATATTCAGAACTCAGGAACTGAATGTGAAAAAGAAATACACACTTCCCTTCAGGTCCCCCTTCCTGTGGGTACTGTTAGCAAGGATCCACTGAGAATAAGTTGTTGAATTAGAAGGAGGAATGCTCGCTTAATAAGAAAACAATGGAATTTTATTAGTATGGCAATATCTTAATGTTGCTGCAGACATGAGTGTATGTGTCCGTTTCTTTGTCTGTCATCTTCGAAAAGATATAAATTTAATGTGTGTGATTAAAGTAAAGCAAAAAGTTGCTTTGTGACAAACTTTATTCTAAATCTTCTAGTCAGGAACTGATTGATCCGATTCTAGTGGAGAATTATAAGATGCATATTAATATTAAAGAATAAATAAGAAGCCAGAGCTTTTTTTTCCCCTCTTCCTTCCATATTTGGATTTTTAAATATCTAAATAATATTAGTATTAATCCAATAACCATAAAAGCTGTTCAGAGCATTGTGACTATGTTGAGCACTAGACTAGTTTTCAGGCACTGGTTAACCCTGGGGAGACTCAACTCCAAAAAATTATGAAGGAATTGTGTATAATTTGTACATGCATACCTAAATCCTTAATAAGTGGTCATGAGCAGGGATTTAGGTGTTTAAATTACAGCAAATTGCAATCAAAATTTTAATCTGCGTTTAATTACAACCTTAAATATTACATCTGCAAACCCATAGTCCGAATTTAAATTGAAAATTAATGTTTTCAGCAGTTTGGAGCATGGAATAAGATTCACTGTTCAGTACTCTAAGTATCTAGTCTAGCCAGATCCTGTAGAGACTAACAATTTAAAGTAATTTTAAATAACTAGGGAGGCAGTTACATGTGTGTCATACCATGGAAAGGATCCCAGTGACAGCAGTGGGCTTGTAACAGGGTTAAATCAGGATTAAGTATCAAAAAATGTACACTTCAGTTATAGAGAGTTCATCAGTAAAGCCAAACAAAAGCAAAAGCACTTCATGATTTAACCTGAACTTGCAAAATTTTAAACAATGACAAATGAGCAGCTGAGCACTAATTCTGCAGAATGGCCAGGATAAAGAAGGATCACACAACAAATCTGAGAATCTCTGGCTCCAACACAGTTTCTACTGGCTACCTACACTCTACATAATTAGGACTAATCACAATTCTAGGATCTGGAATGGACTGTTGTCAAAACAACTCAATATTTTTTATTTTCACTGGACCTCAGTATAGAGTTCCTAAGAACTCCACATGAAGGACAGGAAAGTTCTGATGATCACTGACTGGACAGAGCAGTAACACACGCATCACACATCTGGAGGTCATCAAGACTGCTTTGAACCAGATATCAGTAATGAATCCAAATCTATACACAAATGCATAGTCTCCATATATAAATATTCTGTACATACTACCAAAAAAAAAAAAATATATATATATATTTATGTATATATGCATTTTGTATATATTGTTTCACTGTATTTCATACCTACCTACATACATATATGTATTAGGCGTGCATGGGTACATTGCCTCCTCTTGAACACTTCATGAACTACATATACATAGAACAAATACTGAATATCAATTCAGCAGGATTCTATAACATCCACACGAAGAAGGAAATGCAGAAAACTGTGTGGGCTACCCTCAGCCATTGTTTTCTCCAACAGCTTCTGTCATTCCTGTCATATTTTTTCCTTCAACTTTTAAGAAACAGTTTGACATCACTTAAGGAGGCTTTGAGGATAGAGAATTAGGAAGAAGGTTCTTGCAAGTGTAACCTGGCAAACATTGGTTTGCTGCTGAAGAAAGGAATAGAATATTCAGTAGATGCTCAGTCAAGAGCAATGGAGTGAGGCTACAGAACTGAGAAGGAAATGTTCCTCGAAGTTTTGTGTTGAATTAGCCCTGACACTGGAGGGATAGGTCACCAACAGGAAAATTATTTGAGCATGGGAGAGCAAAACCAGCATTAATTATGAAGATGCTCTAGGACTACATGTAGTCCAGGACCGGTAAGCTGATTTTGGCTTAGAAATTAGCTTTAGGACATGAATAATAAGGCAGCAGGATTTCTAGATTAAGAAAATGCCTTTGGTTGGTTTAGACAGATCATCTGCCTATTTAATGCTTTATTAAAAACTTTATCCTCTTCAAGTCCTTACTGCCAATTAGTGTCAATTAACATAAATTTAATCAGCCTTCCTCTGCTCCCAGTACAAGGCTGTAAAAGCAGTGCAGTTCTGGCAATTTCCATGTGATTTATACCAGCGTAAATGGGAAAAGAATGAGCCTTAATAGGTGTGCATTTAAGAGTATGTTCTTAAACCACAGTTTGTAATGTGCCCCAGCCCAGGTAACTAAATTCCTCTGGGGCACATTTGTGATCATAAGCTAGACTTTAAGTTAATCCAAACAATTAGCTTCTCTAGCAGAATCTTGCAGGCAGCTCTGAAGAGGTAATATTATACAGCAGCTTTAATTATGACTAAACTAGATCATAGAATTGCATTAGTAATTCTGAAAATAACTAAGTTTGGTTAAAGTATCCAATCATGTTGCATAAAATATAAGAAAATAGAAATCAACATGGATATTAAAATTGTGGTGATGGCAAGGCAAGTGTTACCTGACTGGAGATTTGGAAGATGAGGTTCTTACAAAGTAGACACTCATAAAATCTAAAAATTTTTTTACTGGAGGATAGAAATGAAAAAAAAAAAAAAAATAGAAAACCATGGTAAGCATCAATTATCTGTTTTCAATAAAAATATATTGCTTCAAAAATTTAAAGGGGGTGTTTAAAGGGTAAAATCTCTTTTTTTAAACACCTATTTTAGCAAATCTCATTTCATAACAAATTCTTCGTTGCCTTTTTTATGTAGTCCTCAGAACATTACAAGGCCTGCATGAAATGCACTGCAGAATTAAGCATCAATTAACAAAACCTCGTCCTAAATATGTTTCATTAAATTACACCAAATCTGTGAAAAAGTAACTTAAAATAACAGAAAATGAGCAACATGAAGTCAGATATCTATATAAAAACATACATAAAGCAAATGCATCTAAAAGAAACTTCAATTATAAAACATACAAAGAAAGAAGCGGTTGCAACAGTCAGGAATTCAAAATTAGGAACAGCGAGGACTGAACTGTCCTATGACACTGCAGATTTACAGTCTCTGAAAAGGCATTTTCATACAGCTTTTGGATAAATGGATACATGTCTATACATTTACACACACACATCAACCTGGTGACTGTTACAAGACATTTAAGAGAATGATGTTGTTATCAGTATATCTTCTTCACCCTTCATTGCAGCAGCTGGAAGCTGTATTATGAGCAGGATGGTGTCAGAAAGGCTAATGGTTAAATCATTTTTATCCTATCTTGCAATATTGGATTATGCTCCACAGCGCTCTTCAAAATATCTGTGTAATGCTGGTCAAAGCAATTAAAATCAACCCTTTTTTTTTTTTTTTTTTCCCCATAGGTGTTCACAAACTGTGTGCTTGAATACGTACTTTAGGGCACCTTGATACAATCTAAAAAGCCAACTACAGCTGAACCCAGCGAGATGTCTGCTTTCAGTATGAAAAATACAGAGGATTCTGACATCACAGACTCTAGATGCCCCAAATAAAAGGCAGATCCTTAAAGAGTTTATATAACTATTTCCTGTGTAGCTCGGAGTTTTTAAGTGCAGGTACATCCATTATTACCTTTGTATTTTGTAAAAATTGGTAGAGAAGAGACACAAGAAAAATAAGACTCTATATCTCATGAAGTCTTTGCATCCCTTATTAAGTAGAATGAGGCTGAATAGCAAATGAAAATGATATATGACATAAATACCAGAAAAGTGAATGTGACCACATCCTTAATATTGGGTACTATGAACATGCAACCAAAACAAAGATGACAGAACAAGTGTAAAGCTTCTAACTTATTAATTAGGATCACTTGACTTTTCAGCCTTGGCACTTCATTATCTAATTCTCAAAGTATTAACCTCTCAATAAAGTAAAGCTGATTAAACCAGAGAAATTCTAAAATTAAAACCTATCTCCTTTATTTTTCTGTTACCAATTTGAAGGCTCAGAGCCTCACAAACAAGAGACTATTTTTACCTTGGTAAATGGCAACAACAACAGCCAGGAGCATAGCAACTGTCAGCAGAGGGAAGAGACAGATATTTTCTTATAGAAATTAAGTTATTTTTTGCACAACAAAGAAATGTGAGGATTCAGTAATTCCTAGGTTATGACTGGCATAAGTTTAAAGCCACCCCCATTTTTTCCTCATGGGAAAACTGTTGGAAGTGAAGTTTTACAATAAATTCAGAAACCCCAGGCTCTTTACAGCGCTCTTCCTTAATAAAACACACAATAAATTGAAAAAAATTTCTTGGAAAGATTCTGGAGGGTCTTTTGTCGATGGCCCTACAGTTTTGCAGGAAACAAAAATGCTTCACATGGGATTTCACTGAAGCCACAGTTTAGATTCTTAAAACTCATATTCTTCTTGAGGGACTAAGCTTTCCTGAGAGGATTATCTATAACAATTCAAGTAGAAAAGTTTCAAGGGTAATTGTAATGGGTACTGGCAGTACCACCAGTCCTATCTATAGTCACCAAATTTTACAAAAAGCTCTACTCCCATTCAAAAGCATAAATGAAAGACCCAGGTTCCATTTATGGCCGACTCACTCAAATATTTGACAGTGAGCATCTGAGGGTAATGGGAGTCTTTTGTTGGCTGTATAAACCTAAGAAGAAAATAAATTAATTTAAATTCACACAGCTGTAACAGAGTAAAGAGAAACAAGCTCATGGCCTTTCAAAAAAAGAATGAAAATAAATACAGTCTGAGACAGGCATCTGAAGAGTGCATCAGAAAAAGGGGTTGTTTAGCAACACTAATGGGAAAGTATTAGATGGCTAAAAAGAGACCAGACTTGTGAAGGAACTGGCCAAGTTACAAAAGCAGTGCAGACATTCCAGTGATCACTTGGGGTCTGGCCTCACATCCTTAGGTGTTGCTAAGAGATTTTCTTTTTTGAGCCATTGTGATTTGAAAAGGACAAAATATTTCAAGTACTCTCATGATTTACTGATAGTTTAGCCTTAATCAAGCTGTCCTGCATGTAAGACCCTCCCTCTGGTTCAGCCACAGAAAGAAAAAAAAGATGATACAGTGAAAACCAGATAAAGATCACTGCTGTAATTTACCCCTTGTCCAGAGACAAGTAGTTTTTATTAGTATTCAAATTATTTTCAAGGATATTTTATTAAGATGCTTGCTTTCTTTTGGACTCTTATGGGATCATAAAAATAACTACTTCAAGTCCTACTGTTTTATTACTTTTCTCTAATTTTCTTTAGTAAACTAATTACAAAATGCAAAATTCCACTAAATTTTAAGATAATTAAAATATAAGGGTGCTTTCAAAATATTTTATCATCAATTCATCATTCTGGTAAAAATGATCACCTCAATATAGTGAAGAAGGACAAGTATTTAATCTTTTAAGCTCTGAACTAAAATATCTATTAAAAATGTTAAATATATAATCAAGTATTATGGGTTTTTGTTTTCTTCTAAGTCTGAACATCAAAATTCGGGGGGTTTTTTTGGGTGGTTTTTTTTTTTTTTTTTTTTTTTTTAGTAATTCATATTACTCACTCCTGAAAAAGCCCAGTAACCTGTTTTCTAGGTTTAGGGAATTGTAGGTGAGCATGAAAAACCTGTCTTTGTACGAGTCTCAAACAGTCATGAGCTCGACAGCAAAATTTCCAAGTGGAAACCCTTATTTATTGCCTTCATTCTGTGTGGCCTTGGCAGCTGCACAGCTCAGGAAGGTTTCATAAAGTAGAGCAATCAGAATATTTTTGGAATGCAGTTGATAGCATTATTAACAAGCTTGCTAGGTCTGTTTTCTGTACCCACTGCCAAATCAATTTGTAGTAGAGTCATGACTGTAACCAATTTCTTACAGTTAACAACTAATCCTGAATGAATCAGAACAACACAGCCCATTAAATTCCTAATTATACATATGTACATACATTTAAATAGGCCTAGATGTAGCCCATATTTTCACTGCATTGAAGTGGGAGAAGACACTTAGGATGTTAAGACTGTCCATGAGCCCTGCTCACAGGTTTGCAGGATTAGTTTAGGAAGCTTGAAATGTTTCTTCTTTTATGGCCTCTGATTCTCACATCCATTTTTATTAAATATGCAGCTCCGTCAAGCCTCTGACACGCTGCTCACGTGGACACTATAAAAATCACAGGGTGAAATCAGGACTGCCTGGGTACCTGACTGCAACAAATACGGGAACTGACTATTTTAGATATGTCCCTATTGCCTTACCTTACAGAAGATTGCTGACCTGAATAAGCACCACCACTGCATGCCAGACAACATCAGGGTTTTCTTTCTTATGGAAAAAAAAATACTCTGAATTGTAGTATTCCGATGGCGGTCTTAGAAGTGTTTCTTTTAGACTACAGCTATATTAAAAAAAGAACAAAACCTAAACTTAATTCTTTCCTCACACAGGCATCCAGCTGATGTTTACTTTTTTTTTGTATTTACATATATCCCATTCTCCTTATTTCTGTGATAAAACTTAAATAGCCAATAAATTATAAATCAGATTTATGTATAATTTATTATTTTAAATAGGTATTTTAACTTTAAGCTTTTTAAAGAGGAAACTATTTCATTTTTTGTTTCCTTTAAGGTCTCAGTAGTTTAAAACATTCATGAATAAAGCATGCTTCAAGCTGCATTTACATTTTTATAGCGTGTGCTGTAACCGTACAGATTTTGTTTTCTACATGTACACTTCCAGGTCAACACGATTGTCTTAAGAACAAACCTTACAGGAACCTCTGTGATTTCATAAACGTACTTTTCATTATTTCCCAGCACCTTGCACACATCCCTAATGTGCTTGCCCTTCTTTAGTCAGAAAGTTGTAAGGCTTTGTAGATGCACAAACACATCTGTGCCGGCACCTCTCAGATATTTCTTATTTCTATATCAGAGCCAGGAAGGATTTAGCTCTTTTGAAACAGAGAAGTCTTAATTCTACTACAGACTAAATCAGAGCTCTTCTGGAGATGGATTAGTTTATCAAGTAGGTTTACCTAATTTCTTCAATTAAAAGGCAGCATTATGGTCTCAGTCGTTTCAAAATGAAAGGCATTTCTTTATTTTAGAACTATGTGGACCTACGCAGATGCATTTTAGATTAGAACTTGATTACTTTTATCTTGCATTTGCCACACATCTCTCAGAGCAAAATGAGGATGGTCTATTTTAATTAATCTGCCCTGGGAAATATACCGTAATTTTTTTATTTTTTTTTTTTTCCCCAAATAAAGAAAAAGCCCTACAGGCATTGGTTTGATTCAAAACCCTTTTAACTTTCGTAAAAGCATAGTCCCATCCGAGTTACCCTGGAACTCAGCTATGGCTTTGTGTCAAGACTGAAGGGAAATCCCTGCATGAAATTTCATCTTATAAACAATCTTATCTTTTCATATATTTTCCCCCCAAATTTCAAAGTATTTGCATAATATAAAAATTATACAGAAGATATGCATTTATAGAGAATTTAGCTTGTAATACAGAAAGAAAAAGATAAGGCAATAATTTACTATTAATAATAAGTAATAGCCAACCTCTGTACTGATATTTTTGCCAGAACTGTACAAGGAGGCAAGTTTTTTATCCTCCTCTAAGAACTTACATACAAAATACATAAATGACAAGAAGTTTTGGGAAAAGAAAATGCATAAAGAATGAATGGATTATATTGCAAGAATAGAAAAAATTTTGAAGACAGTGTCAAGTTGTTTTGCAATTCTCCCAGAAAATTAGGTCTCTCTCTAGTGCCATAATGTCTTACACTGCCTATGCAAAAAGGAACATAAAATATATTTTTAAAAATTTCTTTTTCCTACAGAAAACCTTAAACATGTTCATTTAGCCGTTGTTAAAATAATGCATATTTTCTCATATTTGTTAACCGAAGCATCAAATTACTAGCACAATTAATTTTTGATGAGTCACTGCACACTGTGTGAAGTGGCAAACATGAAAATATTCTCAGAACTAAAATTACAATTTGCATTCCCAGGGCAAGTGTTCTGCATCTACTTCATATCATGGGTACTGATAAAAAAAAAAGCACACCGAACACCCCATAGCTCGGGCAAACTATTCACATCTTTGAAACCCCTTCAGTCAGCCATAAGAATCTGGCATGCATTTGCAGTCTGTTTGCACAAGGAGGATTCAAAGCAAGCTCTGACTGAAATCCCGTGGCTAAATAGTCGAGTTCATTTGTTGCAAGCTCTCTGGAAAAGGCGCAGTGATTAAAAGCAAAGCCGTGCTGGTATGTTGTGGCATACAGAACTTTCAAGATTCACAATGGGCAGAGATTTTGGCACGAGAGTCTATTTTGTCTCCAAGCTCTGGTTCAGGAATCAACTACTTTCTTCACGTTCTTGCACTGCACCAACTTTGGAATTTACCATATTGGGGTTTTTCTTGGTTATGCTGGGTTTCTGTTTTTGCCTTCCCTTCCCTTTTATTGTCTAAGAGTATTGTCTAGTGGCAACAAGCTCTCAAGAAGATCATCTGTATCCTCCAATTCATTCTTCTTTACTGACTTCTCCCTGAAGTCAGAAATGAGATTTGTATTTTCTCCTGTTTTCTCCCCACTTTTTTTTTCCTTCAGACTATTCTTCATAGTGAGTGAAAAGAAAGCAGCAAAGTTCAGAAAGAATGCAACTTTTGAGAAGAAAGATAGGTTGGAGTAGGATTTGCTCATTATTAAATTATTCAGGGGACTTAGATACTCCTAAACACAAAAGGTCATCACAGCTGTAGGGCGACAAATCCAGCTTTGCACAGCCAGCCAAAACATATTGTTGAGGTTTCCTTTTCAGCCTTGTCACCTCCAAGAGAAAGTGATTTCCTTTATTTTGCCGAACAGACAGGAGGCAAACAGCACATGCCGTTGCTGACTGAAGTGCAAAAGCAAAACTGACAAATCCTGGAGGAGGAAACTGCTATTATGAAGCCAGGCACGACTGCTAATGCTACCTTGACTTCCTCAGCTTATACCTGCTGCTGCTGCTCCACAGCCCCTGAGGCCCAAGTGACATTACTCTTGGCTAAGACAAGCCAAGAAAGAGAATTATAATTTTATCATGAAAAAGTAAAACAACAACAAAAAAAAGAGATTCTTCCAGAATACTCACCACCATTGCAGGTTTTGTGCCGTGATAGAGAATGGCAACTGAGTTAACATGCAAGTAGCAGCAGTACTATTCATGACAGCTAGATGAAGAAAGAAAAATCTGACAGAAAGTTCAGGGCTGAAAAATCACAAATTAAATATAACAGTGGTCCCTGGAATCTTCCCCTTTTTAATTTGTCATAAAAATAATAATTATTATTGAAAGAAATATTCTTACCATCTCCATGGGAATTAAACAAAATCTGAAAACTGAAATTGTTTTCCAATTCCCTTTAAAGCACACCAAAAATATCACTAATTCCAAAGGGCACTTTGTAGACTTAATATCTGTGTGTGTGTATATATATATATATATACACAGATATATATATACATACATATATATATATACATATATATATATATACATGCACAGCCATTCACACATATACAAGTGCATCAATGCACAAACCCAAAAAAGCAAAAGAATCCATTATAGCAGTCCCCTTTTCAGAATAGAAAGACTGCTTTAAGAAATATGGCCAATTTAAGAAAAAAAAAATAGTGTGTTACTGTTTGTGTTTTTAATATTTATTCTTTTTGTCACAGAGTGATTTTGTTTTGAGGAAGAGCAAACACTTCTCCAAAGTTTAAGAATGTGTTTGTACAAGCGTCCTAAATTTCTAATGCTCTGCCTGGGCTGGTTTTAGATTAAAAATCCAAGCTGGCCTTGTAACTGTAACTTGCAATATATCACTGTGAAAGAGAAGCATAAAAAGCACAGCCATGCAAGCTAAGATTGGCATGTTTAGACTTCCTCTTGATCTCAAGGGTTGAGGAACAGACCTGAAGCATTAATATTCTGTCTGTGAATGTGCAAAGCTCAGTTTTTGCTGAATTCACAAAATTAACCCAGTAACTTTACAGAAGAGTTTGATATCGCTTAAAGTCCTTGTAGCTGTGTGAGTTTTCACCAGTAGAGGAGGTGCTGCTCAGTTCACAGGAGCTCAAAATGAAATGCTTTTTTATGATCTGCAAATTTAAAAAAAAAGGAGAAGCTGAAGTTTCACAAAATGTAATATTCAAACTCTACAAATAAAACACTTGGAACAGAAACGTTGAAAATGGTATCATATCAAACTATTTCTGAAAAACACATAACTAAAGTAAAAACTGTCTTCTCTCACTCTAAAACTGATCAAGCCAGTTGCTGCAAATTTGTATCAAATAATTCAAATTAAAAGGAATTTAGTAAGCACATAGTAATTTTACTGTTTATCTCTTTTTCTGTTTATTTTCATGATGTTACCTATAGATAGAAAAGTGGTAAAGAAGTGGCTCTCATGTCTGTATCTTTACATACAGTTTAACTGAAATGTATTTATACATTCTCCTTCTGTTCCATGCCATAACAAAATCAGAGAATCTTTTTATCAATAGAGTTCTGCTTTTAGAGTTTTTGTCTCAACACCTTTACTCAATGAAAATGGGTAAAATTCAACACTGTCTATTGTCTACTTGGTTAAATAGAGAAATCATGAACGGTATTAAAAAACCTTTCTGCCTTTAAAGTAATGCAAAAGCACAAGGGCTTCGTTCTCACCCAGTTATTTCTGGCTTGCAAAATCTGGCGCAGAAAAAAAGGATCTGTCACAGGAAAATTGGTTGCTGTAAGTGAACTGTGAGAAGTTTATTTTGTGTTCTTAGTTCTTTCTGATCTCTAAACCCTTTTGTGTACTGGAATTTTATTTGGTAACCGAGATATTTTGATCTTTTGGTCATTTTTTGTTTGTTTGGGGATTTTTTTGCTTGTTTTTGGTTGGTTGTTTGATTGTTTGGGGGTTGTTTTGGGGTTTGTTTGTTTGTTTTTGTTTTTTTTAATTGTACTTCAAGAAGGAGAGCCAGAGGGCTTTCACAAACATTCTCTGCATTTTAGTTTTTAGAAGAAACTGGCTGCTCTCCCTGGCAGTGTGTCTCAGTATTACTGTCATCAAACAAAAATTTGATGATTTATAGAAGTTGAAAGTATCAATAAGACAGAAGTTGGAATCTTGGAAGGTTACACAAATGTAGAGATGATGAAGCAAGTTTACTGGAGAGCTTTCTGCCTTCATTCTTGTTCTCAACTGAGAGTCAATTTTTTAACAGGAATAAAAAGGATTGAAAGATGATGCTTCTCACTAAGAGGTGAGAATGTAAAAATTTTTGTGGCATGAAAATAGAATTCTATGTATAATTTTTATGCCATTATTTTATGATTAGTGTAGGTGGTTATAGCTGTTATTCTGATTATTGAATTATTCACCTAGAAGTTTGGATAAAAAATGTCACTACTTATCTACCATCGACCACAGTTTTCTGTTCATGACATTTGTAATAAATTACATTACTTGAAGTTTTTTTTAATTGATGTTCACTGTGGCTGTAGTAATGCCTTACCATGTTAGAAACAACAAAAAAGCAAGCCCAGACTCACAAAGGCAAATAAGAAGGCTCCTGATAATTGTAATGTTTAAACAAGTTCATTTCTTCTGGGGTCCACTCAGGCAGTCCAGTAATACCTGATTGTCATTTTCATTTACCGTAAAAAAAGCCCAATAACTTCTGTGAAGTAAAAGTAGATGTTTGCACTAGGAAAAATATTGCTTGACTATACCCTAAGGAAGTAATCTCTCCAACGTCCAGCCCCGCATTCTTCAGAAGATTAGTCCCCCGAAAAGGTCATTACACTTGTAAATAAATTCTAAAAAATAAACCAATATGTATATATAATAAAAGAAAAAGAAAAAAACAATCTTCATATCTCAACACGAAAATCCTTTCCATGCCAATGGAGATTTACAGAACAGAATATTCAACAAATCAGTGATGTGGGCCAAAATACATTAATCTATGGCTTCAGAAGAATTAAAAGAATTATTTTTTTTTTTTTACACTACAATAAACTTTGAAATACAGAAAGTATTAAGTATTGCCACAATGAAGACACACTTTCTCACATCTATAAACTCTAGGGGAAACTCCGGTGTTGGAACATCCAGGAGCCACATCCTCACCACCTGAGATGGGACTGAGGCCACACTGGTGCACTCGTTGTGTTGGACCAGCTCTCCTTGCCAGCTTGACCCCATAGCAGAGTCTCAGACATCCAGATCCTTAAAATAATTTAATCTTGGTGCAATAAACGAACAAACAAACAAACAAATAAATAACAGCCTGAGTTGGTGCCCCTGAGGAGAACCAAGAACAAAGGAACCCTTGGGCTTTTATACCTTTACAGTCTAAACATGGGAAAAGGTGGAGCCATCAGCTCCTGCTGTGTCTCCCAGTGTCCCTCACCTGGCTGTGCCACACATCCCTGTGTCCTTTGCTGTGCAAAGGGTCAGCCCCAGTTCACATCCCCTTGTCTCCACCTGCGGCTCCCTCTGCAGCTGCACCCCTGAGCTACCACACAGGATGCGTTCCTCAGCTCTGAATGCCTTCCTCTGAAATATCCACCAATTCCCAAACCTCTAAGAATCTAGAATTGCCTCTAAATAAAAGGCAAGCAAGTGCCTGGAAGAGAACTAAACAGAATATTTGCTAGGGCCTGACCCTAACATGGGAACATCTCCTCGTTCCCATCCCACAGGCTGCATTCCCAGGAGGATCTGAGACCTTGGCGGTGCCTTGAGGGGGCCAGGCTGTGCCTGACCCCCATTAATGTCCCCAGCCCAGCCTGGCTTTCCTTGCTCATGGCTGAGGGAATAGTTTGGTCAGGAAGGAGGGGCACTGCACTGCCCTGACGCAGTACGTCACACACACACAAACACACACACTTTGATTAGAAGGCATGAACTAAAACTCTACTTTATTTGAAAGTCTGACTCCAATATATAGTATCTCTACAAAGGCCAGGGATTGGGGGAGAAGGTTGACACCTCTCCCCATCCCTTTGGTCAGGACAACTGTCCATCAGCTGTCCATATCTCTGAGACAAAGAATGTAAACTACCTTGAAACTGTACACTGACATCGGCTGTGTTTACAGACCAGAGCGTGAGAAAGAACCCAAAACATGAAACTGTGAAACAGAGAGAAGGCTGAAAAAATCAGGGCGACACTTCCCCATGGCCCTCCAGACCTCCCCAGGCCAACTCCAGGCAGGATGTACCCTGTAAGGTGGTTCTGGAGGAGAGTCTGGTGTCAGAGCCCTTGTCACACAGGCCCAGAGGTGAACAAAAGCCAAGACACGAACCATAATGAACAGGATTTCTCTGTGCTGACAGTCAGACATGGTCAGGGCCACAGGTCACCAGACAGTGTGGCTTAACCACGTTCAGGCTGGAAGGAAGCTTGACAGAGTGAAGGTGAACATAATAGCAGTCAATAGCATTAAACACAGCAGGAAGATCTGCCTGAAGAAGTATGGATGTGATTGGCTGTCTTATCTAAAGACAGAGGAAAGTAATTCAGCAAAACAACAAGTTTTGCTTCAGTACTATGTCCTAGGTTGCCAGCAGATGACAGCAGGTCCTGGTGGCTGCCTCAAAAGCTTCTAATCATGAAATACAATAAGTGAAGTAGGGCAGCAGCAAGGAAAAAAACAACAAAAAACAAACCATGCAACACACTGAGGCACTTACTTTCCCGAGGAAAGAACTGAGAATAAAGAACAGAAAGAGTTAGATTCCAGTTTTTATTTTCAGTCAAGTGGGGTTTTTTTGTTTACCCTGAATAAACCCTTTCTTGCTAGATTTGAGTGCTCAGGAGAGTGAAGTCAATCTTGGAAACTGAAGTCTTTTATGTACACACCCTGGGATAAAAAACTACTGCTGGGTGGGTGAACCGAAGCTGTACTGGCCCATTGAGGAGAAGATTAGGAATCTAAAATAAAAAGACTCTTTCATCATTCTGTATTTGCCTTCTATTACTTTTCCATGGTTGTTAGAACTTTGCAAAGACGAGAGTAAGTTTAACATAATTTTTTCCAGCATATGATTACTAACAGAGCAGTTATTTTTAAATTTACTGTGATGTCTGTGCCAACTCTGTTTCGGTGCTGACATACAGTGATACGTATTCTGTGTCATTACTGGGACACTCTAGAGTGGTGAGGGGCTCCCTGTCACATCTAATTCTGGGCCTGGACATGTCCATGTGAAATGGATAAGGAGTGGAGTGATGCCAGCAGAGTTCACTTTAGCTATGACATAAGCAAAATGCAAAATCAGTGCTGTATGCAAGCTTTAGAGAGTTCTCTCTGTTGTGGTAAAAGCATGATGGAATATAACAAGTTATATTGATTTGTGGTTCAAGGCAGCTCAAAGCTCTGTTTCTTCTGTATAATACCTTTGAACTCTGCTATGAGTGGGGATTAGGTAGCAGGAATTAATTAAAAATAATTGCAAACAACAAATCTTGGAGGTTTTCTGAATACAGTTGATGGTCTTTTTAGAAGACAGGCTTGCTACAGCAGCCACATTTGCATGCTGTGAATAATTTTTACCATCAGTTTTTCATAATGACTGGTGATCTGTTTATCTATAGGCAACTAATCAACAATTTGCAAAGTAAAAATGCCCTTCTCAAGTTACATATTTTTTTCCCTTTTCCTGATTTTTTGCTATGGTAATTCATTTCTTCTCTAAAGGACCACAAAATACTGCTTTAGGTGAACAACTCAATTCACCTAGGCCCTGACTTAGAGCAGGCCATCCGTGACAACCCTAATAAATTGTGCATGAAATTGATTTAATCTATATTTGAGACATAATTTGTCCTGCAGAATGTTGTGTGTGCAGTTCAGTCGTGGTTTTTCATTTGCTGTTTTGTGGCTTGCACTGCTGTGTATTTACCAAAATAATTTCTGTTTTCCTGTCAGAAAAAAACCCCAAAACCAAAAACCAAAACAAAACAAAACCAACAAAAAACCACTCAATTTCTTCTGAGATTGTTTTTCTGATCACTTTTACTGAGGGCAGCACAAAATAGCTTCTGAACTGGGAGGTATTTTATAGCTCTTTCCATTCTAGCACCTAAAGTCCTCCACTTACTCTTTTGCTCCATCCATAGAACATACCCAGAAGGGCACTCAGCTGGTCTCAAATGGAATTCACTATTGCCAAAAAGAATTCCTATTAGCTCTAGTTGGTGACAGTTCTGGGCTTGTTTGCCACTGTATACTTGGTATAGAACTAAAATAACAAAAATAAAAATAACACAAGAAAGGAGAACATCTAAGGATTTTATATTCTGCTAATCCTGAAATTTAAAATATTCAAAATGCAGTCATATATATATATATATA